>JASEVX010000012.1:51998938-52133821 GCA_031761405.1 Serripes groenlandicus | reverse complement strand
CTCTCTCCCTCTCGCTCACTATATTTCTCTCTTTATTTCTCTAGTTTTCTCTATTTCTCACGACCTCCGTCTTCTGTGTGATATTTGTTCTTCGTTTTGTCTGAGTTATTAAAGTGGAGTCATCATGGTATGTATATTTTCTCTAGATTGTCTTAACACTGATGGAATTAACCCTTACCCATATACAGAAGCTTTCTGGCGCCTCTGCACAGGATGACATTTGAAAACATAATAAGCAATTCCTTTTTTTTGCCACACTATCTCAAACTATATTCAATTATTATCCTTACATTTAAAGAGATTTATCATGTTTGCAAAGATGTTTTTGAGGTCGACTGCTTCAGATTTGTTATAAGGGTTATACTTTGTCAGTGCTTTCATATGGAAAACAAGGGCACGAACGTTTGCTCCACCATGATATGTACCGTGTCCTTTTTTCATTCGCCTCGTGAAATACACATCAAACAAATAGTAAGCAAATCCCTCATAGTCAACAGATATGCAGCGGAAGACATTAACTATATGAGCCGTCCCACGAGAAAACCAACAGTGTGGCCTCCGTATAGCCTAAACATGCCGTGCAGGCTTACCCGGATAGACACTTTTCGCCCAATGTGGATTTTCTGTTTAAGGAATCATTACTCTATCCCCAGAGACGAAATGTTTCGGGCGGATCTGTCCCCGCGGACTGCTCATTGCTGATCTGGGTCGATACATTACGCAGAGGCCATAATGGTGTTTCTCGCGGGACGGCTCAATTATTGAGGCAAACATATTGAACAATCCCTATAAAATGAAACTATTGTTATTGTTGAAACAGTTTTAAGTATTTTTCCACAATGCTTTTTCGTCAAAATACGTCTTCTGTTTGTAAACAATTAATGCCAACATTCATCTTTAACAGTATGCGATGATGGATGGATCACGTTCGAAAACAAATGTTATCTCATCGGCGAGACGGCACAGATGTATGATGATGCCAAGGTAAGTACATGTAATTAACCACCTTTCCAACATAAAACAGATCAGTAGGAGACGACTTTGAAAACATCTAGTCGAAAATATGGAAATCATCTATATATATCAAATTACGCTAAATACATCCGCTGTCGTGCTGATCTACACCCAAGTAGTCCCTAAAATAATATGTTTATATAGAATATCACCACATTGCATTGAATATATGACATTGAGTTTAAAATCATTGTAATTGTGTAAACAATGTCGGATGTACTGGAAATGATTGAATTGTTGACTTTTAGTTTTTTGACCTTGTTTGAAAGTGAAAGTAGAGAATACGAAACACCGGTTTTGTCCGGGCCCGATTTGGTCAAAAATGACGGTAACCCTTTTCGGCTGGTGAGTTCTTTCTTGCATAATGCATGACCCCACCCCCCCCCCCCCCCCCCCCCCCCCCCATTTTCTTTAGATTGTTTTAAAGCTTAGATGTAACTCTTTTCAATGGTATATGGTGTTCTACATGAGCACGCTTAGAAAGTGTGACAATTGAGTATTGAAACTGGTTGATTTACATGGAAACAAAGAAGGAATATATTTGGTGTAGTGTAACCTAAAAATGTAAGGACACGAAGCTATTAGGTTGAATAAGCATTGTTATTGTAAGTCTCGATGTGGTTTATGATTGACATATACATGTACATGTAGTGTTTATTGATAGTTAATATTGAATATCCCTATCTTTCTAAAATATAGACACAAGTACAGACATAGCTGTGCTATCTTTAGTAATGATAATGTAACCTTCGCCTGCTTCGAAAACATATATTTGAAAACTTGTAACATATTTAAAATTTAAATTACTCTTTAATAATGTTTTGAAAAGACTGTCAATATCGAGTACTAAGCCTGTGTAAAACGATCGACGCCTATACTTGTCCGATCCGTAGTTCGAAATAACGCCCCCTGGATTGATATCGCTCGACGTTACCGACTGACATATCGCTCAGGGAGCAGTGACAGGGTTTTAGAAAATCCTAATTAAAGCAACTACTGAATTTTGTAAAAAATGAAACTGACTTTCTTTCTGTTTGCCGGGTTTTCATTTTGCAGATATTTTGCGCCACATCAGGCAGCCATTTAGTGCAAGTTGAAACAAAGGAAGAGGACGATTTCCTGAAAGAAAATCTAATGTTACGAGGTCAGAATACAACCTTTATCTTACTGTTCACGATTCAATGGAGTTAACTTATTTCAACATGCCACATACCTGCAGCGAGCGATTTTAAATGGTCAAAATATGTATAATCTCTATAATTGCATGATAATTGAAAATAATTGTTAACGTTTTGGCAAAAGTAGAGCCTATGAGCAATTTCTTCTTCTGCAACAGTGTTTCTAAAACTTGCATTTGAATGTTGGAATGGGTTAAACAACATTTAAAAACGTTCCAATACCAGCTTGTAAATCTTAGTTTACATAGCAAGTAACTCATTGCAGACCCGTCCGATTCATGAAGTTTGCAAAAGTTGCTACTACGTCCACTCCATTTGCACACAGTATAAGCCCGTTCAGCTACAATTTTCAAAACGTAGTGAGAACGAGTTCGGTGTGATGGGGGCTCTAAGACAACCTGAAGTTACTCGTAGAAATGAATGCCTAGCACTGTTTACTACAGTATATTTGAGCCACGTGTTACGATTTTAATGCAGCTTCGTATGTAAACACTCTCTTACACTATCGGCTATCATTACATAATGAGTGTAAGGAACGGTAACTCTGCTAAAGAGATTGCTACGTATAGTGAAATATAATGCTAGTACAGTCTTACAAGTCTTGGTCGTCCACTTATATGTAAAACAAATTATGCATAGCACCAGTAATTGTACGCGCATTTCTTTTCCAATTTGATGTCAAAGCCGAGTGTCCTTAACCCTATCCGTCATGCAGACGTGTTTTACTCATCTGCAGCTGAAGGCTATTGAAAAATATCATGACTATGTGACTAAGGGTGCATTGTTATAATGAGCAGTTTTTGAGCGAAGGGTCGCGAAGCGATCCGAAAGCTCATAGCATGCCTGCTTTCGAAAATCCAACTTACAGCTGCAACCACACTCAACCGCGGAAGGATATGAGATTACTTCATTTGATTGGCTTTCATTCGCATCGCACTACTTTCGACACGCCTTTTTGCCCGAGTCCGCCTTCCTCATGAATGAGTTCAAAAAGTAATTCCACTGTGGACTAGATTGTAATCAATATGTACAATGTCAAATACTTTTGATTTCATTCAATATTATCAAACTAGACTAGTCACCCAGTCACTTTAAACAACGTTTTATAATATCATAATGTATATACACAGAAAACTGATAAACTCAGAGGAACACTTTGAAATGGCAGGCTTCGAATGTTTTCATTAATGAACTGTCAGTGTTCACCCTTTACATGATAGAATACGACACAAATGAAGCGGGTGAATTTGAAAACTTTTCTAGAAAATGTGACATCAAAATTACTTATTCCTCCCGTTTACACAATGTTTCAAACCTGTAGCATGACAATTAATTCAATATTCTAGATATCACACACTTTTCTACAGCTATTCTTATACCATTTTCCGCCACTTATCTGCGTTCATGTTATTAGGCAGGGACAGTGTATAACATTGTCCCTGTATTAGGGGAAATTAAACAGAACACTTTCGAAAATCATTGTGCCAACGCTTCCCGCTTGATTCAGTTAAACTTATTATTCCCATAATATGTTCCAATTCGCCGGCCTCTAATTTCGGTTTAGAGAAAAAGGGTAAGTAAGTTGTAAAACTATCAGATATCATAAACGGTTATGAGGTCTCCTGTTACTATCTCGATTATATAACTGATTCTCGCTCAATAAGTTCAGAGAGCGGTCATACAGGGCATGAATAAATGGTCTCTACCTTTATTCCTTTCCTCTGTGTTTTGAATTAAGGTATAATTAATGTCTTTCGGATAAAAATACACAAGGATAATATAATAGTTTGCATAACCATTTTTTGTATTAAAAGTAGCACTTTCAACAATAAGGGTAAGTCTATATATGTTGATGCAAATAAGATGTAAAATGTGTTACATTCATGTATACAGTCAAATTGTTTCAACAACAATACACTTATCCATGATAATACCACGGTAGTGTTATTGCATTATTTACTGCGAATGGACAGATACTCAAATTATTCTTTAAGGTCAATTAGCGCATCTGCGTATTCCGATCAGGATCTGCATTGCACACACAAATTAGTCATTGAAAGTTTAACACTTTCCCTCATATAGACGCTTTCTGACGCATCTACAGCAGACGGCTTTTTGAAAACATAGTGACAAAAGGAGAAATTGCACAACGCGTACAATTTCTCCTTTTGACACTCTGTTTTAATACCAAGGTAGTTTTATTGCATTATTTACTGCGAATGGACAGATACTCAAATTATTCTTTAAGGTCAATTAGCGCATCTACGTATTCCGATCAGGATCTGCATTGCACACACAAATTAGTCATTGAAAGTTTAACCCTTTCCCTCATATAGACGCTTTCTGACGCATCTACAGCCGACGGCTTTTTGAAAACATAGTGACAAAAGGAGAAATTGCACAACACGTGCAATTTCTCCTTTTGACACTCTGTTTTCAACCTTTTGTCTTATGTTTTCCATTCAAATATAGAGATTTTCCATATTTTGTTAAAAATATGTTCAAAGTTGTCTGCTACAGAATTGCCGTATGAGGGAAAGTGTTGAAGGATTTTTTTTTGTAACACATACTTCATTTGTTTCTTATGTATTGAACCTAAGACAGGTCTTATACTTATTGTCATGTTGGTTTTCACAGTTACAGCGTCAACATCAATGAAGGTACTTCGCTCATTAGTGCTATCAGCGCTTTGATTGTATATTGTATAGTTGTTTCAACTCTATTTAATAGTTATTCATTCATTTACAAATTCGATATTTTTGTCTAGATGTTTTCAAAGTCGTCTGTTGGATAATATGTGTATGTGGTAAAGGGTTCAGACCATGAAACATACACAAACGCAGCTCATATATACATTGACATTGATGTGTATTTATCATTAAAAATTTACGTGAACAATGACCAAATTAACCAATTTCCACTTACAGACGCTTTCTTACGCCTCTGCTGCAGATGACTTTTGAGAGATTTGTGACAAAGCGAGAAATTGATCATAATGATCTCAGATCTTTTCATTAATTCAACTTGTATTTATATATATTTTCCATATTCTTGCAGGTATATTTCAAAGTCGTCTGCTGCAGATGTGTGGGAAAGTGTTACGACATTCCACGTTTTGTCATACATGTAGCAACTGCGTCAGGGTCCAAAACTATAAGACTCTTAAAGAAGAGTTCTGATTGGCCAATTCAGAAAAATGAACTTGCATCTGATCAATCAGTTACCCAATCTCAAATTATGAGACCTTCTTGATAGTGTAATGGTAGAGTGTCCGCCTCGGGTGCGAGAGGTATTGGGTTCGATCCCCGGTCTGTTCATACCAAAGACTTAAAATTGGTAGTAATGGCAGCCCTCCTTATCGCTCTGGGTTGCGGGGTTACATGTAGCATTACGACTGACTGGTTGGTGTCAGGATGAATGGACCAGTAGTACTTGTTACTTACCCAGGTAACACCGGGATATCTGAAATATTGTTGAAATTGGCATTAAAACACCAAACAATCAAATTATGAGCACAGGATGAACTTCTTTTTTTTTTTGGATCCAGATTCTAGTTTGTGTTCTGATTCTAATAGTAAGTGTTGCTTTTGGAACGCACTGTATCAACACAATGGCAATGGACATGAGACGTGGACTCCAAGTGGACAAGAACTTACATGTAAATACTGTTGTTTTTAACCGTTTATTGTATATGCTTCTCTCACAGGAAACCTTTTTTAAAACATCTTATTTAAATATTAAACGCTATGCAAAATTTAAGGTATTATTTCGATACTATATCGAAATAATGTGAGCAAAGGAGATATAACTGCTTTATTTTCTTACAATGCTTTCAAACAATGAATGTCTTTTCTAGAAGCGTTTATACCAAGAATATTTGTCAGATAAAATAACAGTATCTGTCAAATGGATGTAGAATAATACAATGTTTTCTTAATCGAATTGCGTTTGCAATTTCGTGATTCAATGCATATATATGCGAACAGTTAAGACCCAGGACAGTCTGTGCATCTACTAAATCTCATCACTGCTTTCACTGTCAGACCGCATGTCATTTAGTCTTTTGACTTAAAAAGAAGCACTATTAACCCATTAGTGTAACGCCAATTTTACAAATGAGCCGTCCCGTGAGACAACCAACATTATGGCATCTGCGTAATGTATCGACCCGGATCAGCTTAAGCATGCCACACAGGCTTACCCAGAGAGACACGTTTCGTCTTCTGTGGAATTTCTGTTTCAGGAATCATTACCCTTTACCTATATTCCCCTGAGACGGAATGTGTTGGCCCGTATCAGTCTGCGTGGACTGCGCAGGATGATTTGGGTCGATACATTACGCAGAGGCCATAATGTTGGTTTTCTCGCGGAACGGCTCAATTAGTATACGGTCCGTTTATGTAGATTTAATAAGACACAAAATCGCTGGACGTATTTTAAAAATGACTTTAATTTAGGTATCTAACGCTTTCCCACTTACATACACTTTATGATGCCTCTGCAGCAGACGACTAGTTCAACTCTAGTCAATAATTGTACTTTCTTATATATAGACTTTTATCTTTTTTGTCTAGACATTATCAAAGTCGTCTGTATCAACTTTACTGTATGTGGTAAAAGGAAGAATCTTACGAGTTTTGGTCTAAAAACTAAATATGATAAAGTTACTTGAATAGTTGTATAATTATCATACAAGAGAAAGTTGATGCAAGGCATCAATGTCGCCGGAAAAGACTGCATTGATTTATTTATGTATTCTTGACTTTCCTTAGTCTATTCAAACATTAGGAACGTTGAAATGAAAACATTTGCTTATAAATTTTATATGCATACCTATACATTAGGGTATCTATAAAAAATTAACGAAATGTGTACACATTTATCTTGGCTTAAATTTAATTTTGCTGTTGTAATTTATTTAAATAATAGTATTCATTCATATAATTTCAATGTTTGTCAATCTTATTCGAATCACAAGGTAAATATCCTGGTATTGCTTTAAAGGGAGGTAATTTGAAGAAAACAAAAATCTTCAAAAGGAGAAATATTTCAGCATTACCGTCTACAGTTTAAATTTTTCTATTGTTTGTGGATTTAAAAATGTTCTTTTTTTCTTATTTCTACATGTACAACGAAATATTGCGGCTTCTCTTTGACGCTTTGCGTCAAACACTCGTCTTGTACTTGTCTAAAATAAAATAATATCACTCGCTTTTTCATATCGAAATGCGCATGCGCGAAAATCGATGTTAAAGGTCACGAACCTACACAACAGAATAGGGTCTATATTTAGCTTAGAAACAGTTCCTACTTTAGATATTCATGGATTAACATTATTAAATGAATTCTACACAAATCAAGACATCTCTTTGAACATGAAAACAACATTTAGTAAGTTAAAATTGCTATTAAAAGGAGAATCCGAAATTGACCTCAATGATGACACATAAGAGTCTGCATTAGGGGGTGTTGGTTCACGTCTTGAAGGGACCACTTTTGTCTTCGTAAATAAGACAAAAAACTTAAATGCGAGTGAAATAAAAAAAACTGCAAACATTAAAAAATCGGAATATTTATTTCATTTTAGATGTGTCATTTATTAGTGTTCGTAAACAGCCACAATTGTAATATGTTCAAATCATCTAGATTTGTTTCTTTCTAATAATAAGCCGCCCTCCGATGTGATTTCCGAAAAGCTATTAAAAATAGAAGTCGCGGGCTTCTGCCCGGCGACTAATAAGCACATCATGATAATTGAACCGGTTCTTAAAAAAAAGCACTAGTTGGCATTTATGAAGAGTGTAGGTTCGGATCATCTTGTCGTTCTCCTCCTCAGGCTTATCATTATCTACACACGTTGACAGACTTTTCTAACTAAGTTATATAAGTGTAGATCTTGATCAAACCGTTCGGACACACACAGTTTAATCTTAGAAATATCGATTATTCTATATAATTATATCCAAACCATTTGAACGCTGTTTTCAGTAGGCCTACGATTATTGTCTTACTTTATTTAAATCTCTTCTACCACTTTATTTAGACAAAGGTTGGAATACTGGTGAGCCGAAGGATGACTTGGAACGCTGTACTGTCTTTGTTTGCTCTCAAGGCTTCGGCTGGTCCGATGTTAAATGTGACCGTCTCTTCCTACCGTTGTGTGAAAAATAACGGGGGTATTCCTTGCTGAAGGGTTATCGGAATACACGTTGGTGAATACACATTTTACTAACATTGAAATGTTTACCTTTTGTTAACCGATGTATACATGTACACCTAAAGTCGTCAGATGCGACAGAGTTGCTCTTTATCAATGAAAAGTTTAATATATACCACCTTACAATTTATGAATAAAGTGGCATTTCAGTTCGTGTCTGTTTGCAAGTTGACCATTACAGTAATAGTAATGGTGTAAACATACATATACACGCGCGTGCTTAAAAAACAATTCAGTTTCTTTAGATTTATAAATTGTGTTACTCTTCTCTTTTATTAGTTTGATATTATTATAAGTATGTACTATTCTGATAACAATCATTTCAAACATATACATATGCACCTAGTGTTGAACCCGAATAATCTTGTTTATATGTGATTGTGAGTGTGTACAAGTGAGTGATTGTGTGAAAGTGTCATGTGTATGGAAATTATTTTCATAGTACTTATGATGCAGTGTCATGTGTATGGAATTTATTTTCATAGTACTATTTTGCAAAACGAAAAACTACTTAAAGTTTGAGTCAATTTCTTTTTATTTTAGTGCGCACCTGCGCCGGTGATGGATTTCTGCAAAGCAAATTACATATTTAACAGAAAGTCAGATGTATAACCCTTAGCAGCTGTGGAGAATTAACGTTTACATTTTGTGAGTGGTGTTCCGGGAAACCCAACCTCAGTTTATAGTAACATGTAAATGTTGGTTTTGTATGATGTATTCACAGGTGCCAGTCTCGTTTGAATTCTAATAAAAACATTTGACTATATATTGACAAGGTACATTTCGTTTCAACGGCCAATTGTTCTGATCGCACTGGCTCTAAATTACCTTAAGCTATTCGCGTAGAATTATTATTTTCAAACCATTTTTAAGAAGTGTCATATAACTTTTAATGCGCAGCTATCACAGGGCAATTATATATTACTTATTTTACAGCTATAAAACACGTAAAATATACTTCGGACGTCATCGATAATGCAAAAAATAAAAATGGAGGCTAGGATACAATTGCGAACTCATTTAAACGATATTTTAATAAAAACACAAAACTACGCCTTTTTCGAAATGAAATTTTCTTTTCTCTCTTGTACGCATTTGAAATGCTGTATAAGGTGCTTTGTCATAAATTGATACAGCAAAATATGTCGAATAATTTAAAACCAAATGTCACCTCAGTGATGACCTGGGCCGTAGAATAGGAAATGTACCTTGTCAATATATAGTTAAATGCTATTCTTAGATTTTAAACGAGACTGACACTTGTGGATTTCTTAATCCGATTAAAACTTGTTTCAGATATATCAGTTCTTTACCTGTGTAAGGAATCAGTACTTCTGATCCATTTATCCTGACACCAGCGAGGCTGTCGTAATTCTAACCCCACAACTCTGAGCCATTATTACCATTTTCTGAAATATTTGGTATGAGCTGACAAGTATGGATACTCAGCTGATTGTGAATCCATGCAATCTCATCGCACTGTTAGTCAGAAGTTATTTTAGAATCGTCTTATTTTGATTGAGAAAAAGGCAGAGCCAGATCAAATGACCCGGTTGTGCAAGTTTGTCTGAATTTACAAAGGTCACACATACACCCTGAGGTTGAGTTTTCTAATGCACTGATCCCGTTATTGCCTTCTTCTTTTATTGCGTGATTTCACAACACCAGGAACAAAATAATACTGCACCATTGACCAGAATATTTCATTTTGCCAGATGTTGTTTGGATGTGACGTTATGTTAATCACTTTTATTTAAATTAAATTCAATTATTTGGTATGAAAGGTTTAATTGTATATATGTATTAATTACCTGTTCAGAGGGTAGTTTCCAAGATGTAGACGCATTTTGATGCGTCTAAATCCGACAATTCTTGAAAAAAACAGTGGCAAAAGCAGAAATTGCTCATTTTGTCACAATGTTTTCAACTCTTAATAACTTTCATTATGGATACTTTTGTTATGATTATGCCTAGAACTTTTCAAAGTCGTCTGCTGCTGATTTGTTGTATATGGGAAATGGTAATGTCGATCGGATAACCCCGGTTTGACTCGTAAACAAATGCATCTGTCTGTGTTCAAAAGCACACGCAGATATGATTATCTAGTACGTAATTTGCTAAGACGATGGTAGACTCATGACATGGGTTTTAAAGTATAACATATGAAGCGATCTGCGTCATTTTCTACCATGTGCATTCAGAAGTACATCAAACCTCCTGAAGTTCATTGTAACTCTGAAACATTAATGGCTTCGTTCGGGGATGCCTTAACTCGACATAGACATTATGATTACATTTGTACATAGTGGCATATAGGCTCATTGGGCTGGGTGTGTTTCCAACTAACTTTGTGTTATTTTTTATTATATGTTATACACATGTCACTTTAATAAAAGATTTACTTACTTACTTACTTACTTACTTACTTACCATTTGAAAATAAATTGAACGCAAAAGCAGCCATTTTGCCAGACAGAAGTATTTCAAGAATTTATTTCCCCAGGTATCCAAAAAAAAATGACCACTATATTTCATTGCAAAACGCAAATTCATACATAGTGGCTATATTTATATACTGTAACGAAAACCGGTTTTTTTAGGTCGAAATCAGGACATACATTAAAGTAGAGTTTTTGTTTGAGGTATCTCCAAAATATAGTTTTTCTAAACAGTGTCGCATACATGGACGTATGGACCATTCGTTGACCCCAGACCAAAGGATCAATCATTCAACATCTTTTGAAATAATATAAACATTGTTATCCGAGTAAAATGTCTAAGATTCTCAATGGGGATAAAAGACGGATTTATTATTGTGAGAACCAAACGATGTATTAGTAAGGGTAAGCAATGCCGATATATGCAACGAGGATAAGAAGCACCAAGGTCTTAAAGGCGATTTTCCTGAAGTCTAGAATTCAAACTCCTCGCAAAGAGGGAATATCCATTACAGACACTACAGACACAGGCGATTGTCCTGAATTATTGTGTCCCTATTGTACAAACTCATTAAAAAGAGGGAAGATCCATTACAGACACTACAGACACAGGCGATTTTCCTGAATTCTTGTGTCCCTGTTGAACAAACTCATTGCAAAGAGGGAAGATCCATTACATACACTACAGACACAGGCGGTTTTCCTGAATTATAGTGTCCCTGTTGTACAAACTCATTGCAAAGAGGGAAGATCCATCACATACACTACAGACACAGGCGGTTTTCCTGAATTATAGTGTCCCTGTTGTACAAACTCATTTCACAGAGGGAAGATCCATTACAGACACAGGCTAGTGTCCTGGAGTATTGTGTCCCTGTTGTATAAACTCATTGAAAAGAGGGAAGATCCAAAGTAAGGAATAGAAATGCATACAAAGCTTCAGTCGACAAAAGTAAATGGTACAATCTTGTACAAGAAAATGTAATTCAGGTTGAACAACTAAGTCCGCTTTGCTAACATCCTGTGACCATCAATTGACTCATTTCTAAACGAGTGCTTTCAGGTAAGCGCTTTGCTACTAGAAGTGTCATTGGTTCTACAATGTTTCAGTGTGTCAATTGAAGACCAAGGGGAGACTTCTTGGCAGTATCGATGTCGTGGATCACATTTACTTCAAACGTGTGTATCTGTCCAAGCGGACTACTTGGAAGGGTTGGCGTGAATATCCAATACAGTGAGAAAACCAACAGTATGGTCTCTGAGTAATGTATCGACACAGATCAGCATGCGCAGTCCGCGCATACTGATCCGGGCCGACACATTGCGTATCAGTGATGTAGAGGTATAGAGTAATGATTCTTGAAGCAGAAAATCCACAGGAGGCGAAAATTGTCTATCCTGCGCGGCATGCTTAGGTTGATCCGGGTCGATACTTTACGCAGAGTCCACAATGTTGGTTTTATCGCGGGACGGCTCACGTATTACATTTCCTAGATCAAAGGGACGTGCTCCTCTAAAAATAAAAATATAACCCTATGCATAAATTGTTGATATTTATGCATAGGGTCATATCTATTTTTAGAGGAGCACATTCCTGTTCCTAGATGTAAGATAATGTGTTCCCATTAAGATAACAGACCGATTGGGTAACATCACGGAAAAAAATATTCTTTTAAATACGATGGATTTATCTGAAACAGGGACATGTTTTAAGCCTATTATATATTGCAAGATATCCAACATCTTAAAACACCATGGGATTTATGTGACAGCAGGCGAAGACGGACTTAACCCTTTCACAAATATAGACGCTTTCTGACGCTTTTACAGCAGACGACTTTTGAAAACAGCGTGGCAAATAGAGAAATTGCTCAGGATGAAAAAAAAAATTGTTGGCTGGAGATTTGCTGTAAGAGGGAAAGGGTTTAGATAAGGAGATGTGAGCTTCCAGTATCCACAAATTGCATGCTCTTCTAATTCTAATTAGCTATTAACACAATGTTGAATTGACCAAACCGTGAATTTCTGATCGGATTTATCTTGTTTAACGCATGTATCAACAGTAATTCTGTTATACCACGGTGACAGTTCATTTCTCCATGATATCTGGTTTACTAGTTAGTAAAGGGTTCTGAAATATGCCTTGCCAAAGGGCATCCATCTATTTTGAAAATAAATAAATAAAGGAGTTAGAAAGCACAACAGTATCCATTATTTTAGTATTTTTACAACTAGCCATGTCCGGTGATTATGGACGGTGTTACATGTACATACATAGACTAACAGCGAAAGACTTAAATGAGCATGTGCATGCGCAGAGGAACCCAATTCACGGACCATAGACATTTAAAAGAGCCATATATGAGCCGTCCTGCGAGATTGGACTCTGCGTAAAGTATCGACCCGCATCAGCCTAAGCAAGCCACGCAGGCTAATCCGGATATACACATTTCGCCTCCTGTGGATTTTCTGTTTCAGGAATCATTGCTCTATACCTCTATCCCCTTGATACGGAATGTGTCGGCCCGGATCAGTCTGTGCCTACTGCACAGGCTGATCTGGGTCGATACATTACGCAGAAGCCATAATATTGGATTTCTCGCGAGAGATCTCAATTATGTACATCTTGTTACTAGCCAAAATGTAAAACTGTTCCTTTTCGGGTTTTCTCCCACACCTCTGTATAGTATGCTTACGTCACAAGAGTATATGTCGCAAGACCTCGTTTCGACAGACGGGGCGCAAATGATGAGTTATTGTGCCTAACTTTCTCGAGGATGTATGTTTACATTGGCTTCAAGATGGCGGTGTTAAATCATAACCAAATAAAAAGAAATCTGCCTTGTACAAAACTTTGATTTCATCTATAAGTTGATTTGGAATATCTCGAAACGCTTCCACAAAAAAGTTCCATCTTTGTTCTTTTCTTTCACTCGACGTAATATTGTCAGTTTCTATTTCCGTCATGAGTATGTCAATAATATCGGCTGTAGTGAGTTGTTTTCGAGACTCATCAATTCGAAATGTATTGGTTCGTCGTATATAACCTTGGACTTGAAATGATTTCCAGAGAAGTTCAACTGTGATACGTAGAGTATGGCATTCTTTAAGGGGATTGTACGGTCTTTTACTTAGCTCTGTTACAGTTTCAATGATTCCTGGTATGCTTGAGCTGGCTCTCTTTTCTGTCATCGCTTTTTCAATAACTTTTCTGGCTTTATTTGGAACAGCCATATAATTCAATAAATTGTTAACGTCCTCCGAAAACGTTTCGTGCTTTATGATCATCGAATTATTAGTAAGGCATGGTTTGCACATGGTATAAATTGATGCCCAGTGTTTGTCGACATACGATTTAGCTCGTACAGTCTCTAAAATAAACTCAATAAACTGTTTAAAAGAAGGAATGTTGCGGCATAAATCATCTCCGTACAGATTCATTCTAATTTGTATAGAACTATCGCACCATGCAGGCAAAACTATCTTATCAATATAGGCCGAAAATAGTCTGGAGTAAGGATTTCTCGCCATTAGTATGGTGGGTGCGGTATTAAACTCCGGTATATGATGTTTCAGATAGCCATGTGACTTATGGTGCACAACACCTCTTTTCATATTGAAAATACTCGAAGCATCCGAACTATTGTCTAATATTACCATGAACTTGTGTCATGAAAGTACATGCAATTTTCGGAACCTTACAATAGTTGGTATTTAACTGTTCGTACCTCAGCGTGATTGACTTTTCTCTGACATATACGGAATATTTCTCTGACAAGTTCACCTTCTTGGTCTCTATTTGCCTACAAACCGCGCATAAATGAGTCAACCGAGTATATTGCACATGCGTTTGTCGGAATGTTTCGTTTACGTTACGATAATTCATCTGGTCAGGAAATATATTCATTTCTAGGTGATTGGTACCGGTGATTTTAATGTCTATCACACCATTGGAAATCGCGTTACTTCTAAACTTCGCAATTTGAGTAGATACATGTACATCCTGCAATGAAATGTTAAAGATTGTACAAAAGGAGTAATGAACATATCCCCTATTGGAAAATGCGCCAGTTGGGTCTTATTTCATGCGGGTATCACTTAAAAGGGAATAGAGGCTATTGATTGATTGATTGTTTTTTGTTTTATGCTGATTGTTAACCACCTTTTAGCTTTATCACGTCGTTTCCTGGGTAAGACACCAGTACTACTGGTCCATTTATTCAGACACCAACCAGTCAGTCGCAATGATAACCCGCAACCCTGATCGCCAAGAAGGACAGCCGTTACTATCATTTTAATATTTTTTTGACATTACCCGGCCAGGGTTCTAATCTGCGACCTCCCGGACCCGAGTTGGACGCCCTTCAAATTCACCAACCGAGACGGTGAATGGAAGTTAACTATCAATCTGAGTAGCTTGTTAATATCTTTTAAGTGAGTAGGTATTCTATATTCTTGTAGACTGTATATGAGCCGTTCCGCGAGAAAACCAACAGTGTTGACATTGCGTAAAGTATCGATCCAGATCAGCCTTATCATGCCGCGCAGGCTAACCCGGACAGACACTTTTCGCTTCCTGTGGATTTTCTGTTTCATGAATCATTACACTATACCTCAATCACCCTTAGACGGAATGTGTCGGCCCAGACTAACCTGCGCGGACTGCGCAGGCTGATCTGGGTTACGCAAAGCCAATAATGTTGGTTTTCTCATGGAACGGCTTATACCTACATGCAGCATGATCTCTATTAGCCTGGGGCATCTCTATTATCATATACCAACCGTGAAATACGACTAATAACGCTCGATATAGTCCGTAATCTGTCTCTATTAAAAAAAATCCGTCTTTACCACAGGTTTGATCACGTATTGTCAGTTCCAATACCAAGCTTTATAAGCATGCTCTTGTAAATCATACGCTACACCGCTTACTTTAAATACTTCCCAAAGACCCCCATCCCCGTCCCCACTCCCTGTTTTACACGAAACCTATCGATTGGTGTTGGATTGAACTATTACCCGGTCGAACACTTGTACGGTTATTGTATTTGTATTATTTTGCGTTCTGGATTGACAATCATATTTATATCGATTGTATAGTCTATTGATTTGGTCTTAACATTTCTCCAGAGGCTAACATAATGTTTGATCTACACTTTTTCGAACATAGAAGATCAAGATCAGACTGTGTAGAGAAACAGGTTGATCTTGCTTTCGCTGGTGGCAATTTTCGTTTGAAGTGGTCCTTGTATTTAGTTGTATCTAGTTGAATTAATTATAACATTGAAACCATCTTCAACATCCACAATAAGGCCTTTGTCTGTTAATATTCCACAAAATCGTCGTAAGACTTCGTTCAGTCCAAAAGGTGAGTATTTTGCATATGCATGCATATCTGAATGTACAGTGGTATTCGCCAATCACAGCTGTATTTTCTTCAATAAGTTAAAATATGACTGGTCCCAGCATGTCTCAATGGATCGGTCCAACTGGGAAGTGCGTTTCGTTGTACAGCTTTCAACAGCCAGCCTCACCAATTCAGCTTCTCGTCGGAGGAGTGGCACAATCCTGTAAAAGCCCAGGCCAGTTCCCGCTGCATTTGAATTGATTCGGTGGTGCCAACCTGAAAATGTGTAAAAAGAAAATTATAAACATATTTCAATACCTTTTTTAGTAATCTTTATCATATTTATTTTTCCTGTATTAATCATGTATAGTTAATAGTTCAATTGAATCTGTTCGAAGTTAAGATGTATTGAATGTTAAATAGAATATATATATTTACCTTCAACGTCATTGTTCGTTCGAATGGTTTGGTGGAAGACAGACCAATTGTGCAACCCAAACACACTGTTGTTCACCCACTGGCGTTTGATGTAGTCGACGAGCGACCTGGTAGCGTCGGATGTAGCCTTAGTTCCTAGGAAATCTACAGCTCTGCTAATGTGGGCGGCGGTAATGAACTGCAGGGCAAGAAGCATTCTGACAAAGTTGTAAACCCCCACTCGTCGACGATAAGCCCTCTAACAACCCTTCTGCCTGAACAAGAATAGAATATAATGTCTTACATGACTATAATTATATGCATGACGAACATGTATAGGCCAATGGATATATATATATAAATATTATTAATTATACATTCGTTTGCTGTGTAGTCGACGAATGAAGTTTGGTGAATTTAAAAATATATGGACGCGTGGTATAGTACTATACCTGCACATGTCGCGACACTGCCTGACTCCCGTGGAAGGCACATCCCTTGATTTCTCGTTCTGGAAATACTTCCCTCACTGCCTGCCATGCAGCTGAAATGTAAATTTGCAATCAATTATTTATCACATTTGAAACATCGTTTCCTAGTTTTCGCTATTATGAACATTAAAATGTGAATAGATTTCATATTATATAAAACAATTACAATTCCATTTAGACATATGTTACTATTATACAATTTAACTCTACCTTGCTCATAATGAAATTTACGAACAATGTTAATATATATATGAAATATTGACCCATCAAAAACATTGTGGGAAAAAGATGGACTCGTAGCCACGGACAGTTTATATATATATATATATATATATGACATTTTATAAAGAAATGGAGAGAGTATCGGCTATTTTAACCTTTCCTGCAATATTTCTTCACAAATTATCAATAGTCAATGAAACTTACGGACAATGTTAATATATATATGAAATATTGACCCATCAAAAACATTGTAACAAAAGGATGAATTCGTTGCCACGGACAGTTTATATATATATATATGAAATTTTATAAAGAAATGGAGAGAGTATCGGCTATTTAAACCTTTCCTGCAATATTTCTTCACAAATTATCAATATATAATGAACTTTACGGACAATGTTAATATATAGGAAATAACTACATTTCTCAAACTAAAAAGGAGACATGCCATCAAATTCATTTATACTTTTGTCCACATAAAATGGCGATTTGCAATATGATATATTGAAAAAGAAATATCATAAGCAATGGAGAGATTATCTACAATTTTAACATTTCCTACAGTATTTCTTTTCAAAATATAATTATTCATTTTAAACAATACAATTTCCTTATCAATCATTAACGACCTTTGAACTATCGTTATGACATGCATACATTTAATTGAATTTACATTGTTACAAATATACATTTTAATTGAATTTACGTTGTTACAAACATACATTTATTACATGTAATCAATATAATTACTAAATCAAACAAATTACATAATCAATCATTAACAACCTTAATTTTAATTGAATTTACGTTGTTACAAACATACATTTATTACACGTAATCAATATAATTACTAAATCATAATCAATCATTAACAACCTTAATTTTAATTGAATTTACGTTGTTACAAACATACATTTATTAAATGTAATCAATATAATTTCTAAATCAAACAAATTATATAATCAATCTTTAACAACCTTCGAACTGTCTTTATCGAATCAAGTGATATATTGTTGTCACATATAGTCGATATTTTTAATGGTATTTTGAATAGTGGATTATTTCCTGAGAGCTGGATGGAGGGTATTATTGTTTCCTTATTTAAAAAAAATTACCCTTGCAATGTTGACAACTATAGGGCCATGACATTAGTAAGTTGCTTTTCTAAAATATTTACAGGGGTTCTAAACAAAAGGATAACTGATTGGGTTGACAATAATGATATTATAAGTGATGCTCAGTTTGGGTTTAAAAAAGGGTGTTCAACTATCGATGCTATTTTTGTTTTAAACTCTGTTATAAGTAAAGTATTATCTGACAAAGGTAGAATAGCCTGTGCCTTTATTGATTTTTCTAAGGCCTTTGATAGCATATATCGAAAAGAGTTGTGGTTTAAAATGTACCAGTTAGGCATTTCAGGTAAACTATTACGAATTATACGTGACATGTATTCAAAGGTTAAATCACGTGTCAGGGGTTGTAGATCGTATTCCAAATTCTTTGAATGTTCGGTGGGTTTGAAACAAGGGGAGGTAATTTCCCCGATATTATTTTCACTCTTTTTAGAGGACTTAGAGTTATCGTTATTAGATGGAATTCACAGTGGTTTGTCCCTGGAAGATTTGTCCCTTATATTGATGTTGTTTGCGAACGATATGGTCATCTTTGGTAAGTCACCAGCTGATTTGCAGCATAGTTTGGATCTATTGAAACATATTGTGGTACATGGGGTCTACAGGTTAACCCTGAGAAAAGTAAGATAATCGTTTTTAGGAAGAGGGGGCCTTTACTGGATACTGAAAAGTGGACCTACGATGATATGCCATTGAATACTGTCGATAATTTTAATTATTTGGGGACAGTGTTTAACTATACGGGTAATTTTTCACTGAATCAGGAAACATTAGCTGGTAAAGGATTGAAAGCTCTTTACACCCTGTTAGCAAATACACGTGATTTTATGTTGAAGCCTAAAACCATCTGCCAGTTATTCGATGCATTCGTTGGCTCTACTCTAAATTATGCATGTGAAGTATGGGGATTTGGTAAATCAAAAACCATTGAACGTATCCATCTGAAATTTTGCAAAGTGCTACTAAAAGTAAAATCATCTACATGCAATATGGGTATATATGGGGAATTAGGGAGATATCCTCTGTATGTGAATAGGTATGTGCGTATAATTAAATATTGGTGTAATTCTTTTAAATACGATGGATTTATCTGAAACAGGGACATGTTTTAAGCCTATTATATATTGCAAGATATCCAACATCTTAAAACACCATGGGATTTATGTGACAGCAGGCGAAGACGGACTTAACCCTTTCACAAATATAGACGCTTTCTGACGCTTTTACAGCAGACGACTTTTGAAAACAGCGTGGCAAATAGAGAAATTGCTCAGGATGAAAAAAAAAATTGTTGGCTGGAGATTTGCTGTAAGAGGGAAAGGGTTTAGATAAGGAGATGTGAGCTTCCAGTATCCACAAATTGCATGCTCTTCTAATTCTAATTAGCTATTAACACAATGTTGAATTGACCAAACCGTGAATTTCTGATCGGATTTATCTTGTTTAACGCATGTATCAACAGTAATTCTGTTATACCACGGTGACAGTTCATTTCTCCATGATATCTGGTTTACTAGTTAGTAAAGGGTTCTGAAATATGCCTTGCCAAAGGGCATCCATCTATTTTGAAAATAAATAAATAAAGGAGTTAGAAAGCACAACAGTATCCATTATTTTAGTATTTTTACAACTAGCCATGTCCGGTGATTATGGACGGTGTTACATGTACATACATAGACTAACAGCGAGAGCTTAAATGAGCATGTGCATGCGCAGAGGAACCCACTTCACGGACCATAGACATTTAAAAGAGCCATATATGAGCCGTCCTGCGAGATTGGACTCTGCGTAAAGTATCGACCCGCATCAGCCTAAGCAAGCCACGCAGGCTAATCCGGATATACACATTTCGCCTCCTGTGGATTTTCTGTTTCAGGAATCATTGCTCTATACCTCTATCCCCTTGATACGGAATGTGTCGGCCCGGATCAGTCTGTGCCTACTGCACAGGCTGATCTGGGTCGATACATTACGCAGAAGCCATAATATTGGATTTCTCGCGAGAGATCTCAATTATGTACATCTTGTTACTAGCCAAAATGTAAAACTGTTCCTTTTCGGGTTTTCTCCCACACCTCTGTATAGTATGCTTACGTCACAAGAGTATATGTCGCAAGACCTCGTTTCGACAGACGGGGCGCAAATGATGAGTTATTGTGCCTAACTTTCTCGAGGATGTATGTTTACATTGGCTTCAAGATGGCGGTGTTAAATCATAACCAAATAAAAAGAAATCTGCCTTGTACAAAACTTTGATTTCATCTATAAGTTGATTTGGAATATCTCGAAACGCTTCCACAAAAAAGTTCCATCTTTGTTCTTTTCTTTCACTCGACGTAATATTGTCAGTTTCTATTTCCGTCATGAGTATGTCAATAATATCGACTGTAGTGAGTTGTTTTCGAGACTCATCAATTCGAAATGTATTGGTTCGTCGTATATAACCTTGGACTTGAAATGATTTCCAGAGAAGTTCAACTGTGATACGTAGAGTATGGCATTCTTTAAGGGGATTGTACGGTCTTTTACTTAGCTCTGTTACAGTTTCAATGATTCCTGGTATGCTTGAGCTGGCTCTCTTTTCTGTCATCGCTTTTTCAATAACTTTTCTGGCTTTATTTGGAACAGCCATATAATTCAATAAATTGTTAACGTCCTCCGAAAACGTTTCGTGCTTTATGATCATCGAATTATTAGTAAGGCATGGTTTGCACATGGTATAAATTGATGCCCAGTGTTTGTCGACATACGATTTAGCTCGTACAGTCTCTAAAATAAACTCAATAAACTGTTTAAAAGAAGGAATGTTGCGGCATAAATCATCTCCGTACAGATTCATTCTAATTTGTATAGAACTATCGCACCATGCAGGCAAAACTATCTTATCAATATAGGCCGAAAATAGTCTGGAGTAAGGATTTCTCGCCATTAGTATGGTGGGTGCGGTATTAAACTCCGGTATATGATGTTTCAGATAGCCATGTGACTTATGGTGCACAACACCTCTTTTCATATTGAAAATACTCGAAGCATCCGAACTATTGTCTAATATTACCATGAACTTGTGTCATGAAAGTACATGCAATTTTCGGAACCTTACAATAGTTGGTATTTAACTGTTCGTACCTCAGCGTGATTGACTTTTCTCTGACATATACGGAATATTTCTCTGACAAGTTCACCTTCTTGGTCTCTATTTGCCTACAAACCGCGCATAAATGAGTCAACCGAGTATATTGCACATGCGTTTGTCGGAATGTTTCGTTTACGTTACGATAATTCATCTGGTCAGGAAATATATTCATTTCTAGGTGATTGGTACCGGTGATTTTAATGTCTATCACACCATTGGAAATCGCGTTACTTCTAAACTTCGCAATTTGAGTAGATACATGTACATCCTGCAATGAAATGTTAAAGATTGTACAAAAGGAGTAATGAACATATCCCCTATTGGAAAATGCGCCAGTTGGGTCTTATTTCATGCGGGTATCACTTAAAAGGGAATAGAGGCTATTGATTGATTGATTGTTTTTTGTTTTATGCTGATTGTTAACCACCTTTTAGCTTTATCACGTCGTTTCCTGGGTAAGACACCAGTACTACTGGTCCATTTATTCAGACACCAACCAGTCAGTCGCAATGATAACCCGCAACCCTGATCGCCAAGAAGGACAGCCGTTACTATCATTTTAATTTTTTTTTGACATTACCCGGCCAGGGTTCTAATCTGCGACCTCCCGAACCCGAGTTGGACGCCCTTCAAATTCACCAACCGAGACGGTGAATGGAAGTTAACTATCAATCTGAGTAGCTTGTTAATATCTTTTAAGTGAGTAGGTATTCTATATTCTTGTAGACTGTATATGAGCCGTTCCGCGAGAAAACCAACAGTGTTGACATTGCGTAAAGTATCGATCCAGATCAGCCTTATCATGCCGCGCAGGCTAACCCGGACAGACACTTTTCGCTTCCTGTGGATTTTCTGTTTCATGAATCATTACACTATACCTCAATCACCCTTAGACGGAATGTGTCGGCCCAGACTAACCTGCGCGGACTGCGCAGGCTGATCTGGGTTACGCAAAGCCAATAATGTTGGTTTTCTCATGGAACGGCTTATACCTACATGCAGCATGATCTCTATTAGCCTGGGGCATCTCTATTATCATATACCAACCGTGAAATACGACTAATAATGCTCGATATAGTCCGTAATCTGTCTCTATTAAAAAAAATCCGTCTTTACCACAGGTTTGATCACGTATTGTCAGTTCCAATACCAAGCTTTATAAGCATGCTCTTGTAAATCATACGCTACACCGCTTACTTTAAATACTTCCCAAAGACCCCCATCCCCGTCCCCACTCCCTGTTTTACACGAAACCTATCGATTGGTGTTGGATTGAACTATTACCCGGTCGAACACTTGTACGGTTATTGTATTTGTATTATTTTGCGGTCTGGATTGACAATCATATTTATATCGATTGTATAGTCTATTGATTTGGTCTTAACATTTCTCCAGAGGCTAACATAATGTTTGATCTACACTTTTTCGAACATAGAAGATCAAGATCAGACTGTGTAGAGAAACAGGTTGATCTTGCTTTCGCTGGTGGCAATTTTCGTTTGAAGTGGTCCTTGTATTTAGTTGTATCTAGTTGAATTAATTATAACATTGAAACCATCTTCAACATCCACAATAAGGCCTTTGTCTGTTAATATTCCACAAAA
Organism: Serripes groenlandicus; assembly: GCA_031761405.1. Lineage (NCBI taxonomy): Eukaryota > Metazoa > Mollusca > Bivalvia > Cardiida > Cardiidae > Serripes > Serripes groenlandicus. The sequence goes on along the minus strand of JASEVX010000012.1, from coordinate 52,110,627 downwards.
TCGTCGTAAGACTTCGTTCAGTCCAAAAGGTGAGTATTTTGCATATGCATGCATATCTGAATGTACAGTGGTATTCGCCAATCACAGCTGTATTTTCTTCAATAAGTTAAAATATGACTGGTCCCAGCATGTCTCAATGGATCGGTCCAACTGGGAAGTGCGTTTCGTTGTACAGCTTTCAACAGCCAGCCTCACCAATTCAGCTTCTCGTCGGAGGAGTGGCACAATCCTGTAAAAGCCCAGGCCAGTTCCCGCTGCATTTGAATTGATTCGGTGGTGCCAACCTGAAAATGTGTAAAAAGAAAATTATAAACATATTTCAATACCTTTTTAGTAATCTTTATCATATTTATTTTTCCTGTATTAATCATGTATAGTTAATAGTTCAATTGAATCTGTTCGAAGTTAAGATGTATTGAATGTTAAATAGAATATATATATTTACCTTCAACGTCATTGTTCGTTCGAATGGTTTGGTGGAAGACAGACCAATTGTGCAACCCAAACACACTGTTGTTCACCCACTGGCGTTTGATGTAGTCGACGAGCGACCTGGTAGCGTCGGATGTAGCCTTAGTTCCTAGGAAATCTACAGCTCTGCTAATGTGGGCGGCGGTAATGAACTGCAGGGCAAGAAGCATTCTGACAAAGTTGTAAACCCCCACTCGTCGACGATAAGCCCTCTAACAACCCTTCTGCCTGAACAAGAATAGAATATAATGTCTTACATGACTATAATTATATGCATGACGAACATGTATAGAACAATGGATATATATATATATATATATATAAATATTAATAATTATACATTCGTTTGCTGTGTAGTCGACGAAGGAAGTTTGGTGAATTTAAAAATATATGGACGCGTGGTATAGTACTATACCTGCACATGTCGCGACACTGCCTGACTCCCGTGGAAGGCACATCCCTTGATTTCTCGTTCTGGAAATACTTCCCTCACTGCCTGCCATGCAGCTGAAATGTAAATTTGCAATCAATTATTTATCACATTTGAAACATCGTTTCCTAGTTTTCGCTATTATGAACATTAAAATGTGAATAGATTTCATATTATATAAAACAATTACAATTCCATTTAGACATATGTTACTATTATACAATTTAACTCTACCTTGCTCATAATGAAATTTACGAACAATGTTAATATATATATGAAATATTGACCCATCAAAAACATTGTGGGAAAAAGATGGACTCGTAGCCACGGACAGTTTATATATATATATATATGACATTTTATAAAGAAATGGAGAGAGTATCGGCTATTTTAACCTTTCCTGCAATATTTCTTCACAAATTATCAATAGTCAATGAAACTTACGGACACTGTTAATATATATATGAAATATTGACCCATCAAAAACATTGTAACAAAAGGATGAACTCGTTGCCACGGACAGTTTATATATATATATGAAATTTTATAAAGAAATGGAGAGAGTATCGGCTATTTAAACCTTTCCTGCAATATTTCTTCACAAATTATCAATATATAATGAACTTTACGGACAATGTTTTATATATAGGAAATAACTACATTTCTCAAACTAAAAAGGAGACATGCCATCAAATTCATTCATACTTTTGTCCACATAAAATGGCGATTTGCAATATGATATATTGAAAAAGAAATATCATAAGCAATGGAGAGATTATCTACAATTTTAACATTTCCTACAGTATTTCTTTTCAAAATATAATTATTCATTTTAAACAATACAATTTCCTTATCAATCATTAACGACCTTTGAACTATCGTTATGACATGCATACATTTAATTGAATTTACATTGTTACAAATATACATTTTAATTGAATTTACGTTGTTACAAACATACATTTATTACATGTAATCAATATAATTACTAAATCAAACAAATTACATAATCAATCATTAACAACCTTAATTTTAATTGAATTTACGTTGTTACAAACATACATTTATTACACGTAATCAATATAATTACTAAATCATAATCAATCATTAACAACCTTAATTTTAATTGAATTTACGTTGTTACAAACATACATTTATTACATGTAATCAATATAATTTCTAAATCAAACAAATTACATAATCAATCTTTAACAACCTTCGAATTGTCTTTATCGAATCAAGTGATATATTGTTGTCACATATAGTCGATATTTTTAATGGTATTTTGAATAGTGGATTATTTCCTGAGAGCTGGATGGAGGGTATTATTGTTTCCTTATTTAAAAAAAATTACCCTTGCAATGTTGACAACTATAGGGCCATGACATTAGTAAGTTGCTTTTCTAAAATATTTACAGGGGTTCTAAACAAAAGGATAACTGATTGGGTTGACAATAATGATATTATAAGTGATGCTCAGTTTGGGTTTAAAAAAGGGTGTTCAACTATCGATGCTATTTTTGTTTTAAACTCTGTTATAAGTAAAGTATTATCTGACAAAGGTAGAATAGCCTGTGCCTTTATTGATTTTTCTAAGGCCTTTGATAGCATATATCGAAAAGAGTTGTGGTTTAAAATGTACCAGTTAGGCATTTCAGGTAAACTATTACGAATTATACGTGACATGTATTCAAAGGTTAACTCACGTGTCAGGGGTTGTAGATCGTTTTCCGAATTCTTTGAATGTTCGGTGGGTTTGAAACAAGGGGAGGTAATTTCCCCGATATTATTTTCACTCTTTTTAGAGGACTTAGAGTTATCGTTATTAGATGGAATTCACAGTGGTTTGTCCCTGGAAGATTTGTCCCTTATATTGATGTTGTTTGCGGACGATATGGTCATCTTTGGTAAGTCACCAGCTGATTTGCAGCATAGTTTGGATCTATTGAAACCTATTGTGGTACATGGGGTCTACCGGTTAACCCTGAGAAAAGTAAGATAATCGTTTTTAGGAAGAGGGGGCCTTTACTGGATACTGAAAAGTGGACCTACGATGATATGCCATTGAATACTGTCGATAATTTTAATTATTTGGGGACAGTGTTTAACTATACGGGTAATTTTTCACTGAATCAGGAAACATTAGCTGGTAAAGGATTGAAAGCTCTTTACACCCTGTTAGCAAATACACGTGATTTTATGTTGAAGCCTAAAACCATCTGCCAGTTATTCGATGCATTCGTTGGCTCTACTCTAAATTATGCATGTGAAGTATGGGGATTTGGTAAATCAAAAACCATTGAACGTATCCATCTGAAATTTTGCAAAGTGCTACTAAAAGTAAAATCATCTACATGCAATATGGGTATATATGGGGAATTAGGGAGATATCCTCTGTATGTGAATAGGTATGTGCGTATAATTAAATATTGGTGTAAGGTTGTTAATACCAATAATGTTATTGTAAAGTTCTTATACAACGAATTAATTTTCATATTTATTCAAAATATCACCAGAAGGTCATAGACCCATGTGGTTAGTCATGCATACAACAGTGAAACATACAAAATAGTACAACAAAATAATGGTATATACAATTCATTACATATACACGCTTGTTTAGATGTACCTAACTACATACATATAAAGATGCTTGTATGTAAGCAAGACACGAGATGCAAACTGAATTTACTATAAAAACAACAACAAAAACAAATAACAAATATAGAGAAATATAAATATATAACACCCATTTAGATCAATCTTGTCCGAAACGAAAAGACAAGTTTGTCATTAGGTGTTTTTATACATGCAATGCTAAATTATAATTATAAAATTTATAATTTAATAATTAATCTGTTTAAATTTACACTCACAATCAATTATATACATGTGTATCCCTTATATACATTGCCTTTTCAATATACATACCTAAATTTAGTATGTCTTTCTTGTTTTCAGATTTAAGGAGCTGCACTAATTTAAACATGTTTGGTCTTTCCCTATAATATTTACGAATAAATTGTTGCCTTAGATCAGTATATATGTTGCATTCCAAAATGAAATGAAATTCATCTTCTAACAACTTACATGAAAAACAAACCCTTTCACAAATTGGCTTACTAATTGGTTTTGCACATCTTCCTGTTTCAATAGCTAATCTATGTGATGAGGTACGCAAACGCGAAAGAGAATTTCGATATTTATTTATAGTTAGCGTATCTAAATAAGGCTGAAAACGGAAATCACAAATTGATCTGTAAAATATAGCTCTACTTGAATCATTTAATCTACTATGCCAGTCTTGAATGAATTGATCTTTGATTATTTGCTTAACAACTTTTAAAAACATCTTTACATCTCCTACACTTTGATAAAGCCAAGCGTCTCCAAAACCAAGATTATAAAAGAGCATTTCTAATTAATGAACACCAGTTTATCCTATTCATGAATGTTTCGCAATCATTATTTAACATTAGATAGATTTTCTTGATATATTTATTTTCACCTGATTGTAATATTTTAATCCAATATTTTATAATAATAAATAATCTGTACTTTTGTAAACACATTCTACCCATTTCACCATAAATAAAATCATTTTGCATCGATTTTTTAACATTCAGTAATCTTTTACAAAATTGCAAATGTATCCTTTCTACCGCCATACCATGATTAAAACCCCAAACTTCACTACCGTAGTTTAATATTGGTAATACTAATTTATCAAATAATTCTAATTTATGAGAAACCGACAGATTTGTAAATTTACATAAGTATTTATTCATTGCGTAAATTGCCTTGAGAGATTGACCGGATAATGTTTGTTGTGCTTCAGAAAAGGAGCCGCCCGTTGTGAAAACGATTTCAAGATAAACAAATTTATTCACAATTTCTAGACAACCGTTATCATAATTGAATCGTATATTTGCAGGTGTTCGGCCACCTTTTTTGAAAATCATAATTTTTGTTTTTGAGACATTTATTTTTAATTTCCACCTGTTACAGTACTCATGCATCGAATTTAAACTTTTTTGTAATTCGTCAGCACTATTTGCGAAGATGACAATATCATCAGCATATAATATCAAAAACAGTTTAAATGTACTAACATCTAAGCCACATAGACCCTCATTTATAAAAACATCTTCAATGTCATTTAGGAACATCGAAAATAGGAAAAGAGATAAGCATTCTCCCTGTCTGACACCCAGATTACATTCGAAACTGTCACTAATTTGATTTTGATATTTGATTTTTGATTTAACTGATGAGTACATAGAACGAATTATGTTCAGTATGTTTCCACGTAAACCGAGTGTTATTAATTTATACCACAAATTATCCCTCGTAACATAGTCAAAGGCCTTGCTAAAGTCTATAAAAGGACAGTACAATCTATTACCACTATTAATTATGTGATTTATCAGCCCATGTAAAACAAATAAATTATCTACAGTACCCATATTTGATCTGAAACCCGCCTGTGCCTCAATTATTTAAGATTCGGGTAAAAAGTTTACCTAAGGTGCTCAATAAAGTAATACCCCTGTAATTATCTACGTTATTTATACTACCTTTTTTGTGCAAAGGGATGATGTATCCTTCCGACCAACAATCTGGGAAATATCCAATTTCTAAAATTGTGTTGAACAAAGTTAACAACAATGGACTTAATACAGTTTTGCCGTTAATGAAAAATTCATTTAGAAATTGATCTGGACCTGCACTTTTGTTTGACTTAAGCTGATCAATCTTTATTCAAAGATTGAGAAGACACAGGTAAATTTAATTCGTCAAACATAATACTGAATTCATTATTTTCATACATTTCTATAAAATGAAGTACGTCTTCATCTGGTGTGAAAAACTGGTCATTTGGATTGTTTACATATTTAAAATACTGTTCAAATTCACTAATTTGTATATTTGATGTTTTCAAGCCAGCTGTTTCCTTTAGCATATTCCAATATAATTTGGCATTCTTATGTTTCGCCTCTACTAATTTTAAAGTTTTACTCTTATCAAAAGTATACCTAGCTTTCCTAATACAGGTTTTATATTCAGACCTAGCTTTAACCATATTGACTCTGTTGTTATTACAATTATTATTTCTAAAAGTATTTAAAGACTTATAAAATAAAGTTCGTTTACGATCACATTCATCATTAAACCATTGATTTTGATTGTCATTACAGTGTGACCCATATGTCCTAGTATTCCGTTTAAATAAAGGAGATACGACCTCATCTAATATATGTGAAAACCGGTTTATGCTCAAATCAATATCTGAAGAAGTACACGCATTACTAGTATACTCATTTAATTCCGTTAACGTAAACAATGTTTCATCGGATGACAAATCTATAAGATACTCATCTTTTAAATCACTGTTCCATTTATACTTAAAATGTACTTTTTCATAATGTGATGTGGTAGGTTGGCTACAGGGTAAGTTTTTATCAAATTGAAAAGTAAAATCAATTAAACAATGATCAGTTAAAATATTTGGATCGTCTACACGAAATAAAGATATATATGGCAATAAGTTTGTTGAGCAAATAACATAGTCAACTACGCTTGACCCACTACTACCAACATAAGTAAAACGACCAATACTTCTATCATCACCCATTCGTCCGTTAAGAATGCGTAAGCCCGTTTGTTTACACAAATCTATTAACATTAAACCGTTATTGTTCTTTGTTCGACCCTTATCTTGTGAACATCATTTGTTGATCAAATCGACAGAATACTCCTGCGGTAAAACATCAATATTTAAGTTATCATCGGATACACAATCTGTACTGGTGAATTGGACGTATGAGCATTCATATCTCCGCACAGCACTAAATTGAACCCATTTTCAAATGTTGAATCAATTGTAATGATGTGTTCTAAAAGTCTATCTAAAGTGTGGGAATCCACAGTGGTCTGTCTGCTACTGTTTTCTGGAATAACATAACAGAGGCAAACAAATAAATCCGTATTTAAGCCTAGTGATGTTCCATCAATCTTAATACAAATTATATCATCTTCACTCTGAAACACAAACGAGTCGGAAGAAACAAAATCATTAGTCGCCGGGCAGAAGCCCGCGACTTCTATTTTTAATAGCTTTTCGGAAATCACATGGGAGGGCGGCTTATTATTAGAAAGAAACAAATCTAGATGATTTGAACATATTACAATTGTGGCTGTTTACGAACACTAATAAATGACACATCTAAAATGAAATAAATATTCCGATTTTTTAATGTTTGCAGTTTTTTTTATTTCACTCGCATTTAAGTTTTTTGTCTTATTTACGAAGACAAAAGTGGTCCCTTCAAGACGTGAACCAACACCCCCTAATGCAGACTCTTATGTGTCATCATTGAGGTCAATTTCGGATTCTCCTTTTAATAGCAATTTTAACTTACTAATTGTTGTTTTCATGTTCAAAGAGATGTCTTGATTTGTGTAGAATTCATTTAATAATGTTAATCCATGAATATCTAAAGTAGGAACTGTTTCTAAGCTAAATATAGACCCTATTCTGTTGTGTAGGTTCGTGACCTTTAACATCGATTTTCGCGCATGCGCATTTCGATATGAAAAAGCGAGTGATATTATTTTATTTTAGACAAGTAGCCTACAAGACGAATGTTTGACGCAAAGCGTCAAAGAGAAGCCGCAATATTTCGTTGTACATGTAGAAATAAGAAAAAAAGAACATTTTTAAATCCACAAACAATAGAACAATTTAAACTGTAGACGGTAATGCTGATATATTTCTCCTTTTGAAGACTTTTGTTTTCTTCAAATTACCTCCCTTTAAAGCAATACCAGGATATTTACCTTGTGATTCGAATAAGATTGACAAACATTGAAATTATATGAATGAATACTATTATTTAAATAAGTAACAACAGCAAAATTAAATTTAAGCCAAGATAAATGTGTACACATTTCGTTAATTTTTAATAGATACCCTAATGTATAGGTATGCATATAAAATTTATAAGCAAATGTTTTCATTTCAACGTTCCTAATGTTTGAATAGACTAAGGAAAGTCAAGAATACATAAATAAATCAATGCAGTCTTTTCCGGCGACATTGATGCCTTGCATCAACTTTCTCTTGTTCCGAACATAAATAGCAATCCCTCCGGATAACCGTTTACTACCCGGCTTAATTTTTTCTCTATGTACAGAGAAACATTCAAAATTTTCAAAGTTCAAATCTGATAACTTATCGGACCATGTTTCTGTAAATAACACAATGTCGTGGGTTTCAAAAATCTGTTTAACTTCTTGTAAATGAAGTTTATTTGTACGTTTGCTGATTAAACCCTGTATATTCAACAAAGCACAACGCAGCGCGACCTTCTCGGTGACTATTACCTATTCACTACCACTATGGGAACTCCCATTTACACCTGACTGGTTATGCCTATCACACTGTCTATTTATAGAATCTGATAAAACCCGGCTGTCGCGAGTCCGTGAAGAACTGGAACGCTCATAAGGTTTTGCAGACTGTGTCCTCGTTTCTGACCTTTTCAATGCACGGGATTCACGAGGTCGACCTCTCCGTTGTGTTTTTCCTGTAACTGACTCTGGGTTTTTGAAGGTTGTGTTTCTGTTAGGTGATATATTTTTGCTCTTGTTTTCAGTATTATCTATCTTGGTTGTATTCGTACTCGCAGAAATACACGAATGGGGATCTTCACCGGGATTATTAGGCAATATGCTACCTATATCTCTATTTGACGATATCAGTCTTTGTGATGGTGTGATTTCCGTAAATCGAATGACAGATTGCTCATTATAAGCTGGAGGTGTGACCTCATTTGATAGTGTTTCGTTGGAAAACAACTTGTTCTGAATAGGTTCGCGAATAACCTCTATGCTGTTAGTAAGCTGTGTGAAATCATCATTTCCAGTGACATTATTCAATATTTCTACGGATTGAAACAAACAGTGACCCACTTGTGACAACGTGGATTCAGAATGTGATAATGTGTCATGTTGGCTGGTATCAGTCGGGACTTGGAACTGAAAGTTATTCTGGGTAGTGTTCGCATTCACCTGATATTCCTGATCGGTTGTAGGTACGTCAGTTTGCATGTGTTCACGATGTGTATTAATGATTTGGTTATTATTGACCTTTCTATCTATAGGATCAATGTGTAATAGCCTACTCCTACTTACGTATTGGCCCCATTCTGGTAATTGATCACACACCATTCTGCCGTCTTTAATAAGTTTGGCCGGGTATACAATTTGGACCTTCGTGCGTGGAAATTGCCTCTTGATTTCCTCAAATTTGGGCCATAATCGAGATCGCGCATCATGAATTTCCTTCGGGAAATCAAAATCAATGGAAAATTCTGTATTGCGTAACATAGTCGCACGACTCATGATCATTTCCACATCACAATAGTCTCTGAAGTTAGCTATTAGAGGTCTCTTTTGGTATGGTGCTCTGGGGTTTCTACGCCCTAGTCTATGTGCTCGAGCTATGTAAACCTTACCTGGGTCGATATCTAGGTGATTAGTAAGGAAATCCCTTAACATGGTGAAACAATTCTCTCCTAGATTTTCACAGAAACCACGAAATATTAAGTTGTTTCTCCTCGATCGGGCTTCTACATCTATAGATTTATAGGCTAGACATTTCAGAAGATCCGACTGTTGATTAGTTGTATCAATGATCTGACCCATTTTCTCATGTACCCCACCCATAGCCTTCTCAAATGTAAACAAACTTCGGCTTATGTTCACTTGATCATTTCTAATAAATTTAAGTTCGTTGAATATATGAACTAATTTACAATCAATAGTACTATTCATGAAATCTTGCCTTGTAGTATCGGTATCGACATTGCTGTTCGCTTGTTGCTGAGATTGTTGCCGAGATCTCTGTCCATTGTCATTGTCATTGATGTTTTCCCGCTCTCTCAATATTTCAAACTGATTTCTTGTAGGCAGGTTAAAACCACCAAATGTCTCCATTTTCCGCTCCGAAAAGATCAATAAATACACCTATATGTGTTCTTGATATCTATAAAAGTGATGACTTTGTATATATTTGATATACTAGAAATTTAAATATTTTTCTGCTGACATCGAAAATGTACGTCCACTGCCGCCATATTTAATTACAGAGACTATGAATAAATATGAAAATAAATATGAAATATTATTGTTATATGTATGTCAATTTTCGGCATCTGTTTTTAGCATTTTGTACGTTTAAATAGAATACTATTTTCATTTAGAGATAATATTTTCATCCAATATTTTATCATTATTATTTTTCTTTGAATGTACATTGGTATAGTTCCTAGTTCTCCGTATAGAGCTTCGAGGTTCGAGGTTGGTTGATTTTTTAACACATAACATCTTTCTACAAAATTTGGAATGCATAGTGTAATGTGTATTGCGTAGTTATGCAGTTTCAGCATTATTCAATTATATCAAGGATACTGAACACTTATCAATGATCTATTGGTAAACAAACAAGTACTCGGCCAGGAATTTTACAATGCTACAGACGACTTTGCAAACACAAGAAAAAGTTTCAAAAGTATTTAAACTCTTTGAATGTTTAACATATCATTTGCTTTTTGATTGTGATAGCTTTAAATATTGGACCAAAACGTTGCTAGGTGAAGTATTCTTATCTGCGGTTTTCTTAATAAGCGGAAAAGTTTAAATAGCTTTATGCAACACAAATGACCAATAAGTGCTATTATGTTATACAGGTTATAACATTGAGAAGGGTGCTATGTCAGTTCTAGCGAGCATACCTTTGTAAACATTCGCATGTTCAACTATATTTTTATTAGAATTTTCGAGCATACCACGGACTGATCCATCCTCGGTTCCCAGACTATTCATAAAATATATGATTTATATATTTATCATATATTTTATGAATAGCCTTGGTACAGAGGATGGGACTGATAATGATTGCTGATTTGATTAGACACTTTTTTTTTCAGAGCAAATTCTCTTGACTTTTGCTGGACGTCGAGAAAACCAACAGTGTGGACTCTGCGTAAGGAATCGATCCAGATCAGCCTAAGCATGCCGCACAGGCTAACCCGGACAGACACTTTTCGCCTCCTGCGGATTTTCTGTTTCAGGAATCATTACTCTATACCTCTTTCACCCTGGACTTTTGCTGGACGTCGAGTTCTTCTATGCTTTGTGGATTAAAAACAGATATATGAGCCGTTCCACGAGAAAACCAACAGTGTGGACTCTGCGTAAGGCATCGATCCAGATCAGCCTATGCATGCCGCACAGGCTAACCCGGACAGACACTTTTCGTCTCCTGCGGATTTTCTGTTTCAGGAATCATTACTCTATACCTCTTTCACTCTGAGACGGAATGTGGCGGCCCGGAATATCCTGCATTACATTACGCAGAGTCCAGAGTGTTGGTTTTTATCGTGGAACGGCTCATATTGTTTGGGTATTTGTTTCGAACCTATAGAGGGAAATACAAGTTCTGAAAGTAGAGATTCGTATTGATCGGTATCAGCTTTAAACAAGGGACAAATACCGTAATGCGAACTAAATTATTCAGGTCCACTCTGCTAGATAAATATGAGAAATTATCCAAACGTTACAGGATGTTTGTTATCTATTTTGTGACATTTTAAATTAAATTCATCCCATTTTATATTTGTTTATGTTTTACTTGATGGTGGTTTTATATTTACATTTTTGACATAATTTGTTTTGTTAATAACCGTTAAAAATGCTTTATCGAGGTAGATGATACTTTACTCCTTTGTTTTAAAGGAAATCATAACAATAATGGGAAATTGATCACACGATAATCACAGGCATGTTTACAATATGTTTTAAAACATGTACTTATGTAATGCAGTTGTCAAACAATAATAGAAAACAATACCAACGTTTGACAAACAAATCAGATAAACGGAGAGACAGTCACATTAATAGACACACAACCAGAAAACAAACAGACGGACAATCGCTTTTATATACACAGACTGTCGGATAGATAGATATATGAATTTATAGACAAACAAAGAAAGTGTCCCTTACTAGACATGACATCTGCATATAACAGCTAAGACATTATTCAAAATAAAGAAGGCATTGGAAGTTAATCAAAGTGGCACTGAATTGGGTGTGTCTCAAGTCTAGATCTAAGGTTTGGCGATCCATCAGCTACTAAAAGCAGTCATTGAAACAAGTAGCGAATGTTGCAGACTTAATTGCAAACTGTTTTGCAAAGCAAATGTCAAGACCAACATAATCATTAGCAGAATTCAGATTAATTACTTTTCTAAAAAGAGATAAAAGCAAATTATTTTGTTACAGTTTTTGGCAGTTAACTTGATAACTGTTAACTCTCTGCCTATGATTATGATTTCAAAATTGAATTTGAATTGATGACTTAACCTTTGAAGGGAGAGAGTGTTGTGTATATTGTCTTAACACATGAACAAAAAAATCATTAATGAAAGTGTATCCACTCAAAGCCACGCATATTGGTGTAACATATTTCTATATAACCCATACATTTCATGTTAATCTTTCTAATATTAAATAATCTACTAAGCTATATACAGTTGTTTCTTCATTTAATGTTGTACACATACACAACACGGCCCGTATGTTTATAATTTAAAAATTCATTCGCATCGTGGTGCAAAATGCTCGGACGGTATCTATAGATATCAATAGAAATGGTGCATCGTGAAAAACACTACAGAGTAAAAAGTACCATCGACCGGTCTATGGTGACATATACGACTTGCTTTCGAGATATTCGGATTTTGGCCAGGGTCAAATATAGAAATAATAATAAATAGTAAGTTTTGGGAACTTTAGTGATAAATAGTTGATTTTAATGTTTATAAATTTGAAAAGAAAGCTGTTAGCATGAGTTTGATTTTTTCAGTTGAACCTACTTTTCCTTCCGGTTTGACATCACTGGTTGCAGAGGTAGGCGTGAATTTAGAGGTAAATTTGAATATCAGCTTTAGCGTCCAAGATTGCTTGAAAAGGAGCCGGAAACATGGTATTTCTGACTGCATCCACATAATTCCTATTGTTTTGAGAGTCTAAGCAGCCCACCAATTGTACACTAACCCGCTGCGTTTTTGTTAGGTGATTTTTGGAATAAAGGGTAAAATTTATCAATTTGTCCTACTTTTTTCACCCTGTTTCAGACCACTTTTGTGTCCAATTATTTCCATAGTATTGACTGAGAGTTCGACTTCCAGTCATTTTCTTATAATTCTGGCACTCCTTGATACAGGAAAACCACTTCTATCAAATCAGTATGGATATTATGAGAAATATGTAGAGAATAAAAGTTCTGGTGTCCCAAGGAAACAGAAAATCAGTTTTCAACTGTATTATGCCACCTAATAGGTTAACTGACATATTACTTTTGTCAAAATCCGTCTGTCTGTCTATCTGTCCGTCAACATTTTGGTTAAAGTTTCAGGCTGAAGCAAAACCTCAGCACTGGAGAGGGTTACAAACTTGAACCGTTGCCTGAAGGTAACCAGTAACACGTTCTATTGATTTCTATGGTTACTTTGACATTGACATTGGTTTGTCGATTTTCAAGGTCAAATTGCCGACAATCCGGCCTTACCGTCTTCAGCGGTTTCTTGTTAACCAATGTCTTCTTTCAGTCCCTTTAAATATGCCGTTTAGAGCCGCAAATATGTTGAAATAGTGCGATTGACAAGTCTGCGTTAACATTGTCTTTCAAACTGCTAGTATAGTAAATAAAGAAAGTAACACAGCATAATTGACCACAACTCCATTAGAAAATAAGACCAGTCCATATCCTGTAGTAAAACAGGAGCAGTTCTGACCCTTTATACCCTTTTGATTTCCGTTCAATCTTTGCTAGGAGTTTGTACAACAGGAACACTAGAATTCAGTTCCCTTTTTGTGAGAAGTTTGTACAACAGGGACACTAGAATTTGGGAAATTCGCCTGTGTCTGTAATGTATCTTCCCTCTTTGCGAGGAGTTTGTACAACATGGTCACCATAATTCATTTCCCTCTTTGCGAGGAGATTGTACAACAGGGACACTAGGATTCAGGAAAATCGCATGTGTCTCTAGTGTCTGTAATGGATCTTCCCCTCTGGGTAATGGGTTTATACAACAGGGTCCCTCAAATTTATTTCCCTCTTTGCGAGGAGTTTTATACAACAGGGTCACTAGAATTCAGTTCCGTTTTTGCGAGGAATTTGTACAACAGAAACACTAGAGTTCAGTTTCCTATTTGAAAGGAATGTGTACAACAGGGACACTAGAATGGAGGAAAATCGCCTGTGTCTGTAGTGTCTGTAAAGGATCTTCCCTCTTTGCGAGGGGTTTATACAACAGGAACACTAGAATTCAGTTCCCTCTTGGCGAGGAGTTTTGTACAACAGTGTCATTATAATTCAGTTCCGTCTTTGCGACGAGTTTGTACAACAGAAACACTAGCATTCAGGAATTTCGCCTGTGTCTGTTATGGATGTTCCTTCTTTTAGAGGAGTTTGTACAACAGGAACACTAGAATTCAGTTCCCTCTTTGCGAGGAGTTTAAACAACAGGGTCACTAGAATTCAGTTCCGTCTTTGCGAGGAGTTTTGTATAACAGGGACACTAGAATTCAGGTAAATCACCTGTGTCTGTAATGGATCTTCCCTCTTTATGAGGAGTTTGTACAACAGGGACACTAGGATTGAGTTCTGTCTTTGTGAGGAATTTGTGCAAGGGGTAACTAGAATTCAGTTGCGTCTTTACGAGGAGTTCGTACAATAGGGTCTATAGAAATCAGTTCCGTCTTTGCGACGAGTTTGTACAACAGAAATACTAGAATTTAGGAAAATCGCCTGCGTCTGTTATGGATCTTCTCTCTTTGAGAGTGGTTTGTACAACAGGAACACAAGAATTCAGATATCTCTTTGCGAGGAGTTTAAACAACAGGGACACTATAATTCAGTTCCGTCTTTAGAGGAGTTTTGAACAATAGGGACACTAGGATTCAGTTCCGTCTTTGCGAGGAGTTTGCACAAGGGATCACTTGAATTCAGTTCCGTCTTTGCGAGGAGTTTGTACAACAGGGACACTAGACTTCAGTTCCGTCTTTGCGAGGGGTTTTGTACAACAGGGACACTATAATTCAGGTTATTCGCCTGTGTTTGTAGTGTCTGTAATGGATCGTCCCTCTTTGTGAGGAGTGTGTACAACAGGGACACTAGGATTCAGTTCAGTCTTGGCGAGGAGTTTGTACAAAGGGTCACTAGAATTTAGTTCCTTCTTTGCGAGGAGTTTGTACAATATGGTCACTAGAATTCAGTTCATTCTTTTCAAGTAGTTTGTACAACAGGGTCACTAGAATTCAGTTCCGTCTTTGCGAGGAGTTTTGTACAACAGGGTCACTGAAATTCAGGAAAACCGCCTGTGTCTGTAGTGTCTGTAATGGATGTTCGCTATTTGCGAGGACTTTGTACAACAGGAACCCTAGGATTCAGTGCCCTCTTTGCGAGGAGTTTGTACAACAGCAACACTATAATTTAGTTCCCTCTTTGCGAGGAGTTTGTACTACAGGGTCACTAGTATTCAGTTCCGTCTTTGCGAGGAGTTTGTACAACATGGACACTAAAATCCAGGAAAATCTCCTTTGTCTGTACAAACTCCTTGCAAAGAGGGAACTAAATTCTAGTGTTGCTGTTGTACAAATTCCTCGCAAAGAGGGAACTGAATTATAGTGTCCCTGTTATACAAACACCTCGCGAAGACGGAACTGAATTCTTTTGTTCCTGTTGTACAAACTCCTCAAAGAGGGAAGATCCATTACAGACACTACAACAGGGCCACTAGAATTCAGTTCCCTCTTTGCGAGGAATTAGTACAACAGGGACACTAGATTTCAGAAAAAATCACCTGTGTCTGTAGTGTCTGTAATGGACCTTCCCTCTTTGTGAGGAGTACAACAGGAACACTAAAATAAAGTTCCCTCTTTGCGAGGAGTTTTGTACAACAAGGTCACAAGAATTCCGGAAAATCGCTTTTGCATTCAGTTTCTGTAATGGATCTTTCCTCTTTGCGAAGCGGTTGTACAACAGAGTCACTAGAATTCGGTTCCGTCTTTGCGAGGTGTTTGTACAACAGCGTCACTAGAATTCAGTTCCGTCTTTGCGAGGAGTTTATACAACAGGGTCTTTAGAATTCAGTTCCCTCTTTGCGTGGAGTTTATACAACAGGGACCCTAGAATTCAGGAAAATCGCCTTTGTCTGTAGTGTCTGTTATGGATCGTTCCTCTTTGCGAAGAGTTTGTACAACAGGAACACTATAATTCAGTTCCGTCTTTGCGAGGAGTTAGTACAACAGGGACACTAGAATTCAGGTAAATCGCCTGTGTCTGTAGTGTCTGTAATGGATGTTCCCTCTTTGCGTGGAGTTTGTACAACAGGAACACTACAATTTGGTTTCCTCTTTGCGACGAGTTTGTACAACAGGGTCACTAGAATTGAGTCCAATCTTTGCGAGGAGTTTGTAGAACAGGGTCACTAGAATTCAGTTCCCCCTTTGTACAACAGGGTCAGTAAAATTCAGTTTCCTCTTTGCGAGGAGTTTGTACAACAGGGTAACTTTAATTCAGTTCCCTCTTTGCGAGGAGTTTGTACAACAGGGTCACTAGAATTCAGTTCCCTCTTTGTCTCTCAAAATTAAAAATCCTTCTTTCATCCCTAGTGAGTGTCTTAGACATTGTATTAGAATTACAATTTTTATATTGTTTCAAAAGATGTTCAATCTAAACGATTGGTCTATTGGTCTAGTGTCAACGAATGGTGCATCCATCTTTCAAAAATCTTCTATAATTTCAAACAGTCTGTCAAAGTAAGATGGATGATCACTTCTGAAGTGCCCTGACTAAAAGCTATCTTGCAAATAGTATATCGGTAATGTACAATAGCTCTTACGGCAGCAATATTTATGTTGTTGCTGCAGCATTATGTCTACCATGACAGTACTGTCTGGCAGGCTATATAGACCGCCGTTAACAGTTTGACCAGCCATAAACTGTTTGGTGTTACCGTAGAACGTCCATGTATGCGACATTGTTTAGAAATAATTATTTGGTATGAAAGAATTAATTGGATAAATTTATTGATTACCTGTTCACAGGGTAGTTTCACACATGTAGACGCATTTTGACAAGTCTCAAGCCGACGATTCTTAAAAAAAGTGGCAAAAGCATAAATTGCTAATGATGAGCAATTTCGCATGTTGTCTCAATGTTTTCAACTCTTAATAACAATTCAACTTTCATCATGGATAATTTTGTGATGAGTATGCCTAGATCTTTTTCGAAGTCGTCTGCTGCTGATTTGTTATATATGGGAGATGGTAATGTCGATCGGATACCCCCGGTTTTGCATCTGTCTGTGTTCAAAAGAACACGCAGATAAGACTATCTAGTACGTAGCTTGCTAAGACGATGACAGATTGATGACATGTGTTTTAAAAGATAACATATGAAGCGATCTGCGTGATCTTCTACCATGTGCATATAGAAGTACATCATACCTCCTGAAGTTCATACCATTTCTGAAATAGAAATGACTTCGTTCGGGGATGCCTTAACTTGTACATAGACATTATGATTACCTTTATACATATTGACATATAGGCTCATTGGACTTGGTGTTTTTCCAACTAACTTTGTGTTGTGTTTTATTATATGTTATACACTTTTCACTTTAATAAAAGATTTACTTACTTACTTACCATTTGAAAAGAAATTGGACGCAACGAGAGCAGCCATGTTGCAGGACAGAAGTAGTTCATGAATTGTTTTTCCCAGGTATATATTTTTGAAAATATATAATGACCAATATTTTCCATTGAAAAACGCAAATTCATACATAGTGGCTATATTTCTTTACTGTAACGAAACTGTAACAATTGTAGATTGCCGATTAATTATTTGTAAGATAGCTATTGTAGATTGCCGATATACTATTTGCAAGATAGCTATTGTAGATTACCGATATACTATTTGCAAGATAGCTATTGTAGATTGCCGATATACTATTTGCAAGATAGCTAATAGTCAAGGCATTTCGGAAGGGATCGTCAACTCTACTCTGACAGACTGTTTGAAATTAAAGCTGATTTTGATGGATAGATACTCCATTCGTTGATACTAGACAAAAAGATCAATCGTTTAGATTGAGCCAACATCTTTTGAAAAATATAAAAGTTGTAATCCGAGTAAGATGTCTACGATTTCTAATGAGAAGGATTTGTAATTTTGGGAACCAAACGATATATTAGTGAAAGTCAGCAATGCCGATATATGCAACGAGGATAAGAAGCACCAATGTTTCAAAGGCGATTTTCCTGAATACTAGTGTCCCTGTTGAACAAACTAATCGCAAAGCGGGAATATCCATTACAGACACTGCAGACACAGGCGATTGTCCTGAATGTTTGTGTCCCTGTTGTATAAACTCATTGCAAAGAGAAAAGATCCATTACAGACACTACAGACACAGGCAATTCTCCTGAATTATTGTGTCCCTGTTGTATAAACTGCTTGCAAAGAAAGAATATCCATTGCAGACACTACAGACACCGGCGATTGTCCTGAATTCTAGTGTCGCTGTTGTATAAACTCATTCCAAAGAGGGAAGATCCATCACATACACTACAGGCACAGATGAATCCCCGAATTCAAGAGTCCCTGTTGTATAAACTCATTGCAAAGAGCAAAGATCCATTACAGACACTACAGACAAAGGCGATGTTTCTGAATTCTAGTGTTCCTGTTGTATAAACTCATTGCAAAAAGGGAAGATCCATCACAGACACTACAGACACAGATCACTTTCCTGTATTCTTGTGTCCCTGTTGTATAAACTCATCGCATAGACGGAAGATCCATTACAGACACTACAGACAAAGGGGATTTTCCTGAATTCTAGATGCCTTGTTGTACAAACTCATTGCAAAAGAGGGAATATCCATTCCAGACACTACAGACACAGGCGATTGTCCTGAATTATTGTGACCCAGTTGTACAAACTCAGTGCAAAGAGGGAAGATCCATTACAGACACTACAGACACAGGCAATTTTCCTGAATGCTTGGGTCCCTGTTGTACAAACTCATTGCACAGAGGGAAGATCCATTACAGACATTACAGACACAGGCAATTTTCCTGAATTATAGTGTCCCTGTTGTATAAACTCATTGCAAAGAGAGAAGATCCATTACAGACATTACAGACACAGACGTTCTCCTGAAGTCTAGTTACCCTGTTGTACAAACTCCTCGCGAAGAGGGAACTGAATTCTAGTGACCCTGTTGTACAAACTCATTGCAAATAGGGAAGATCCATCGCAAACAATATTTACAAACATAATGTACTTACATTCTGTCATACTGTAATTGGTTTATAACAATAAAGGACAAAGTAAGAATAGAAATACCTACAACTTATTAAATGGTACAATCTTGTACAAGAAAATGTAAATCAGGTTGAACACCAAAGTCCGCTTTGCTAACATCTTGTTTCTAAACGAGTGCTTTCAGGTAAGCGCTATGCTACTAAAAGTGTCATTTGTTCTACAATGTTTCAGTGTGTCATTTGAATACTAAGGGGAGGCTTGTTGGCAGTATCAATGTCGTGGATCGCATTTACTTCAAAAGTGTGTATCTGTCAAGGCGGAATACATGGAAGGGTTGCGTAAATATACGATGCAGTAAATAAAACCAACAGTATGGCCTCTGCGTAATGTATCGACCCAGATATATGTGTTGCTATTGTCATTTGCGTTTTCTGTTGCCCCTTAGTCAATAAATTGGGCCCCTCTTACATTTGTCTGTCTAACTTTGGAATGCGTTTTCAAAAGTGAATGAATTAAATATATTGTATGTGTTATATTTTCTGATTACTACCAGGTTATCTACACGATTTGGAGCCATTCAAATAGGCTACAAAGCCGTACATACATATCCAAATTGTGTGAATGAATGACATAGATATTTACCTATGTACTTTTGTAAATGACCAAATTAGCAGTAAAATGATGTTTCTTAAATGAATAAGGCTTAAATGAATAGACCTTCAGAACAACTCGCAGAAACACCATGCTAATACACCGCAGTCTATAACAACGCCAATTTCACGCCGCCCTCAACAGTACGTATTGTATATCACCTATCTGTGTGTTCCCGGGTTTCTTGCATCAGCACACAATACAACATTCATCTCAAGATGACGGCTTCCTGTCCATGCAAACTATTTTAGTTCATTGATATACATCGAATGATTCTTTGTCGCAAATTGTCAATCATCAATAACATATTGTTGGTCCAGCCGGGATTTGAACTGTGAACCTTTATCCTCGTCTTAAACGACTTAGCTATCGCGTATCGACAACTTCAAATAGGTTTCCCCCAGGGAAATGATGATGAAATATGCAGACTATCGAATATTGCGGAAGAGAATTCCTCATACAGTCCGTGCGTTATCGAAGTCGCTAATGAATAGTGTTTGTTCGGCATTCAATCGTTCAAGTATCGATACACATTATCATAACGATCACAACTATGTAAATGAATACATTTAGTAAAACAAACTTAAATCAACATGTTTCAAGAGTAGTATACAATGGGAACAGATCGTCTGCTTCAAAAGCAGGATACCAGGGGAACAAATCGTTGCCTCAAGAGCAGGATACCAGGGGGAACAGATCGTCTGCTTCAAGAGCAGGATACCAGGGGAACAGATGGTCTGCTTCAAGAGCAGCATACCAGAGGAACCGATCGTCTGCTTCAATAGCAGGATACCAGGGGAACAGATCGTCTGCTTCTAGAGCAGGATACTAGGGTTCCATCTCCGATCATAACGATTACTTTAATAATAGAAGTAGTGGCGTTCCTCCTTGTCGCCCATGGTTGGTAAGATAACGTTTCAACTGATGCACTGGTGTCGGGATAAGCCAACCTATAATCTGTTCATGCATTCATCAGTTAATTGAATAACTATCCAATAACTGTTTGTAAAGTTTTTATTCATATGTACAACTCTTTAAAATGACTGCATTTGCCAAAGGTTTTGTTTTTGTGATCATCTTAGGCAATACTACAAATGCTTGGTGATAGAATTCTGCTACATAATTATTGCTCCCTTTACATATTTAAAGAGAGCTTAATAATGTTATAAAACTTATACGGTAGACTTCCTTAATAAATGGTTTGAATTGATAAAATCAAAATAATTTTATCTGAGGGTATTGAACATCTAGAAAATCTATATTTTGCCTGAATTATATCTTCAAAAAACTGTATAGCTAACGAGTATGTTAATAATCATATAACTATTTCAATATTTAAGAATATATCTCAACGAAATTGTTTCTGTAATTTAACTCATACCAATTGTGACATTCTTATTGTATTATTTGTAACTATCAATGTACATGGGCCAGAGGCCTAAATACTTGATTAAAGAAATTGAATTGAATTGAACCAGCAGTACTGGTTAATTTAGCCATAGTATGACTGAAATACTGTTGACAGCGGATTATTGCACAATTAATTAATCAAAATGGCGGGGTTACCCTATGACGTGTCTCCCATAGATACGAAAATCAATACAATCGCAGTGAATCACATCGCATTGGTGTCTGTCTGTCATTGTTTCAACTGCAGTGCTATACGCAGGGTGCAGTCTGGTGTGAACATGGCAAAGTATTTGTTATCTATTTCGCTGGTATGCTTTTTTATAGCAAGGATACAAGCAAATGTTTGTAATTTCAACACAGCGCATTTGGTTAAATATGGACATGAATTGAAAAAACCTGCTTTTTGGGAAACAAAGACAAAGGGTGTTGTTGAGTGTGCACAATCTTGTATTCGGCGTAAGAAATGTAAATCATTCAATTTCAACGAGAACACCGGTCTTTGTCAGCTAAATAAAAACAATGGGACAACATCTAAAGCTGACAGCAAGTTGGGCTATTCTGAAATTGGTGACTGGCCATCGCAGGTAAGCCATTTGACATTTGCAGAATTCTTAAGTAATCGAATTATAACTTTGCATACTCGAAATCTGTCATAACTTTTCTACAAAAGCTTTCAGAGGGATTGTACGACTAATTAACGCCCGGTGAGTATCCTGATGAGTTCGCTTCTTCGCACAGTCGTTCAGTGGTTCTTTGCGAAAAAAGAACCGCTGTATGGCATTTGCGATATAGCCGTGTATTCGGATCTGGTTTTGCAATATTCCCCAATTACTCACAGTGAATGAGAGTGAACGAGAGTGGTTCAGTGGAAGAGCCTCGGTTTCTTGTACCAAGCATCCCGGTTCAGTCTACCGAATCCCATTTTGAGCGGGTTCGGCCTTCTGGGTTTTCTACACAAACGGCGCTGAGTACTTGTTAAGAATCTAGGAAGTCGGCATCTAGCCAAGGGTGTAATTAGTCGCCGGGCAGAAACCCGCGACTTATATTTTTAATAGCTTTTCGGAAATCACATGGGAGGAAAGTTACTATAAGAAAAAAACAAATTTAAATGTCTTGAACATATTACAATTGCGTTTGTTTAAAAACACTAATTTATGACACATCTAAAATGAAATAAATATTCCGATGTTTTAAGTATTTGCAGTTTCGTTATTTATGTTTTTTTGTTTTATTTACGAAGATATTAGCTAGACTGAGGAACTGTATTTTCATATACTACATGTAATCACAACGTGATAACTACAAACCTTTTCGTCGCACATTCTTATTTGTTTACATACGCGCACTTGCAAGCAGCAGACTGTTATGTGTCAATATCGAGAAAAAAATCACGTCAAATTCTCCTTTTAATAGCAATTTTAACTTACTGAATGTTATTTACTGTTCAAAGAGATATATTTATTTGTGAAGAATGCATTTATTAATGTTTATATATTTATATCTAAAATATGAACTGTTTCTAAGCTAAAACTGTTGATCACGTGTCACGAATTTAAGCTCGCGAATTGCGAGTGCACGTTTTAAATTGCGAGGTGAGATTTCAGGCACCAGCAAGTTTTTGCGAGTGACATTTTTGGGCCGAATAATATGCATTTCTAATCGTCGATCTTTTACAGGGTTATTTCTTTGACAAATCGCGGTAATTGCAGTGAATTTTCGAGATTTACCGAGTGGCTGGGAGTATACTTGCAATATTAGCGGAACACGTCTCGTGCGCATGCCTATTAAACGAACACAATAGTGATGACGTTTACCGCATACATTCGGGCTTTCGGAAGTCTCCAATTAGTTTTAATTTACATATCGCAAATACGATTGGCTGGAATGGTCACGTGTATATTTTGGTTTTTTCCTATGTTGTATTCACTACGGAGATAAAAGAAATTGATGTTTTTGCAATTAAAGAGCACACCCTCTACATGATAAAAAGGGCTGTGACCTATCCAATAAAATAATTTATGTGTTAATATGTTGACACTTGAGACCACAAGAAAACATTGATACCATAGAACTCTTCAAATTGAAGAGCATATGCAGAATAACAAGGTCACCGATTTAGGTCAGTCACTGAAAGAGGGTAGTGTACGATTTATATGTCCACATTTATATTAGTTTTCAAAACATCCGACCCTGGCAGGAATATAATGTAAAATGATTCTAAGCAGGAATCGAGAATGATACTTTAGATTCCTGTTTCCAATTAAAAAACAATAGCTCATCAGTTTTCATGAATTACTTTTCTTCATTTGGTTTTACTCAAGGCCCACAGTGTACAGTGCTGGAATATATATATATATAATTTTCATATTTAACTTTTGAACATTAGCTTAAATCTCATTTATCGATGCAATCCTCACCAAAACACCATGAACCTGTATTATTTGGGATTGGTTCTGTGTGTTATTTGGCTAATGCATCATGTGAGAGAGATTTTTCCGTAATCAACAGAATAAAATCTGACTGGAGGTGTAGGCTTGGTGCTGAAATACTTGATATTTTGATTAGATTAAATTTGCTGATGTTGCCCTGATTCATGACTCAAAACCTGTTGTGACAAGATGGTGGTTGTCTGGACTAAGACAGAAAAAGACCCCATACTCTGCCATATGGAGCCAGAAACTGAGCCGCAGTTTCTAGACTGCTGTATATCTGACACAGTCTCAGTAGCTTCTTTTCGCAGCATAATTATATTTCAATGAACGACATTCACTTCGTTGACAAAAAAATGCAAGTTATGATACATTTTCACTTGACCCCACCCCTGATGTTCCAATATGCCCCTCAGTTGATAACTGTTTTTTCAACTACTATATTGTAAGTGTTATGCATCACTGCAGTATGGATTTCCGGCGACATTGATGCGTTGCATCAACTTTCTCTTGTAATAACGTTAATTGGGTATTTTCTAAAACACCGCTCAGTTACACGTTGCCAAATACCGGAGGTCGGTTTTCGTGTTCGTTTTCTGTACATGTTTTCATATAACAGAATAGGACTCTTAGATAATAAACAAGATGTTTGTTTGTAGGATTTAAATTCAAAGTGTTGTTAAAAAATGTAATTAGAAACCGTAATAGATTTCATTTTAAAAAATAAATCACCGTATGAGATTCATCTTTTTCTCACAAAATGTTCAAATGTATAAATATGAAGGCATTGTTTGCATACACTTTTCGCCAATATTTAATAAATCGAGTAAATATTTCCTGGTAAAAAAATATTTTAGACAAATATTAGTTAAAAGTTCACTTTCTTGTTTCTCTATTCCTTTATTCACATTTGTGTATAAAAACATTTCCAGGAATACAATACATGTAAATTGATTTCCAGTCTCAGCCATTTCAATTTAATTACGCAAATAATCACTTTGTAGAATTCATACATATTTCTTCAACGGTTTAACTATTTCAGTGTCAATGACAATATTGTGGTTTTTGCCAACAGTGCAGATTCAGGTGAACTCCTGAATTCGTTGTTTGACATATAATTATCATACAAGCACAAAACTCTTATTTCTCGAAGAAATTGAGTTGCCGTAATTTGAACATGGAAGGGTTTTCTTTAGGAAATTCGGCACTGAAAGGTTTAACTATAATATATCAGAAACCACCTCATCAATTAAAGTGGATACGGTGCAGGTTCTTTTATATTCGAGAGGCGATCCAGGAACACCAACCCCAGAGTGTGTGAGATCAGCTTGCAGCCGCGCAGTCGATTTTTTATCTGCATTGTTTATCCAAGAGTTAAAGACGCTTTTACGACACTTCTGCTTATCAGTTTGTTATTTGATCAGATAAGATAGTTGCGCCGACTAACTGATCATGTGACAAATGCTTCGAGATTGGGTAACCTTGATCACGGCTCATGTCTTCATCGAATGGAAGAGCTTCCGCCTCGGGTGCGGGAGGTCGGGGGTGATATTTAAAACTTTATAAATAGTTTATAGGCTTATCCTTTTTGTCGATTGGGAGTGTGGGGTTATCATTACGACTGACTCTCTCATGTCAGTATGGAGCCGTCCTACGAGAAAACCAACAATGTGGTCTATGCGTAAACTATCGACTCGGATCAGCCTAAGCATGCCGCACAGGCTTATCCGAATAGACACTTTTCGCCTCCTGTGGATTTTCTGTTTCAGGAATCATTACGCTATACCTCTATCCCCCAGATACGGAATGTGTCGGTCCGGATCAATCTGCGCGGACTGCGCAGTCTGATCTGGGTAGATACATTACGCAGAGGCCATAATGTTGTTTTTCTCGCGGGACGGCTCAAATACTATTAGCTTTCACAAACAGAGAACTGTTTACCCTCTCAGGTCGATCCCCAATGTTTCAACAATTCGTGTAGCGAGGATGAAGTCTGTATTCCCGGAAACAGCATCGTTGCGCAAAACTGCGCGCATTCTTGTTTCAAGCTTGGTAAGTATCCTTAGCCGAATTGATTTCGATGCTGCTTTATACAGATTCACTTATATATTTGTGTTATAAAAATGTAATATAGTTGTAAACTGCGAAACCCTCTATGTGATATAACTTTTAACCTTAACCACCAGGTAAACCATTATTCTAACACGGAATGCGGGGTCCTTTTTTCAATAGTTCACACACAATCAATGGTTTAAGTTTACTCCCATTGCTGATCATATCAAACTACTGATCGGGCAACCGCCGTTTAACATCGGAATGCTGAGTTCCGATGTACAAAATGAACATTCTTCTTGAGCAATACCTTGTCATTTCCAGTGCAAATAACATCTAAACTGTCTTTAAGCCTTTCCCACATGCAACGTATCTGCAGCAGACGACTTTGAAAACGTCTTGGCAAATTATAGAAATGAAAGAAAAGTTATTGAATAAAATTGAAAACATTGTGGCAAAAGAAAATATGTTTAATTATGAGTTATTACTCCTTTTGACTTTCGCCTGTTGTAGATGCGTCAGACAGCGCTTGTACATGTATGTGGACAACTGTTAAATCTGTGGTGCTATAATTAACCATTTACGTTCGTACTTGTCCATAAACAGCAGACTCAACATCTAACAAATCCCGGACAGCGAGATAAATGTTAACTGTGTAATGAAATGTTTGATTTTCTTTTGGTTTTTAACCCGTATTTGTCTTGTCCATTACTGACGAAAATAACCTCTTATCTACTTCGGGCTGTTGGTTTATGATTTATTGTGTGATGTCATGTTTGAATGTGTGTTGTCTTTAGCCCGTATACTTGTCTTGACCATTACTGACGAAATAAACATCTAGTACAATCGGGTTGATGGTTTAAATAATGTTTCCTTCGCAATGCTATATTTGACTTTGTGTTGTCTTTAACCCATAATTGTCTTGTCCTTTACTGACGAAAATAACCTCTAATCTACCTCAGTCTGTTTGGTGTATGGTTTATTGTGGGATGTCATGTTTGAATTTGGGTTGTTTTTGACCCGGACTTGTTATGTCCATTATTGATCGAAAAAACTTCCTATCAACCTAAGGCTGTTGGTTTAATGTAAACTTCTTACTGTCATGTTCATGTTTGAATTCGTTTTGTCTTTAACCCGTACTTGTGTTACCCATTTCTTGGGCTTGTTGTTTAATCTTACCTGTGTAATGATAAGCTTGAATTTGTTTTGTATTTAGCCCGTAATTGTCTTGTATATAAGTGATCGAAATAGCCTCTCATGAACGTCCGGCCATGTTTGAATTTGTTTTGTATTTAGCCCGTATGTCTTGTCGAGTTTTGACGGAAATAACCTCTAATCAGCCTCGGGCCGGTGGTTTAATGATATGTTTGGATTCGTTTTGTCTTTAGCCCGTACTCCTCCACTCAACTTAGGGCTAGTTGTTAAATGTTGCGTAATGCTTTTTTCGAATGTGTTTTGTCTTTATTCCATCTTTGTCTTGTTCATTACTGATGGAATCGTTGTATGTTGGTACGGGTTAATATATATATCTTTAAATGTTGTTTTACGCCAATTCCCAGCCCGATCGTGTCCGTTACCAATGGGAACATCCTCTAACCAAACGCGGACTGTGGGATCAATTTTCAAGCATACATGTGTCGAAGGAGGCGAGTACACCGCTGTATGTCTAGAAAATGGACAATGGAACGAAACCATCGAAAACGTTTGCAAACGTAAGTTTGATTTATTATTAATGAGCCGTCCCGCGAGAAATCCAACATTGTGGACTCTGCGTAAAGTATCGACCCGGATCAGCCTAAGCATGCCGTGCAGGCTAACCCGGACGGACACTTTTCGCCTCCTGTGGATTTTCTGTTTCAGGAATCATTATTCCTTACCCCTATCTCCTATAGACGGCCCGGATCAGTCTGCACGGAATTTATTATACATAAGATAACGACAATCAGCTGTATATTTAGTAATTTACTATACACAAGATAGCGACAATCAATTGTATATTTAGTAATTTACTCTACACAAGATAGCGACAATAAGCTGTATATTTAGTAATTTACTATACATAAGATAGTGACAATCAATTGTATATTTAGTAATTTACTATACATAAGAAAGCGACAATCAGTTGTATATTTAGTAATTTACTATACACAAGATAACGACAATCAGTTGTATATTTAGTAATTTACTATACACAAGATAGCGACAATCAGTTGTATATTTAGTAATTTACTATACACAAAATAGCGACAATCAATTGTATATATTTAGTAATTTACTATACATAAGATAGCGATATATACGAGGAGGTGACACATAGTGTTGGTTCAGACCGTGAACCACCCTAATTTATGACTTGGGCCCTCATCATGTCAATATATCCACTGGATTATTGACTGTAAAACGGTTGAATTCAAAATGATTTCAAAACTTATTTCACTTTCCTATTATTTCATTAAACCCCGATAACTCAACTTCTAGCAATACAGGTTGTCAATCCATGGTTTGTGATACAACTGAGATATACTTAGACTTAGAATAACGACATATTAAACAACCCTTGGAATTTGTTTTAGAAATATCCATTTCTTGACACTTTGTTACTAAACTGTTTTCATCTGAATATTCTTTTCATTCAATTCTTATTATAACAATTGACTATTCCTTATTTCGCTGTTTGTTCGTTGCTTGATTCATCTAGCTTTCAACAATACTATCTGTATATTGTTCACGATAAAAAAAAAAATCATGTTTGGTATGATTTCAGTGACACGTTATTATCTGATCATACTCAACAGAGTAAATTCAGGCTAATAAACTGTGTGGAAAACATTGAAGCAAACGGGGAATTGGTCATTGTGAAAAAGGTCTACTCTTGTGAAACTGTTTTCAAAAGTCATCTGTGGATACATGCGTCTGCATGTGGGAAACGTTAGAAAAGATTAGCCTTGATCAGGCTTCTAGTTAAAAAAATCATACCCATCTACATTTCACCTGATTTTTAAATCCTATGTGGAAAAGCAGCCAGTGGCTTGGACAAATTGTTGTATGAAGTACTGGTCTGAGAAAGCCAGAACACACATGGGTATGTAGAGTGTCCACCGTGACTTGACTGACACATTGTTGTGTGAAGTACTGGTGTGAGAAAGCCAGAACGCACATGGGTATGTGGAGTGTCCATCGTGACGTGACTGACAAATTGTTGTATGAAGTACTGATGTGAGAAAGCCAGAACACACATGGGTATGTGGACTGTCCATCGTGACGTGACAGACAAATTACTGAAAACAGTGTTAAACCGCATTAATCAATTGATAAATTCCTTTATTTATCAGTGAATGGTACGTTAAGAGAGACAGGTGATCAGCACACGTCTGCTTGAAAACCAACCTTTAATCATATGTAAAACCACGTTAACCTACTCATCCACACGGTTTCGTGTCTATCTGTAGTGTTTGACAAACAGCTTCAAAAGCTTTTTTTTAAGTTTTTGATTTGACGAATGATGCATATGTGCACCGGAAAGACAAAAACAAATGTGCAGATTTGAAGTTGCTCTTATTAAACATTATAAACGGTTGGTTTTCATGGAGCCTAACTTTTGTTTGCTTAATCGCGGTTATTTAGATAGGTAATGAATACAGTAGGGTCTTTTTTCCATTAAGCATTTACACATGAAAAGGTATCTATTTCCCTTGTCGACGTTCTTTAAATAACTGCACTTTTGTGAACATAGAATTAATATGATAGTATAAATAATTCATTATTCCTGTCTGCTACGACTAGTTCAAATTCAACAAACCAATGAAATTTAAAGAAGATCGACACACATGGTTGATTAATTTAACGATTTGGGGTGAATGTCGTTTTCAACAAGAAACAATTGAGTCACACAAAGTCGACCAGTTCACCTGTCAATTCGTGTCTGGGCTCTCTCACACTTATACCCGACACAACAATTTGTTCATGGATCTCTCATACCAATTGACGCAACAAACTTTTCCTGGATCTCACACCAATACCCGACGCAACAATCTTTTCCTGGCTCTCTCACACCAATACACGACAACACAATATGTTTTGGCTCGCTCACACCAATACACGAAAAAACAATATGTTATGGCTCGCTCACACCAATACACGGCAAAACAGTATTTTCCTGACTCTCCAATACCAATACACGACAAAACAATATTGTACGGCTCTCTTACACCAATACACGATAAAACAATGTTTTCTTGGCTCTCTCACACCAATACACGACAACACGATATTTTCTTGGCTTTCTCACACGACAATCAATGTTTCATGGCTCTCTCCCACCAATACCCGAAACAACAATATTTTCCTTGCTCTGTCGCACCAATACCCGACATAACACTCTTGTCCTGGCTCTCTCACACCAATACCCGACAAAACAATATTCCCCTGGCTCTCTCACACCAATATCCGACAAAACAATATTTTCCTGGCTCGTTCACACCAATACCCGACACACCAGTAGTTTCCGGCTCTTTCACACCAATACCCGACACAACAATATTTTTCTGGCTCTGTCATACCAATACCCGACTCAACAATCTGTTCGTGGCTCTCTCATATTTGACAACTGTAGATAACGATTATTTTGCAAATTCTCACAATCTATTCTAAAATGTAAACTGTATGTCAATGGCATCCTTTGTGCCTGTTTAACCCTTTCCAACATACAACAAATATGCAGCACGCCTATAGAACAATATGGAAAATATCCTTTAAGAATCAGGAGAAAACATTTTGGCAATTTCTCCTTTCGTCACATTGTTTTCGATAACAATATGCAGCAGAGTCGTCGAAATTCGTTTGTATATAAGAGAGGGTTAGCATATCAGCAAACAGTGCAGAAAACACTGATGCATATGGCAAATGGTTGCTTTTCCTGTGGCACCGCTCAAATATTGCTTCGGTAGTTTATGAACACAATACTGATTCATGTGACTTGAGCGTTTAAGTTACATGCGGCATTTTAATAACACTAACAAACACATTAATACTGCATGTATTTTAAAACAAATAAGGTTTCGTATTGCAATGTGTGTGCATTTTAATTACTTATCTGTTTACATTGCATGGCTATGTTGTCGTAACTCCTGTTCCGGGCCATTGTATTCTGACAGTTGATATGAGTTTTCATAATTCATAATGTTTGATTAAAAT
Organism: Serripes groenlandicus; assembly: GCA_031761405.1. Classification (NCBI taxonomy): domain Eukaryota; kingdom Metazoa; phylum Mollusca; class Bivalvia; order Cardiida; family Cardiidae; genus Serripes; species Serripes groenlandicus. Next base: position 52,079,584 of record JASEVX010000012.1, on the reverse strand, counting down.
GGTGCCTACGCTTCTTGTTTTTAAATTTGTGACGCACGAGGCATGCCATGAATCAATACAACTTTGAAACTTTTCAAAGATGTCAGGGCTCGAGGGAAAATCAACTAAATGTTTGTTATGACAACTGTTTAAAAACTATACAGTCGAACGTTGTTAATTCGGACTGTTTAAGAACTATATATGCATACAAACCCATACCACCTTTCCCTCCTTGCCGTTCAGTATTGCAGGGTCGGCATTACCACTGACCAGCTGGTGTCGGGACAAATTGACCAGTAGTACTGGAAACTTATCCAAGAAACGCCGCGATAATTAAAACAAAATGTCGTAAGCGGCCTTTTACCGCTTTCTGGCGCCTCTGCACAGGACGACATTTGAAAACATAATAAGCAATTCCTTTTTTTTGCCACACTATCTCAAACTATATTCAATTATTATCCTTACATTTAAAGAGATTTATCATGTTTGCGAAGATGTTTTTGAGGTCGACTGCTTCAGATTTGTTATAAGGGTTAAACTTTGTCAGTGCTTTCATATGGAAAACAAGGGCACGAACGTTTGCTCCACCATGATATGTACCGTGTCCTTTTTTCATTCGCCTCGTGAAATACACATCAAACAAATAGTAAGCAAATCCCTCATATTCACCAGATATGCAGCGGAAGACATTAACTATATGAGCCGTCCCACGAGAAAACCAACAGTGTGGCCTCCGTATAGCCTAAACATGCCGTGCAGGCTTACCCGGATAGACACTTTTCGCCCAATGTGGATTTTCTGTTTAAGGAATCATTACTCTATCCCCCAGAGACGGAATGTTTCGGGCCGGATCTGTCCCCGCGGACTGCTCATGCTGATCTGGGTCGATACATTACGCAGAGGCCATAATGGTGTTTCTCGCGGGACGGCTCAATTATTGAGGCAAACATATTGAACAATCCCTATAAATGAAACTATTGTTATTGTTGAAAACAATTTTAAGTATTTTTCCACAATGCTTTTTCGTCAAAATACGTCTTCATGTTTGTAAACAATTAATGCCAACATTCATCTTTAACAGTATGCGATGATGGATGGATCACGTTCGAAAACAAATGTTATCTCATCGGCGAGACGGCACAGAAGTATAATGATGCCAAGGCAAGTACATGTAATTAACCACCTTTCCAACATAAAACAGATCAGTAGGAGACGACTTTGAAAACATCTAGTCGAAAATATGGAAATCATCTATATATATCAAATTACGCTAAATACATCCGCTGTCGTGCTGATCTACACCCAAGTAGTCCCTAAAATAATATGTTTATATAGAATATCACCACATTGCATTGAATATATGACATTGAGTTTAAAATCATTGTAATTGTGTAAACAATGTCGGATGTACTGGAAATTATTGAATTGTTGACTTTTAGTTGTTTGACCTTGTTTGAAAGTGAAAGTAGAGAATACGAAACACCGGATTTGTCCGGGCCCGATTTGGTCAAAAATGACGGTAACCCTTTTCGGCTGGTGAGTTCTTTCTTGCATAATGCATGACCCCAGCCGCCCCCCCCCCCCATTTTCTTTAGATTGTTTTAAAGCTTAGATGTTACTCTTTTCAATGGTATATGGTGTTCTACATGAGCACGCTTAGAAAGTGTGACAATTGAGTATTGAAACTGGTTGATTTACATGGAAACAAAGAAGGAATACATTTGGTGTAGTGTAACCTAAAAATGTAAGAACACATAGCTATTAGGTTGAATAAGCATTTTTATTGTAAGTCTCGATGTGGTTTATGATTGACATATACATGTACATGTAGTGTTTATTGATAGTTAATATTGAATATCCCTATCTTTCTAAAATATAGACACAAGTACAGACATAGCTGTACTATCTATGTCTATAGACACAAGTACAGACATAGCTGTACTATCTATTTATATAGACACAAGTACAGACATAGCTGTACTATCTTTAGTAATGATAATGTAACCTTCGTCTGCTTCGAAAACATATATTTGAAAACTTGTAACATATTTAAAATTTAAATTACTCTTTAATAATGTTTTGAACAGACTGTTGGAAACGTAGAATAATCTTATGATGAGATATGTCTTTTTTTCCCGACAATGTTTTTATATGATGACTTTCTCGCACCATTTACCTACAACACAGTCACACTATTCGTATAACCAATTCTCGCTACCTAAAGCAGCTGGCACCATGTCAATATCGAGTACTAAGCCTGTGTAAAACGTATGACGCCTATAATTGTCCGATCCGTAGTTCGAAATAACGCCCCCTGGATTGATATCGCTCGACGTTACCGACTGACCTATCGCTGCTCGTCTGGAGGGAGCAGTGAAAGGGTTTTAGAAAATCCCAATTAAAGCAATTACTGAATTTTGTAAAAAAACAAAACAATGTTATAGGGGCTGACTTTCTTTCTGTTTGCCGGATTTTCATTTTGCAGACATTTTGCGCCACATCAGGCAGCCATTTAGTGCATGTTGAAACAAAGGAAGAGGACGATTTCCTGAAAGAAAAACTTAGGTCACGAGGTCAGGATTCAACCTTTATCTTACTGTTCACGATTCAATGAAGTTAACTTATTTCAACATGCCACATACCTGCAGCGGGCGATTTTAAATGGTCAAAATATGTATACTCTCTATAATTGCATGATAATTGAAAATAGTTGTTAACGTTTTGGCAAAAGTAGAAACTATGAGCAATTTCTCCTTCTGCAACAGCGTTTCTAAAACTTGCATTTGCACGTGGGAATGGGTTAAACAACACTTAAAAACGTACCAATACCAGCTTGTAAATCTTAGATTACATAGCAAGTAACTCAGACGGGATGATCGCAGATTCAAAGTTCTAGAGCACCATTCCCGATCAAACCCGTCCGAGCCGATGCATGGAGTTTGTAAACAGACCGCAAAAGTTGCTACTACGTCCACTCCGTTTGCACACAGTTAAAGCCCGTTCAGCTACAATTTTCAGAACATAGTAAGAGTGAGTTCGGTTTGATGGGGGCTATAAGACAACCTGAAGTTACTCGTAGAAATGAATGCCTAGCACTGTTTACTACACTATATTTGAGCCGCGTGTAATAATTGTAATGCATCTACGTATGTATACACTCTCTTACACTATCGGCTATCATTACATAATGAGTGTAAGGAACGGTAACTCTGCAACGGAGATTGCTACGTATAATGAAATCTAAGGCGAGTTCAGTCTTACCAGTCTTCGTCGTCCGCTTAAGCGTAAAACAAATTATGCATAGCACCAGTAATTGTACGCGCATTTCTTTTCCAATTTGATGTCAAAGTCGAGTGTCCTTAACCCTATCCGTCATGCAGACGTGTTTTACTCATCTGCAGCAGAAGGCTATTGAAAAATATCATGACTATGTGACTAAGGGTGCATTGTTATAATGAGCAGATTTTGTATATTGTATAATTGTTTCAACTCTATTTAATAGTTATACATTCATTTACAAATTCGATATTTTTGTTTAGATGTTTTTAAAGTCGTCTGTTGGATAATATGTGTATGTGGTAAAGGGTTAAGACCTATTATATAAATTGACATTGATGTGAATTTATCGCGGGATTAACAATTTACGTGGACTATGACCAAATTAACCAATTTCCACCTATAGACGCTGTATTACGCTTCTGCTGCAGATGACTTTTGAGAACTTTGTGACAAAGCGAGAAATTGATCATAATGATCTCAAATCTTTTCATTAATTCAACTTGTATTTATATAGATTTTCCATATTCTTGCAGGTATATTTCAAAGTCGTCTGCTGCAGATGTGTGGGAAAGTGTTACGACATTCCCCGTTTTGTCATACATGTAGCAACTGCTTCAGGGTCCAAAACTATAAGACTCTTAAAGAAGAGTTCTGATTGGCCAATTCAGAAAAATGAACTTGCATCTGATCAATCAGATACCCGAATTCAAATTATGAGACCGTCTTGATGGTGTAATGGTAGAGCGTCCGCCTCGGTTGCGGGAGGTCGTGGGTTCGATCCCCGGTCTGTTCATACCAAAGACTTAAACATGGTTGTAATGGCAGCCCTTCTTGGCGCTCTGGGTTGCGGGGTTACATAAAGCATTACGACTGACTGGTTGGTGTCAGGATGAATGGACCAGTAGTACTTGTTACTTACCCAGGTAACACCGGGATATCTGAAATATTGTTGAAATCGGCTTTAAAACACCAAACAATCAAATTCTAAGCACAGGATGAACTTTTATTTTTGTTGGATCCAGATTCTAGTTTGTGTTCTGATTCTAATAGTCAGTGTTGCTTTTGGAACGCACTGTATCAACACAATGGCAATGGAAATGAGACGTGGACTCCAAGTGGACAAGAAATTACATGTAAATACTGTTGTTTTTAACCGTTTATTGTATATGCTTATCTCACAGGCCATCTGTTTTTAAAACATCTTATTTAAATATTAAACGTGTTTGCAATTTGATGCTTCAATGCATAGATCTGCGAACAGTGAAGACTCAGGACAGTCTGTGCATCTACTAAATCATATCAGTGCTTTCACTGTCAGACCGCATGTCATTTAGTCTTTTGACTTAAAAACAAGCACTATAAACCCATTAGTGTAACGCCAATTTTACAAAGCATGCCACACAGGCGTACCCAGACAGACACTTTTCGTCTCCTGTGGAATTTCTGTTTCAGGAATCATTACCCTTTACCTATATTCCCCTGAGACGGAATGTGTTGGCCCGTATCAGTCTGCGCGGACTGCGCAGGATGATTTGGGTCGATACATTACGCAGAGGCCATAATGTTGGTTTTCTCGCGGAACGGCTCGATTAGTATACGGTCCGTTTATGTAGATTTAATAAGACACAAAATCGCTAGACGTATTAATGACTTTAATTTAGGTATCTAACGCTTTCCCACTAACATACACTTTATGATGCCTCCGCAGCAGACGACTAGTTCAACTCTAATCAATAATTGTACTTTCTTACATATAATTTTTTATCTTTTTTGCCTAGACATTATCAAAGTCGTCTGCATCAACTTTACTGTATGTGGTAAAAGGAAGAATCTTACGAGTTTTGGTCTGAAAACTAAATATGATAAAGTTACTTGAATAGTTGTATAATTATCATATAAGCACATCATGATAATTGAACCGGTACTTGAAAAAAAGCACTAGTTGGCATTTATGAAGAGTTTAGGTTCGGATTATCTTATCGTCGTCCTCCTCAGACTTATCATTATCTACACAAATTGACAGACTTTTCTAACAAATTCATATAAGTTATAGGTGATTACAGTGTAGATCTTACGATTATTGTCTTACTTGACTGTATTTAAACCTCTTCTACTACTACTATTTAGACAAAGGTTGGATGGCTGATGAGCCGAGTGATCCCTCGGAACACTGTACTATCTTTGTTTGCTCTCAAGACTTCAGCTGGTCCGATGTTAAATGTGACCGTCTCTTCCTACCGCTGTGTGAAAAATAACGGGGGTATTCCTTGCTGAAGGGTTATCGGAGTACACGTTGGTGAATACACATTTTACTAACATTGAAATGTTTACCTTTTGTTAACCGATATATACATGTACACCTAAAGTCGTCAGATGCGACAGAGTTGCTCTTTATCAATGAAAAGTTTAATATATACCACCTTACAATTATGAACAAAGTGGCATTTCAGTCCGTGTCTGTTTGCAAGTTGACCATTACAGTAATTGTAATGGTGTAAACATAGACATACACGCCCGTGCTTAAAAAACAATTCATTTTCTTTAGATTTACAGAGAAATATAAATTGTGTTACTCTCCTCTTGTATTAGTTTGATATTATTATAAGTATGTACTATTCTGATAACAATAATTTCAAACATGTACTAGTGTTGAACCCGAGAAATCATGTTTATATGTGGTTGTGAGTGTGTTCGAGTGAGTAATTGTGTGAATGTGTCATGTGCATGGAATTTATTTTCATAGAACTTATGTTGCAAAAAGAAAACTATGTATAGTTTGAGTCAATTTCTTTTTTATCTTAGTGCGCACCTGCGCCGGCGATGGATTTCTGCAAAGCAAACTACATATTTAACAGAAAGTCAGATGTATAACCCCTAGCAACGTGGAGAATTAACGTTTACATTCTGTGAGTGGTGTTCCGGGAAACCCAACCTCAGTGTTATAGTAACAAGTAGATGTTGTTTTTGTATGATGTATTCACAGGTGCCAGTCTCGTTTAAATTCTAAAAAAGCATTTGACTATATATTGACAAGGTACATTTTCTTTTCAACGGCCATTTTTTCTGATCGCAATGGCTGTAAATTACCTTACGCTATTCGAGTGGAATTATTATTTTCGAACTTGTAAATCAGATGATTTTTCCATTTTTAAGTAGTGTCATATCTTTTTAATGCGCAGCTATCACAGGGCAATTATATTTTACTTATTTTACAGCTATAAAACACCTAAAATATACTTCGGACGTCATCGATAATGTAAAAAATAAAAATGGAGGCTTGAATCCAATTACGAACTCATTTAACATGAAAATCGGGTACAACAGTAAAAGATATTTTAATAAAAACCCAAAACTACGCCTTTTTCGAAAGGAAATTTCTTTTACTCTCGTGTACGCATTTGAAATGCTGTATAAGGTACTTTGTCATAAATTGGTACAGCAAAATATGTCGAATAATTAAAAAACAAATGTCACCTCAGTGATGACCCGGGCCGTAGAATAGGAAATATACATTGCCAATATATATTCAAATGCTATTTTTAGATTTTTAATCTAGACTGGCACCCGTTGATGTCTTATGCCGCTTTAAACTTGTTTCAGCTATATCAGTGCTATTCATGAGTAAGGAATCAGTACTTCTGGTCCATTTATCCTGACACCAGCGAGGCTGTCGTAATGCTAACCCTCACAACTCTGAGCCATTTTTACCATTTTCTGAAGTATTTGGTATGAGCCGACAAGTGGGGATACTCAGCTGATTGTTGATCCATGCAATCTCATCGCACTGTTAGTCAGAAGTTATTTTAGAATCGTCTTTTATTGATTTGAGAAAATAGCAGAGCCAGATCAAAAGACCCAGTTGTGGAAGTTTATCTGAATTTACACTGGTCTCACAAACACCCTGAGGTTAGGTTTTCCAATTCACCGATCACGTTATTGTTATTTTTTCTTTTATTGCGTGATTTCACAACACGAGGAACAGAATAATACTGCACCATTAACCAGAATGTTTCATTTTGCCAGATGTTGTTTGGATGTGACGTTATGTAAATCACTTTTATATAAATTAAATACAATTTGAAAGGTTTAATTGGATGAATTTATTAATGATCTGTTCAGAGGGTAGTTTCTCACATGTAGACGCATTTTGATGCGTCTCAAGCCAACGATTCTTGAAAAAGACAATGAGAAAATGAGAAATTGCTCATCAACTTTTTCAACTCTTGGTAACAATTCAACTTTCATTATGGATAATTTTGTTTTTTGATTATGCCTAAATCTTTTTTTAACTCGTCTGCTGCTGATTTGTTGTATATGGGAACTGGTAATGTCGATCGGATAACCCCGGTTTGACTCGTAAACATATGCATCTGTCTGTGTTCAATAGCACACGCAGATATCACTCTCTAGTACGTAATTTGCTAAGACTACGATAGATTGATGACATGGGTTTTAAAGGATAATATATGAAGCTATCTGCGTGATCTTCTTCCATGTGCATTCAGAAGTACATCATACCGCCTGCAGTTCATAGCAGCTCTGAAATATGAATGGCTTCGTTCGGGGATGCATTAACTTGTACATATACATTATGATTACCTTTATACATAGTGACATATATGCTCATGGGGCTGGGTGTTTTTCCAACTAATAATAATAATAATAATAATACTTTATTTATAGATGGTGGTTCATTTAGCCATTGGCTATTTTACAATGAGGCCATCTTAAAAGCTATCATAAAGAAACATACAATGATGAAACAATTAATTCCCCTATCACCAAAAGGCCCAACAAACCGCAACCCCCCCCCCCCCCCCCCCCCCCCCCACAATAACATCAAAATTGAAAACGTCAATTGTCGTACAGAAGCGTCAAAAGTAAACAAGGGTAAATAATGTATCAACCTAATGTTTGAAGGTATTGCATTCCATATATGCTTTTTTTGAATAGTTCTGTAGATGGTTTCGGACAAGAAAGGTTATTATTTGAAACCGAGCGTAAATGGTCAGTATTGGCTGACTGTGAAGAAAAAATATCGGTTATATATCCAGGTGTTTGTCCATTCATAGCTTTGTATATCAATATTGATTTGTTGTATACTAGTCTTTCATAAACACCCAACCATCATCTAACTTTGTTTTGTGTTTTATTATATGTTATGCACTTGTCGCTTTAATAAAAATATTACTTACTTACTTACGTTCTTATTTATTTACCATTTGAACATAAATTGGACGCAATGAGAGCAGCCTTTTTACCGGACAGAAGTAGTTCAAGAATTTATCTCCCAGGTATTTATTTTCGCAAATATAAAATGACCAATATATTCCATTGAAAAACGCACATTCATACATAGTGGCTATATTTCTATACTGTAACGAAACCCATCTTTTTTGTTGAAAAGTTCGAAATCAGGACACACATTAAAGTCCGAGTTTTTGTTTAAGGTATCTCCAAAACATATTTATTTCTAAACGGTGTCGCATACATGGAAGTTCTACGGTAACACTAAGAACAATTTATGGCTGGTTAAACTGATAACGGCGGTCTATATAGCCTGCTAGTCAGTACTGTCATGGTAGACAAAATGCTGCAGCAACAACATAACTATTGCTGCCGTAAGAGCTATTGTAGATTGCCGATATACTACTTGCAATATATCTAATAATCAAGGCACTTCTGAAGGGATCGTCCATCCTACTATGACAGACTGTTTGAAATTAAGATGATTTGTGATAGATGGCTACACCATTCGTTGACATCAGACCAAAAGACCAATCGTTTAGATTGGGCCAACATCTTTTGAAACAATATAACGATTGTAATTCGAGTAAAATGTCTAAGATTCTAAGTCAGCAATGCCGATATATGCAACGGGGATAAGAAGTTCTAAGGTTTTAAAGGCGATTTTCCCGAGTTATAGTGTCCCTGTTGTACACACTTCTCGCAGAGAGGGAAGATCCATTACAAACACTACAGACACAGGTGATTGTCCCAAATTATTGTGTCCCTGTTGTACAAACTCATTGCAAAGAAGAACGATCCATAACAGACACTACAGACACAGGCGATTGTCCGGAATTCTAGTGTCTCTGTTGTACAAACTCATTGCAAAGAGGGTAAATCCATTACAGAACCTACAGACACAGGCGATTTTCCTGAATTCTAGTGTTCCTGTTGTACAAACTTCTCGCAAAGCGGGAAGATCAATTACAGACACTACAGACACAGGCAATTGTCCTGATTTCTTGTGTCCCTGTTTATTTTGTATACACTCATTGCAAAGAGGGAAGATCTATCACGGACACTACAGACACATTTTACAAAAATAAAAAGCACAAAGTAAAGTATTGAAATGCATACAACTTATTAATGACAATGCTTTAGTCGTCAAAAGTAAATGGTAAACTCTTGTAGAAGGAAAATGTAATTCAGATTGAACACCTAAGTCCGCTTTGCTAACATCCTGTGACCTTCCATTTACGCATTTCTAAACGAGTGCTTTCAAGTAAGCGCTATGCTACTAGAAGTGTCATTGGTTCTGCAATGTTTCAGAGTGTCAATTGAATACTAAGGAAGAACATCTTGTCAGTATCAATGTCATGGATCGCATTTACTTCAAAAATCTGTATCTGTCCAGGCGGACTACTTGGAAGGGTTGGTGTGAATATGCGATGCAGTGAGAAAACCAACAGTATGGCCTCTGCGTAATGTATCGACCAAGATATATGTGTTGCTATTGTCATTTGCGTTTCTGTTGACCCTAAGTCAATACATTGGGTCCCTCTTACATTTGCCTTTCTAACTTTTGAATGCGTTTTCAAAAGGGAATTAATTAAATATATTGTATGTGTTATATGTTCTGATTACTACCAGGTTATCTACACGTTTTGGAGACATTCAAATACTCTTCAAAGCAAAACATACCCATGGACTTTTGTCAATGACCAAATTAGCAGTAAAATGATGTTTTTTAAATGAATAAGGCGATTTGGGTGTAAACCCACTTGAATGACTAGACCTTCAGAACAACCCGCAGAATTGTCAGGCCGCAAACACCGTGCTAATACACCGCAGTATATAACAACGCCAATGTCACGCCGCCCTCAATAGTACGTATTGTATATCACCTATATGTGTGTTCCCGGGTTCTTGCATCTGCACGCTATACAACATTCATCTCAAGATGATGGCTTACTTTCCATGCAAACGAGTTCAGTTCATTTATGTACAACGAATGACGCTAGTCGCAAATTGTCAATTTTCATTAAAAGATTATTGGTCCAGCCGGGATTTGAACTGACGACTTTTATCCTCGTCATAACCGACTTAGCTATCGCGTATCGACAGCTTCAATTATGTTGCCCACAGGGAGGGTTAAAATGCTGATGAAATATGCCATTGGCAGCTTCATAGACAGACAATCGAACATTGCGGAAGAGAATTCCTCATACAGTATGGCCTCTGTATAATGTATCGACCCTGATATATGTGTTGCTTTTGTCATTTGCGGTTTCTGTTGCACCTTAGTCAATAAATTGGGTCCCTCTTACATTTGTCTTTCTTACTTTGGAATGCGTTTTCAAAAGTGAATTAATTAAATATATTGTATGTGTTATATGTTCTGATTACTACCAGGTTATCTACACGTTTTGGAGACATTCAAATACGCTACAAAGCAATACATACATGACCAAATTAGCAGTAAAATGACGTTTCTTAAATTCATAAGGCGATTTGGGTGTAAACCCACTCGAATGACTAGACCTTCAGAATTGTCAGGCCGCAAACACCGTGCTAATACACCGCAGTCTATAACAACGCCAATATCACGCCGCCCTCGACAGTACGTATTGTATATCACATAGCTGTGTGTTCCCGGGTTTCCTGCATCTGTACGCCATACAACATTCATCTTAGGATGATGGCTTCCTTTCCATACATATTTTAGCTCATTGATGTACAACGAATGACGCTAGTCGCAAGTTTCAATCATCAATAAAAGATTGTTGGTACAGCCGGGATTTGAACTGGTGACCTTTATCCTCTCCATAACCGACTTAGCTATCGCGTATCGACAGCTTCAAATATGTTTCCCCCAGGAAGGTTTATAATTCTGATGAAATGTGAAGACTATCGAACATTGCGGAAGAGAATTCCTCATACAGTCCGAATGTCATCGAAGTCGTTACAGAATGTTCTTTGTTCGGCATTCAATCGTTCAAAAATCGATACACATTATCATAACGACCAGAACTTTGTAAATGAATACATTCAGATATCTCTCGTATTAGTAAAACAAACTCAAATCAACATGGTAAAGTGATCAGATCGTCTGCTTCAAGAGCAGGATACCAGGGGAACATATCGTCTGCTTCAAGAGCTGGATACCAGGGGAACAGATCGTCTGCTTCAAGAGCAGGATACCAGGGGAACAGATCGTCTGCTTCAAGAGCTGGATACCAGGGGAACAGATCGTCTGCTTCAAGAGCAGGATACCAGGGGAACAGATCGTCTGCTTCAAGAGCAGAATACCAGAGTTCCATCTCCGATCATACCGATTACTTTAATAATAGAAGTAATGGCGTTACCCCTTGGCGCCCAGTGTTTCAACTGATGCACTGGTGTCGGGATAAGCCAACCTTTAATATATTCATGCATTCATCAGTTAATTGAATAACTATCCAATAACTGTTTGTAAAGTTCTTAGTCATATGTACAACTCTTTAAAATGACTGCATTTGCCATACGTTTCTTTTTGGTAAGGCAATGTGATCATCTTAGGCAATAATACAAATGCTTGATGATGGAAATTCTGCAACATAATTATTGCTCCCTTTACATATTTAAAGAGAGCTTAACAATATTGTAAAACTAATACGGTAGACTTCCTTAATGAAGTTTGAATTGATAAAACCAAAATAATTTATTCTGAGGGTATCGGACATCTAAAAAAAAGTCTATATGTTGCCTGAATTATATCTTCAAACACTGTATAGCTAACTTGCATGTTTATAATCATATAACTATTTCAAAATTTAGGAATATATCTCAACGAAATTGATTCTGTAATTTCAATCATTCCAATTGTGTCATTCTTATTGTATTATTTGTAAATATAAATGTACATACGCCAGAGGCCTAAATACTTGAATAAAGCAATTGAATTGAATTAAACCAGCAGTAATGCTTAATGTACCCATGGTATGACTAAACTATTGTTGAAATTGGGTTAAAGAACACTTAATAAATCAACATGGTTGGGTTACTGTATGATGTGTCTCCCATGAATACGGAAATCAATACAATCCCAGTGAATCATATCACATTGGTATCTGTCTGTCATTGTCTCAACTGCATTCATATACGCAGAGTGCAGCCTGGTGTGAAAATGGAAACATATTTGATATCTATTTCGCTGGTATGCTTTTTTATAGCAAGGATACAAGCAAATGCTAGTAATTTCAACACAGCGCATTTGGTTAAACATGGACATGAATTGAAAGAACCTGCTTTTTTGGAAGCAAAGACAAAGGGTGATGTTGAGTGCGCACAATCTTGTATTCGACTTAAGAAATGTAAATTATTCACCATCTAATGCTGACAGTCAGTTGGTCTATTCCGAAATTGGTGACTGGCCATCGCTGGTAAGCCATTTGACATTTGCAGAATTCTTAAGTAATCGAATTATAGCCTTTCATAATAGAAACCTGTCATAAATTTTCTACAAAAGCTTTCAGGGGGATTGTGCGACTAATTAACGACCGGTGAGTTTCCTGATGAGTTCGCTTCTTCGCACAGTCGTTCAGCGGTTCGTTACCGTACGTACGTATGGCATTTGCGATATAGCCGTGCATTCGGATCTGGTTCTGCAATATTCCCCAATTAGTCAAAGTGAATGAGAGTGAACGAGAGTGATTCAGTGGAAGAGCGTCGGTTTGTTGTACCAAACGTACCGGTTCAGTCGGCCGAATCCCAGGTTGAACGGGTTCAGCCTTCTGGATTTTCTACACAAACGGCGCTGTACTTTTTAAGAATCTAGGAAGTCGGCATCCAGCGTGGATGATATAAGCTGAAAACCTGTTTGGCAATCTTTGTAAAATAAATAAGTTTAAACTTAAAAAGTCACTTTAGCTTTCAAGATATTTCCACAAAGCAGTATCCATTTCGATTCTTACCATGAATGCGCAGGCATATTTTCTCTGCCAAGGGTGTAATAATAACCGTAATTAGGTATTTTCTAAAACACCGCTTTTCGTTTTCTGTACATGTTTTCTTATAACAGAATAAGACTCTTAGATAATAAGCAAGATGTTTGTTTGTAAGATTTAAATTCAAAGTGTTGTTAAAAAATGTAATCAGAAACCGTAATAGATGTCGTTTTTAAAAATAAATCACCGTATGAGATTCATCTTTTCCTCACAACATTTTCAAAAGTATAAATATGCAGGCATAGCCACAGTTCACCAATATTTAATAAATTGAGTAAATACTTCCTGGTAAATATTATATTTTTAGACAAATATTAGTTCTCGGCCATTTCAAATTAATCACGCAAATATTCACTTTGCAGAATTCACACAAATTTCTTCAAAATTTTAACTATTTCAGTGTAAATGACAGTATTGAGGTTTTTGCAAACAGTTCAGATTTAGGTGAACTCCTGAATTCAGCATTGTTTGACACATAGTTAGTATACAAGCACACAACTCTTATATAATGAAAAAATGGAGTTGCCTGAATTTGAACATGGAAGAGTTTACTTTAGGAAATTCGGCGATGAAAGGTTTAACTATAATATATCAGAAAACACCTCATTAATTAGAATTGATACGGTGCAGGTTCTTTTATGTTCGAGTGGCGATCCAGGTTCACCAACCCCAGAGTGTGTGTGAGATCAGTTTGCAGCCGCGCAGTCTAATTTGAATTTGCATTGTTTATCCAAGAGTTAAAGACGCTTTTACGTCACTTCTGTTTATCAGTTTGTTTATTTATCAGATAAGATAGATGCGCCGACTAACTGATCATTATCTGCATATTTGACAAATGCTTCAAGATTGGGTAACATTGATCACGGCTCATTTCTCCGCCGACCACCTCGGTGATCTAATGGAAGAGCGTCCGCCTCCGCTGCGAAAGGTCGGGGTGATATTTACTACTCACTAAGTTTTTCGCCTGTTGTAGAAGCGTCAAACAGCGCTTGTATGTGGAAAATGATTAAATCTGTGGTGCTATAATTAATCCTTTACGTCCGTACTTGTCCATTAACAGCAGACTCAACATCTAACAAATCTCGGACAGCGAGGTAAATGTTAACTGTGTAATGGTATGTCCATTACTGACGGAAATAACCTCTAATCTACTTCGTGCTGTTGGTTTATGGTTTATTGTGTGATGTCATGTTTGAATGTGTCTTGTCTTTGACCCGGACTTGTCATGTTCATTATTGGTAGAAAAGAATACTTATCAACCTCGGGCTGCTGGTATAATGTAAACTTCGTACTGTCAAGTTCATGTTTGAACTCGTTTTGTCTTTAACCTGTACTTGTCTTGCCCATTTCTGTCGGAAATGACCTCATATCAACCTAGGGCTTGTGTTATGTTTAGTTGTTTTAATTTGTTTGGTCTTTAACCAATACTCGTATTGTCTATTTCTGACGGAAATGACATGTAATCAACATCGGGCTGGTGGTTAAATCCTAATTGTGTAATGGTATGTCTGAATTGATTTTGTATTTAGCCCGTACTTGTCCCGTGCATTTCTGACGGTAATGACGTCTACTCAACATAGGGCTGGTTGTTTAGTCTTAACTGTGTAATGGTTTGTCTGCATTTGTTTTGTCTTTAGCCCGTACTTGTCTTGACCAATACTGACGAAATAAACATCTAATACAATCGGGTTAATGGTTTAAATAATGTTTCCTACGCAATGCTGTAGTTGACTTTGTTTTGTCTTTAACCCATAATTGCCTTGTCCATTACTGACGAAAATAACCTCTTATCTACCTCGGTCTGTTAGGTGTATGGTTTATTGTGTGATTTCATGTTTGAATTTGGGCTGTTTTTGGCCCGGACTTGTCATCCATTTTTGATCGAAAAAAACTCGTATTAACCGAGGGCTGATGGTTTAATATAAACTTCGTACTGTCATGTTCATGTTTGAACTCGCTTTTTGTTTAACCCGTGCATGTCTTGCCCATTTCTAACGGTAATGACCTCATATCAACTAGTGCTGGTTGTTTAATCTTAACTGTGTAATGGTATGTTTGAATTTGTTTTGTATTTAGCCAGTTCTTGTCTTGTTCATAAGTGACCGAAATAGCCTCTAATCAACGTCCAGTTGGTGGTATAATGTTAATTGCATAATGCCATGTTTGAATTTGTTTTGTATTTAGCCTGTATGTCTTGTCGAGTTTTGACGAAATTAACCTCCAATCATCCTCGGGACGGTGGTTCAATGTTGACCCCGTAATGGTATGTTTGAGTTTGTTTTATCTTTAGCCCGTACTTTTCCTGTCCATTTCTAATGGAAATGACCTCCAATCAACTTAGGGCTAGTTGTTTAATGTTAACTGCGTAATGCTTTGTTCGAATTTGCTTTGTTTTTATCCCAACCTTGTCTTGTTTATTACTGATGGATTTGTTGTATGTTGGAAAGGGTTAATGAATGAATCTTTAAATGTTGTATTACGCCAATTCCCAGCCTGATCGTGTCCGTTACCAGTGGGAGCATCCCCTAACCGAACTCAAACGGTTTGGATAAATGTTCAAGCATACATGTGCCGTAGCGTTAGGAGGGCAATACATCGCTGTATGTCTAGAGAATGGACAATGGAACGAAACCATCAAAAAAGTTTGCAAACGTAAGTTTGATTCAATATAAACCAGCCGTCCCGTGAAAAACCAACATTGTGGACTCTGCGTAAAGTATCGACCCGGATCAGTCTAAGCATGCCGCGCAGGCTAACCCGGACAGACAGTTTTCACCTTCTGTGGATTTTCTGTTTCAAGAATCATTACTCCATACCCCTATCTCCCATAGACGGAATGTGTCGGCCTGGATCAGTCTGCGCGGACTGCACAGGCTGATCTTGGTCGATACATTACGCAAGGGCCATGTTGGGTTTCAAGCGAGACGGCTCATTTGTGTATTGCTTCCAAACATCAACGTGTAATGGTCCAGTGTAGAGTTTACGACAATCAGTTGTTTATATTTAGTAGTTTACTATACACATGATAGCGATATAAACGAGGAAGTAACCAATAGTGTTGGTTCAGACCGGGTACTAGACTAATTTATGATTTGGGCCCTCATCTTGTCAATATATCCGCTGGATTATTGACTGTAAAACGGTTAAAGAGGACCGAAGGGGTGGATTTGTTGACTCTCAATAGAACTTTAAAATAAGGTTATCACATCACAATGATTTCAAAACTTATTTCACTAAGCCCCGGTAATTCAACCTCTAGCGACGCAGGTTGTCAATCCATTGTTTGTGATACAACTGAGATATACTTAGACTTAGAATAACGACATATTAAAAAAACCTTTGAAAATTGTTTATGAAATATCCATTTATTTACACTTTGTTAAAAAACTGTTTTTATCTGAATATTTTTTCAGTCAATTCTTATTATAACAATTTACTATTCCTTATTTTCGCTGTTTCTTCGTTGCTTGATTCATCTTGCTTTAAACAATACTATCTGTATATTGTTCACGATAACAAAACCAATCAATTTGTTATGAATTCAGTGACACGTTATAATCTGATCTTACTCAACAGGGTAAATTCATGCTAACAAACTGTGTGGTAAACCTTGAAGCAAACGGGGAATTGGTCATTGTGAATAAGGTCTGCTTTTGTGAAACTGTTTTCAAAAGTCATCTGATTTATATGTGGCTACATGTGTCTGCATTTGCGAAACGTTAAAAAGGATTAGCCTCGATCAGGCTACTAGTTAGAAAAAAATCATCCCCATTTACATTTCACCCGATTTTTAAATTATACTTAAGCCAGTGGCTTGGAAACATTGTTGTATGAAGTACTGGTGTGTGAAAGCCAGAACACACATGGGTATGTGGAGTGTTCATCGTGGCGTGACTGACACATTACTGAAAACGGTGTTTAACCTTCATTATCAATTGATAAATTCCTTTATTTGTCAGTTAATGCACACGGTTTAGTGTTTATCTGCAGGGTTTGACAAAAAGCTTCAAAAGCCTTTTGGAAGTTTTTGATTTGACGAATGATGCACATGTGCACCGAATGCATGCATCCCGACTTTTGTTTGTTTAATGGCTGGCGGTTATTTGAATATGTTACACATACAGGTAGGGTCTTTTTTCCATAAAGTGTCGTTCATTTACGCATGAAAAGGTCTCTATTTCTATTGTCTGGTTAGAACGAGTAGTTCTGCTAGCGAATTGTTCTTCTTTTGAATATTATTAATACATATGCATAAACGGCGTTCATTAAATAACTGCACTGTTGTGATAGTTTACAATAATTAATGATTCCTGTCTGCTACGACTAGTTCAAAATCAACAAACCAATACATTTTAAAAGATGATCGGCACAAATGATTGATTAATTTAACGATGTATTGATTTGGATTAAATGTCGTTTTCAACAAGTAAGAATTGAGTCATATAAAGTCGACCAGTTCACCTGCCTATTCGTGTCCGGACTCTCTCACACTTATACCCGACATAACAATCCTTTTCCTGTCTCTCTCACAACAATACCCTACATAACACTCACACAAATACCCGACATATCAATCTGTTCCTGGCTCTCTCACACCAATACCCGACAGGACGATCACACCAATACGCGAAATAACAATCTGTTCCTGTCTCTCTCATACCAATACGCAAAATAACAATCTGTTCCTGGCTCTCTCACACTTATACCCGACATAACAATCTTTTCATGACTCTCTCAAACCAATGACCGAAAAAACATTTTTTTTGCCTGGCTCTTTCACACCAATACCCGACGTAACAATTTGTTCCTGGCTCTTTCACACCAATACCCGGCACAACAATCTTTTCCTGGCTCTCTCACACCAATACCCAACACAAAAATACTTTCCTGACTCTCTTACACCTATACCCGACACAACAACAATCTTTTCCTGACTCTCGCACACCAATACCCGACATAACTCTCACACCAATACCCGACATAACAACACTCTTTTCTTGACTCTCTCATACCAATACCCGACATAACAATGTTTTCCTGGCTCTCCCACACCAATACCCGACATAACCCTCCCACCAATACCCGACATAACAATGTTTTCCTGGCTCTCTCGCACCAATTCCTGAAACAACAATCTTTTCCTGGCTCTCTCACTCCAATACCCGACAAAACAATCTGTTCCAAGCAATCGGCAAATTATGGACTACTGTCCACATACACACGTATGGTCTTTTGTGATATTGCATGAACACAGTGTATTTGACCACATTGCATGTTGACTCTTAGCTTGCGATCTGTATCAAATCGACACTAATTTCATCGTATATTTGACAACTGTAGATAACGATTATTTTGCCAATTCTCACAATCTATTCTAAAATGTAAACTGTATGTCAATGGCATCCTTTGCGCCTGTTTAACCCTTTCCCACATACATCAAATATGCAGCACGCATATAGAACAATATGGAAAATATCCTCTAAGAATCTAGTTAACAAACATTGTGACAATTTCTCCTTTTGTCACATTGTTTACGATAACAATATGCTGCAGAGTCGTCAGAAAGGGTTTCTATATATATATATATATACGGTGCAGAAAACACTGATGCATATGGCAAATGGCTGCTTTTCCGGTGGCGCCGGTCAAATATTGTTTCGGTAGCATGTATTTTATAAAATCAGGTTTCGTATCGCATTGTGTGTGCATTTTAATTATTTATCTATTTTCAATACAAGTTTGAATTAAGGTGTGTTTGTATTGTGTTCAACGCGGTTTCTCTAACAACTAGACCACCTGCGCATTAAATATGGTTCATACATGATTTATTATGTATGCCCACGGGGAAGCAGATGGATATCATATTGTCGTCTCATATCACTTGCTAACTAAATAATTTGTGGCTAAAAATATAAGAGCTGTAGCCGTGCAACAGCTTGCCGGTTGATGTTTGATTGTAAATTAAATCGCAAATCTTTAAACGTAAATCCTATATGTTACAAATAACCATAAAACTTCAACACACATGTTAAACATAAACATATAACATCAACGTAAAACTTAACCGTTAAACTCAAACATAATTTATACACTTAAAACTTAAACGTAAAAGTTTAATCATAAAACATATAAAACCAAAGGTTTTAACGTACAACTTGAATGTAAAGCATAAACATTTTGGTAACGCCACTGCTGCAGCCAACGACGGCATCGCCAACGAGACTGCCTGTGAGACATTTCTCACAAGCGAAAAATGGGAATGTAATTGAGCCAGTTCATGGGAAAAATACAAGTTTGCGTTATGAACAGTGTCGGGTATGCTCTGTCTTATCAGAACCTACACGCTGGGCGGTCTGGTCTGGATTTACTTTGTTCACTAAGGTTTACTTGTACATTTTGGCACGGATGGGTCTCCATTTCCCCTATGCGAATACTAAGTATCCAGCACATGGAAATATCGAAATACATTTCACAAATTGTAAGAGAGAGTTTTTGTTATCATAAGCAGCCTTTTAAACCACGTTATATCTACTATTCGTAATCGCTACTAAGGACACCCATCCTTCCTGTAACTGTCAGACATAGAAAGAGAGAAATGTCACATGTAGTAAGGATTGGCGAATAAAGGGGTGACAGGGGACGTTTACCAATTATAAGGCTAGTCATTGAGTCACACTACGGGGCCCTATGAGCAGGTACATTACCATGCCAGACGGATGTACGTGTATGATAAATCTAGGTGGTCGCTTTTGTAATGGCGTTTTATAAAAATGACATTTTGGCTGTATTGTCCTTTAGCTATGTTGTATTTAAAACATGATCTTTGTCAGGAATTAAATGGCATAAAAACCTTATCAACCATTCCTGTTCGATTTAAAATGCTTTTACGTCTGATATATTTAATGGTTTAGTATTTTTCTTATACAAACAAATTTATTCGGCTTATTACAAAGGTGGTGCCTCCCCACCTTTAACGACATAGGCAAACGTATTTCTGCTGCAGTTCAATTGTATTTAAATAGATGTGTTGCTATTGTCATTTGCGTTTTCCGTTGACCCTTTGTCAATAACTTGGGTCCCTCTTACATTTGTCTTTCTAAGTTTGGAATGCGTTTTGAAAAGTGAATGGAATTTTAATAATGGCAAGCTTGTCATTCGATCTATTTGTCTGGCGGTATGTAAAATTTCATATTATTTCGGATTGTCTCTGTGTGTTGCCTAGTTACAGATGCTCTAAGTAGACTAAAACAAGAAGCTTTTTATTAGTGTGTGAAGTTGGCAGAGCATAAGACGTTCTACATTAGATATTCAAAAAAAAAACAGTCGTAAATTACCGAACTTAGGTTCCAAATTCGTCGGAGGTCAATGTACATTAAAAAAAGAATGTCTAATCGAATGTCTAATGTTTAACCGACCAATTAAACATTCGTTTTATGAATGAACAATGCCCTACGACGAATTTGAAACGTAAATATAGTAATTTGCGAATGTCTAATGTCTAACTGACCAATTAGACATTCGTTTTTTGAATCTACAATGACCTACGACGAATTTGGAACCTACATATCGTAATGCGCGAATGTCTTATCGAATGTCTAATATCTAACTGACCAATAAGACCTACGACGAATTTGGAACCTAAATCTCTTAATTTGCGAATGTCCAATCGAATGTCTAATATCTAACTGACCAATTAGACATTCGGTTTTTTTAATGTTCAATGTCCTACGACGAATTTGGAACCTAAATCTCTTAATTTGCAAGTGTCCAATCGAATGTTTAATGTCTAACTGGCCAATTAGACATTCGTCTTTTGAATGTACATTGACCTCCGACGAATTTGGAACCAAAGTTTGGTAATATGCGCATGTCTTATCGAATGTCTAATGTCTAACTGACCAATTAGACATTTGTTTTTTGAATGTACAATGTCCTACGACGAATTTGGAACCTAAATCTCTTAATTTGCGAATGTCTAATCGAATGTCTAATGTCTAACTGACCAATTAGTCATTCGTTTTTTGAATGTACATTGACCTCCGACGAATTTGGGAACCAATCTTTGGTAATATGCTAATGTCTAATCGAATGTCTTATCGAATGTCTAATGTCTAACTGACCAATTAGACATTAATATTTTTTAAATGTACAATGCCTACGACGAATTTAGAACCTAAATCTCTCAATTTGCGAATGTCTTATCGAATGTCTAATGTCTATCTGACCATTTTATTTTAATGTACATTGACCTCCGATGAATTTAGAACCTAAGTTTGGTAATTTGCGAATGTCTAATCGAATGTCTAATCGAATGTCTAATGTATATCTGACCAATTAGACATTCATTTTTTGAATGTGCAATGACCTCCGACGAATTTGATACCTAAATCTCTTAATTTGCGAATGTCTAATCGAATGTGAATGAATGACATAGATATGGACCTATGGACTTTTGTCAATGACCAAATTAGCAGTAAAATGATAATGAATAAGGCGATTTGGGTGTAACCCCACTTAATTAAATGACTAGACCTTAAACATAAACCGCAGAATTTTCATACTTATTTTATATCACATGTCCGTGTACAAACTTCCTCTCAGGATGCTGGCTTCCTTTCCATGCAAACTATTTTAATTCATTGATGTACGACGAATGACGCTAGTCGCAAATCGTCAATCATCAATAAAAGATTGTTGGTTCAGCCGGGATTTGAATTGGCGACCCTTATCCTCGTCATAACCGACTTAGCTGTCGCGTATAGACTGATTCAAATATGTTAGAGTAAACATATCGTCTGCTTCAAGAGTAGGATATCAGGGGAACAGATCGTCTGCTTCAAGAGCTGGATACCAGGGGAACAGATCGTCTGATTCAAGAGTAGGGTACCAGGGGAACAGATTGTCTGCTTCAAGAGCTGGATACCAGGGGGGACATATCGTCTACTTCAAGAGCAATATACCAGGGGAACAGATCGTCTGCTTCAATAGCAGAATACCAGGGGAAGAGATCATCTGCTTCACGACACTGGAGTCTGAAATTGAAAATTATATATCTAGTTCCTTAAACGACACTAGTGTCTGGTTGCCAGTGTCGTTTAGTGTTAAACGACACTGGAGTCTGTCAATTGATTAATTAGATATCTAGTTCCTTCAACGACACTAGTGTCTGGTTGCCAGTGTTGTTTAGTGTTAAACGACACTGGAGTCAGAAAATTGAAAATTATATATGTAGTTCCTTAAACGATACTAGTGTCTGGTTGCCAATGTCGTTTAGTGTTAAACGACACTGGAGTCAGAATATTGATTAATTATATAGCTAGTTCCTTAAACGATACTAGTGTCTGGTTGCCAGTGTCGTTTAGTGTTAAACGACACTTGAGTCTGACAATTGAAAATTATATATCTAGTTCCTTAAACGACACTAGTGTCTGGTTGCCAGTGTCGTTTAGTGTTAAACGACACTGGAGTCAGAAAATTGAAAATTATATATCTAGTTCCTATCTCGAACATACCGATAACTCGAACACATCGATATCTCGAATACATTGAAAAACGAATGTTTTTAACTTGAACATATTGACAACTTGAACATATCGATATCTCGAACCTTTCGATATCTCGAACTTTTCGATATCTCGAACTGTTCGATATCTGGAACAATACGATATCTCGAACCTTTCGATATCGCGAACTTTTCGATATCTCGAACTTTCCG
Organism: Serripes groenlandicus; assembly: GCA_031761405.1. Taxonomy (NCBI): domain Eukaryota; kingdom Metazoa; phylum Mollusca; class Bivalvia; order Cardiida; family Cardiidae; genus Serripes; species Serripes groenlandicus. The sequence goes on along the minus strand of JASEVX010000012.1, from coordinate 52,056,397 downwards.
ATATCTCGAATTTTTCGATATCTCCAACGTTATCTCCAACTATTCGATATCTCGAACTTTTTGATATGTCGAACCTATCAATATCTCGAACCTTTGGATATCTCGAACTTTTCGATACCTCCAACGATATCTAGAACTTTTCGATATCTCCATTTTTTTCGATATCTCGAACATATCGATTTCGAAAAGTTCGAGATATATAAAGTTCGAGATATTGAAAGGTTCGAGATATCGAAAAGTTCGAGATATCGAAAAGTTCGAGATATCGAAAGGTTCGAGATATCGATATTCGAGTTGTCAATATGTTCAAGTTAAAAACATTCGTTTTATCAATGTATTCGAGATATCGATGTGTTCGAGTTATCGGTATGTTCGAGATATCGATATGTTCGAGTTATCAATATGTTCAAGTTATTAATTTGACCAATAAGCCATTCGTTTTTTGCATGTATAATGACCTCCGACTAATTTGGTAGCTAAATCCCTTAATTTGCGAATGTCTAATTGAATGTCTAATGTCTAACTGACCAATTAGACATTCGTTTTTTGAATGTACAATGACCTCCGACGAATTTGGTTTATAGATCTTGTAATTTGCGAATGTCTAATCGAATGTCTAATGTCTAATTAGACATTCGATAGTCAAAATTAGCGAATGTCTAATCGAATGTCTAATGTCTAATTAGACATTCGAATAATTGTTTTGAATGTCTAATGTCTAACGTCTAATGCTCTGCCAACTTCACACACTTAATTATATATCCAATTCCTTAAACGATACTAGTGTCTGGTTGCCAGTGTCGTTTAGTGTTAAACGACACTGGAGTCTGAAATTGAAAATTATATATCTAGTTCCTTAAACGACACTAGTGTCTGGTTGCCAGTGTCGTTTAGTGATAAAAGACACTGGAGTCTGAAAGTTTATTAATTATATATCTAGTTCCTTAAACGACACTAGTGTCTAGTTGCCAGTATCGTTTATGATAAACGATACTAGATTCTGGTTGCCAGTATCGTTTATGCTAAACGATACTAGATACTAGACACTAGACACCAACTTCACCGGATTAACCACAAACATGTTTCCCAAGAGCCCACACTCACAAATTATACTTTTCTCCAAGATTTCAGGATTTTAAAAACGGGCCGTTCATGTACATTTTCATTCCGGAATGTATTTAAAGGTTGGATGTCATATACAAACCGTGTTGAGATAAAATGTACAATAACTGTTATAAAAACACACTCAGTTCAATGAGGCATATACATTGTATACACAATAAGTATGTTTATTGTGTATCTGTGCTTCAATGAACTGAGTTATTTTTATAAGAGTTGACTTGTGTACACTTTATTCCCCCCCCCCCCCCCCCCCCCCCCCCCCCGAATGTTTGTATTAGACACCAACCTTTAAAGAGGTACCTACCGAGCAGGGAAAAACAACTTTATTATAATTAAAATATGAAAGCTTTCTCATCCTACAGTCTAATTAGAATCAAACATGTCCTCATAAAGGTTTATAAGGGAAAACAATTGTTATTTTACTTATTTCTTTTATGAATTTCTATAAGAGTGCAACTTTAAGAATCTAGCGTTGATGATATAAGCTGAAAACTTGATATATGTAAAATAAATAAGTTTAAACTTAAAAAGTCACATAAGCTTTCAAGAAATGTCCACAAGGCAGTATCCATTTCGATTCTTATCGTGAATGAGCAGTCATATTTGATCTGCCTAGTGTGTAATAATAACGTTAATTATGTATTTTTAAAACACCGCTACATGTGGCCAATTTTCGTGTAGAAATTCGTTTTCTGTACTTATTTTCTTATGACAAAATATGACTCTTAGATAATAGACAAGATGTTTGCTTGTAAGATTTAATTCAAACTGTTGTTAAAAAAGGTAATTTGAAACCGTAATAGATGTCGTTTAAAAAAAAAATCACCTTACGAGATTCATGTTTTTCTCACTAGGTTTTCAAAAGTATAGATATGCAGGTACTGTTTGCATACACATAGCCACAGTTCGCCAACATTTAATAAATCGAGTAAATATTTCCTGGTAAAAAAATATTTTAGGCAAATATTAGTTGTGAACAAAATTCACTTTCATATTTCTTTTCCTTTATTCACATTTGTGTATAAAGCATTTCCAGGCATATAATACATGTATATTGACTTCCCGTCTCGGTCATTTCAAATTAATAACGCAAATATTCGCTTTGCAGAATTTACATACATTTGAGTCGACCCGCGAGAAAACCAACAGTATGGCCTCTGCCGTCTCAGGGGGATAGAGGTATAGAGTAATGATTCCTGAAACAGAAAATCCACAGGAGGCGAAAAGTGTTAACCCGTGTAAGCCGGCGCGACATGCTCATGCTGATCCGGGTCGATACTTTACACTGAGTCCACAATGTTGGTTTTCTCGCGAGACGGCTCATATTTTTAAAGGTTTAATTATTTCAGTGTCAATGACACCATTGACGTTTTTGCAAACAGTGCAGATTCAGGTGAATTCTTGAACTCAGTATTGTTTGACATATAATCATCATACAAGAACAAAACTCTTATTTCATGAACAAATGGAGTTGTCTGAATTTGAACATGGAAGAGTTTACTTTAGGAAATTTGACGCTGAAAGGTTTAACCATAATATATCAGAAACTACCTCATTAATTAAAATGGATACGGTGAAGGTTCTGTTCGAGTGGCGATCCAGGAACACCAACCTCAGAGAGTGTGTAAGATCAGTTTGCAGCCGCGCAGTCTAATGTTAAAGACGCTTTTACGTCACTTCTGCTTATCAGTGTGCACTTTCATCAGATAAGATAGATGCGCCGACTAACTGATCTTTATCTGCACATGTGACAAATACTTCAATATAAGGTAACCTTGATCACGGCTCATTTCTTCCTCGACCAACTCGGTGGTCTAATGGAAGAGCGTCCGCCTCGGGTGCGGGAGGTCGGGTGATATTTAAAACTTTATAAATAGTTTATAGGCTTTCCCTCTTTGGCGATAAGGAGTGTGGGGTTATCATTACGACTGACTCGCTGGTGTCAGTATGAATGGACCAGAAATACTGTTAGCGTTCACAAACAAAGAACTATTTACAGGTCGATCCCCACTGTTACAACAACTTGTGTAGCGAGGATGAAATCTGCATTCCCGGAAACAGCATCGGTGCGCAAATCTGCGCTTATTCTTGGTTCAAGCTTGGTAAGTATCACCCGCTGAATTGATTTTATTGCTGCTTTATACAATAAAAGCATGCTTTAGACTACATATTAAACGTAAAATGTGTTCGTACCGCTAAATATATAGGTCAATCGTTTTAATGGCGCAGAAATATATAATAAGAGTAATACTGTTAAAATAACAAAACATTTTTTGTTTGTTTAACAATGATCGCCTATTAATATCATTAAGCAGTTTTTATAATTTTATTTATGTCAATCTATACCATTTTAAGATTATATGATATCTCTTGAATGCAAATGATTATGTGAATGCATGTATGTATGTTAGTTTATAACAAATGGTGTATGATAGCTGAGAGCAGGTGTTTGTAAATATGCACAGTCGTTTGTAAATATGCATATAAAGTGACATGTAGGCATTATGTGGCCGGGTGTTTTGGAAGTTTATTATTGAAATTATTTATATTTGTGACTATCATAAATGTTCGTTCCTATACAGTATTTCACTTATATCTTTGTGTTATAACAGTGAAATATAGTTAAAATCTGTGAAACCCCTATTTGATATAACGTTTAACCTTAACCACTAGGGAAACCTATATTCTAACTCGGAATTCGGGGTCTATTTTGCAATAGGTCATACACTGTAAATTGTTTAAGTTTACTCCCATTGCTGATCATATAAACTACTGATCGGGCTAGCGCCGTTTAACATCGGAATGCGGAGTTCCGATGTAGGATGTCAAAAATTGACATTCTTCTTGAACACCTTGTCATTTCCAGTGGAAATAACATCTAAACTGTCTTTAACCCTTTCCCACATGCAATATAACTGCAAAACTCGACTTTGAAAACGTCTAGGCAATATATAGAAATGAAAGAAAAGTTATTGAATAAAATTGAAAACATTGTTGTAAAAGAAAATATCTTTAATTATGAGTTTTTTACTCCTTTTGTATTTCGCCTGTTGTAGAGGCGTCAGACAGCGCTTGTATGTGGAAAATGGTTAAATCTCTGGTGCTATAATAACCTTTTACGCCTGTCTTCGGCACGTCTATTAACACAGTAGACGCAACATCTGACAAATCCCGGACACCGAGGTGAATGTTAACTGTGTAATGGTTTGTTTGATTTTCGTTTGGCTTTTAACCCGTATTTGTCTTGCCCATTTATGTCAGCAATGACCTCTTATCTACCTCAGGATGTTGGTGTATGGTTTATTGTGTGATGTCATGTTTGAATTTGTGCTGTCTTTGGTCCGTACTTGCCTTGTCCATTTCTGTCGGAAATGACCTCTAATCTACCTGAAGCTGTTGGTGTATGGTGTATTGTGTGATGTCATGATTGAATTTGTGCTGTCTTTGGCCCGTACTTGGCTTGCCCATTTCTGTCGGAAATTACCTCTAATCTACCACGGGCTGTTGGTGTATGGTTTATTGTGTGATGTCATGTTTGAATTGCGCTGTCTTTGGCCCGTACTTGTCTTGTCCATTTCTGTCGGAAACTACCTCTAATCTACCTCGGGCTGTTGGTGTATGGTTTATTGTGTGATGTCATGTTTGAATTTGTGTTGTCTTTTGCCCGTACTTGTCTTGTCCATTACGGTCGGAAATTACCTCTAATCAACCTAGGGCTGGTGTAATGTTTAGTTTGAATTTGTTTGGTCTCTGGACCGGACTTGTCTTGTCCATGTCTGACGGAAAATACTTCAATCAACCTCGGGCTGGTAATTTAATGTGTACTATGTAATGGTATGTCTGAATTGCTTTTGTCGTTAGCCCGTACTTGTCCTGTGTATTACTGACGAAAATATCCTCTAATCAAATTTGGGCTGACGGTTTAATGTTTAGTGTGTGATGTTATGTTGGAATTAGTGTTGTCTTTGGTTCGGACTTGTCATGTCCATTATTGATCGAAATCACCTCTTATCAACCTCGGGCTGCTGGTTTAATGTAAACTTAGTACTGTCATGTTCATGTTTAAATTCGTTTTGTCTTTAAACCGTACTTGTCCTCCCTTTTCTGACGGAAATGACCTCAAGTCAACGTCGGGCTGGCGGCTTAATGTTAACTGCATAATGCCATGTTTTAATTTGTTTTGTATTTAGCTCGTATGTCTTGTCGATTTTTGTCTAATTAGCCTCGGTCCGGTGGTTCAATGTTGACTCCGTAATGGTATGTTTGAATTTGTTTTGTATTTAGCCCGTACTTTTCCTGTCCATTTCTAACGGAAATGACCTCCAATCAACTTAGGGCTAGTTGTTTAATGTTAACTGCGTAATGCTTTGTTCGAATTTATTTTGTCTTTATCCCATCTTGTCTGATTCATGACTGATGGATTTGTTGTAGGTTGGAAAGGGTAAATGTATGTATCTTTAAATGCTGTCTTACGCCAATTCCTAGCCCGAACGTGTCCGTTACCAGTGGGAGCATGCTCTAACCAACCTCGGACAGTGGGATCAATCTTCAATTATAAATGTGCCGAATATTGACGAATGATGCATATGTGCACCAGATGCAAAACAAAAGAATATATGCAGATATGAAGTTGCTCTTATCAACAATTATAAACGGTTGGTTTTCATGTAGCCCGATCTTTGTTTGCTTAATGGCGGTTATTTGAATATGTACATGTAACAAATACAGTAGGGTCTTCTTTTCCTAACAAGGTTCATAAAAGAACTGCCCTTTTGGGAACATAGAATTAATATGACATTAATATGATATTAATTACGACGAGTGCAAATTCAACAAACCAATGAATTTTAAAGAGGATCGGCACACATGGTTGATTAATTTAATGATGGATTGATTTGGGTGAAATGTCGTTTTCAACAAGAAAGAATTCAGTCACATCACGTCGACCAGTTCACCTACCCATTCGTGATCTGCCTCTCTCACATCAATACTCGACACACCAATCTTTTCCTGGCTCTCTCACACCAATACCCGATACAACAATCTTTTCCTGGCTCTGTCACACCAATACCCGACAAAACAACCTTTTCCCGGCCCTCTCACACAAATACCCGATGCAACAATCTTTTCCTGGCTCTGTCACACCAATACCCGACACAACAATCTTTTCCTGGCTCTCTCACACCAATACCCGACACAACAATCTTTTTGCTGGCTCTCTCACACCAGTACCCGACATAACTGTCTTTTCCCGGCTCTCCGAGACCAATACTCGACACAACAATACTCGACACAACAATCTTTTCCTGGCTCTCCGAGACCAATACCCGACACAACAATACTCGACACAACAATCTTTTCCTGTCTCTCTCACACCAATACCCGACACAACAATCTTTTCCTGGCTCTCTCACACCAATACCCTACACAACAATATTGTCCTGGCTCTCTCACACCAATACCCGACACAACAGTTTGTTCCTGGTTCTCTCACAGCAATACCCAACACAACAACAATCATTTCCTGTCTCTCTCACACCAATACCATACACAACAATCTTGTCCTGGCTCTCTCCCACCAATACTGGACACAGTATTCCCGCTCTGCTACCTAGCGGTTGCATAAATACACATCCAAATGCGGAAACGATTATCGTCCAGTGGAATTGTCGGTAACAAACGTCGTCTGTTCGTCTGCTTATATGGCGACCGCGTCGCTTCAGGCCTCCTCGCTTCAGGCCTCGTCGCTTACAACCGCGAACTACGAAGAAATAAAACGAAAGTTTTTGATCCAGAATTTTACAGACGAACAATACAGTGCGATCAATGGAATATACGAAGGGAGAGATGTGTTTGTGGCCACGCGGACCGGTAGTGGAAAGTCGCTGACTTACGAGACTTTCCCTATCATGTTTCCTGGAATAGATTAGTCATCATTATTGCTCCGCTGACTTCCATCATGGCGGAGCAGTGCCGCAGACTTGTTAGCCTTGGTTTTAAGGCAACATACCTGGGAATGGACTCCAGCCAGAACAAGGAGATCGAGAACGGGAAGTTTGATTCGTTTTTGGAAGCCCAGAAGCTTTTTTAGAGAGATGGCGAAAGATAATGTCGACTGAAATGTATCAGGAAAGACTGGGATTAATTGTTTTGGATGAAGCCCACACAGTCATTCAATGGTATGTAATCCAATTGCCTAAGCTGACAAAATGATTACGTACATGTTCTTAGAGTAAATATTGCATCATAGTGCATGTAAACAATGCCAACAGCTTATAATTATTGTCAAACTAGCGCTGACATTGCAGAGTTATGTATTCCCCACCCACATGCTGTTACACATTTTTTATGTTGGGTTGAAGCAGGGTGACACTCACCCTGGTTGATGTAAGGATCGTTGATATGGAGTCATGTTGATATACGCAGTTTCTTTAATGACACACACTGTTATTTCCAGTATTAATTATTCTTTTTTTTCACAATTCAATGTGATTGACTGTGGAAGAATTGTTTTCAATTACAGCCATTGTCAAACAGAAAATGGTATTACATCAAATTAGATACAAAACAGGAATGTTAATTATTAATATCATAATATAACTCATATTTCAAAGCAAATTTATTTGAAATGGTCTTAATAATTCTGCTATAAGATTTCAATTAATAAGCTTTGAAATAAAAATAATCATTGCAATTATCATGCAATTTCCTCAGCATTATATGTTAAATTAGGGTTTTATCATTGAACTTGTGAATCTGTTATTCTGGCAGAAACACACTTTCAGCAGTCTACAATTCTAAGTTAACAACAAGGTTTATAGGAAGATTGTGTCTCCAATGTTGTGGTTGATCCATTCCTACAGTCAAACTAATTTTCACAGTACTGTATTATGAAATCTCAAGAAGTGATGTGGTTTGATCCTTGGACTGACACAAAACTACAAAGACTGTTCAGGCTATCAAGACTGTTCAAGCTATCTTACTTTGGAGCTCTAGTTTATTTGATGTATCTGATTGAAATAAGCATTTAATGATTATAAGTTGAAATAAATATAGATTTACTTCATATTTGCTAGCATGAAAATTATAAATGGAGGTCAGTCAGGCTATGATGTCAACATGTTTATACCAGTTCCAAACTAAACAATTGTTATAGTGTTGAAATTAACATTAAACATTGTCTAACATACATCAAATCTGCAGCAGATGATTTTTAATTTAAAAAGGCAAATATAATAATTGTTACTAAAAAGGTAAGTTCTTAATCATTAAATTCAGTTGAAAACATTGTGGGAAAAGGAGAAATTGCTTATTTTGAGCAAATATTCCTTTTGCAACAATGTTTGCACAAGATGATTGCTGTATGTGTCAGAAAGCATATGTATCCCTTTCCCTCATACAACAATTCTGCAGCAGACGACTGAACATATTTTGTCAATAAATGGAAAATCTCTCTGGAAAAAACATTATGGCAAAAGGAGAAATTGCTCGTTTTTAGCAATTTCTTCTTTTGTCACTATGTTTTCAAAAAGCTGTTTGCTGCAGAGGGGTCAGAAAGCGTCTATATGAGGTAAAGGGTTAAATGGGAAAGGGCTTATACATGTTTGTACATTTAAAAACTAGTTGATTGAAACAAATATAGATACAATTCGCATAATTTGTTTGTATTATCAAAACAAGAAAATTAAAAGTGTTGTGGCCTGTTCACAAAATCCGGCATACAGCAAATGTCTAAGCAGAACTATGAAAAATCTCTACTGATCAAAGTTGAATCCTTTCCCTCATGAAGCCAGTTTAAAACGTCTCTGCAGCAGATGACTTTTGAAACATTGTGACAAATGGAGAAATTGCTCATTTTGAGCAATGTATCCTTTTGCCAAAGTCATTTCTACTCTATATTCAATAAATTGTACTTTCATTTGCACAGATTTTCCATTTTTGTTGGCATATTAGGTTTGATAATTGAATAGAGTTGAAACCATTGTGGTAAAAGGCAGAATTTCTCCTTTGATGCAATGTTTCCATAAGCTATTTGCTTCAGATGCATCAACATGTGTCTGCAAGTGTAAAAGGGATAAGACAAAATTGATATTCATAGAACATAAATAAAAATGATTAAGAAACATATCGTATCATTGCAACTATATCTTGTTAAATGTAGTAGTAACAATCAGTTTTAAAATGGTTTATAAAAATTATTGTTTCTGTGCAGTTTACCCCTTTCCCACATACTACAAATCTGAAGCAGAAAACCCTTGAAATCATGCAGTCAACACATTGGAAACTCTTTTAAAAATGAAGGTACAGGCAAATGCATATTGAGTAAATTCAGTTGGAAAATAATTGTGACAAAAGGAGGAATTCTTTTGACACTTTGAGGAACTTCTACTTTTGCTACAATGTTTTGAAAAGACATATATGCTGCAGAGGCCTCAATAAGTGTATACATCGGGAAAGGGTTAAAAGTATTTGCAATGGTATTTCAATAGATCACAGAAGCCAATTCAACAAACATGTTTATATCCTGACTTTCCTGCATTGTTATCGACTGAGCATTGCGGATTCAACTTATTAAAACTTAAACCAATAGATTTATCCTTTTCTCTCATATAGATGCTTTCTTACTTATGAGGGATAGGATTAAAGCATGAATATATGTACAAAGGCTTCAATGTGATCTATGGACATAATTAGTTTCCTTAATTTGTACTGTGGGTACTACAGTAAATGTATTGGTATCAATTTTTAAAATCTGTACATGTATATTTCTTAATTTCAGGGGTAAAGGTTCAAAACATGAACTTCCCTTTCGAGAACGTTTTGCTAAGCTTAGCGAATTGAGATATCTCTGTCCAAGAGCCCAAATGGTGGCCTTGACAGCAACGGCAGGACCAGCGCAGAGGAGAAGTATAACAAGGAGTTTGTGTTTTCGACAAAACTTTAAAATTGTTCAGAATACTGCTGACAGAACAAATATTAAAATATCGTCCAAGTGTATTCCAAATAACGAAGAGGCTGACCAAACTTTCCTTTGGATTTTTGCAGAGCTTTACAAATATGGCAGTGATACACCACGTCATGTCATATTCTGTGAAACTATTGCTGATGCTAAAGTGTATTAATTTGTACAAATATTAATTTGTTCAAATGCAGCAGGAATGGGGGTTAACTTTTATGGTTTAAATAATGTAATTCACTATGGACTGCCTCGTTCAATGGATACTTTTGTGCAGCAAATGGGTCGGGCAGGTAGAGATGGTGCATTTTCACAAGAACTAGTTGTTTTCAAACCTAACAAAAACCATCTTAGCAAAGTAGAAACTGATTTGGTTCGATTAGTGAAAGATGTAGAACACTGTAAACATGAAATCATTTGTTCAGCATATGTTGATGAAAAAATACCTATTTTGCCACTCCATAATTGCTGTGATGTTTGTGAAAGTAAGTGTACTTGTGGCACTGAAATTTGTCCAAATAAACATACATCCTTCCAACATTTAGAAGATAATGATTCTGATGAGGACATGGAGAGACCAGTTACAGAATCTGAGAAAACACTTTTAAAACAAAAGTACTTATGAGTAGTATAGGGGCCGGTTTGCCTACAAACAAAGATGACGTAATCGGCGGCCATTTTGTTGACCTAGTTACTATTTATAGTATCTCATTTGCATATAAGGATTGACACGAGTGAGGACGCCATTTTGTAGTTATACAATGACTGCGCATGTCCATTTTAGTTCTATATTTAGAATGACATCATGGGTCTATATTTAGAAAGCTTTAACAATGGAGCAAGTGTTTCAGTAGCACCCTTCGGGCGAGACCACCAACGATTTGTCTCTAGCCTTCTAACAATAGATTCTAGCGGGTATGTTGTTGGAACCCTCGAAAATAATGGCGGGGAAATTCGACCTAACCTTTGCTACATTGTTTCGGGAAACCTGACACGAGACATCCATACGACACGATATATCCCTTTAATATGTCGTATAGTCGAGCCGAAGCACGCAGTCAAACATGTAGGGTAAAGCAATAAATTTAACGTCTTACCTCTAGAGCGTCCACAGTTCAAATGACAGAGATCCCGCTCTATTTTTAGACTCGGTATTTCACCATATTTTTATAAATAGATTATGTGTCATGTTCTATAAATAGATTATATGTCATTTACTATAAATAGATATTTCTAATAGTTCTATATTTAGAATGACATCATGGGTCTATATTTAGAAAGTGTTGGAGCTGGCGGAGAAATTCGACCTACCCTTTGCTACATTGTTTCGGGAAACTGAAACATCCATACGACACGATATATCCCTTTAGTATAGTCGGCACATAGTCAAACATGTATGGCAATAAATGTAACGTCTTACCTCTAGAGCGTCCAGAGTTCAAATGACAGAGGTCCCGATCTATTTTTAGTTTCGATATTTCACAACCACTATCGAATATTTCATCAGACCAGGTGTACCAACAATAGAGCATTGAAATGACAAAGTTAATCTCATTTAAAGGCGCCATACTATCTGCGTCTGAACATCTGCAACGAACGTGTTAACACTTGTCTGAGAATAACACTTTACAGTGCGGTTTCAAAACCTGAATATTGACAGAGTTTCGAACTCATAACCCTCATCGTATTGCTCTCAGGTGTGTTAGCATTGACCCATTATCAGAGTCATCAGATTGTGTTCATTTGGTGACGGAAGTACGGACAAAGACCTTTTGAAATGCTAAACACGATATATCCCTTTTGTATGTCATATAGTCGAGTCGAAGCACGCAGTCAAACATGTATGGTAAAGCAATAAATTTAACGTCTTACCTCTAGAACGTCCAGATCTCAAATGACCGATGCGCATGTCCCAATTTATTTTTAGATTCGATATTTCACCATCGCTATCGGATATTTCATCAGAAACTCAACAGGTGTGAGAACAATATAGCATTGAAATGCCAAAGAAAACGTGGACAATGGATGAATAGACTGCTTTAAACCAAACGGCGCCACAGTGTCTGAAGAACACCTGCACGTTAACACTTGCCTGAGAATAACCCTTTACACTGCTACTGCTGTTCAAAAGTTTATCCTTCATGATGAAAGTTATTATTATGTTTGAATTTGCACTTGAAAAGTGTCAGTGAAGTTATACACGACTTTACCAAATTGATCATATTTCAAATATAGCGGGAAAAGGAGCCCATTAAAAGCGTCAAATCAGTTTTTACTAATTCATTTCACTATTTACGCTTTAACTTTTTCTCTTTATGCTACCAAATGATAGAGGTCACCAAAAGCTTTCATTTAAACCCGGGGTTGTAGAGAAAATATTCAGCCGTTTTCGAGTTATGTAATATGAGAGATTTTTAAACCCCCAAAATAAACTTGCCCCGATCCTCAAGTTTGATATACCATTGGAAAGATCTCGTTGCACCCTTTCCATATATGAAAAAAATATCGTCGTTTTAAATATGTGTTTGTTTCAAAGTGCGTCAAAAGGCTTCTTAATGCGTAAATGCCGATAACTCATTTATTTCTTGTCCGAATGTAGTCGTGTTTGGATTCGTTGAAAAGGGTTTCGTAAACTCTATCGATTGAGGAGGTCAAACCGGAAGTTTGGTCTGTCTGTAAACCGGAAGTGTCGTCATTATATTTTACAATGGTCATATCTTCCTTAGTTCTGAACCGATGTTTACAATTTGTATATCATTCGAAAGCTCTCATTGAGATATGAGTATATTCGAAGTTGAAAGATATCCGATCAATGTTTTCATGACATTGTACTTTAAATAAGCAGCGCAAGGGGTAAATGAAAAAACAAAGACATGAATACAATTTCTACAATTTTATTATATAATCAAGTATTGTAGTTCGCATAATCAAAATAACTAACACTATTTATTGAACACAGTATTCACAAATCACGATTCATTAAGGGATAAAAATGATTGTCAATTCGTCTCATATTCCATCCATGACGTCTATGAATAACTGTCAACCGTTCCGTTATGTTGTAAACGTGGTTAATTTAGGGCTCCCCCCGGCATTTTCTTTCCGATAATTTAGTCACGTAGTCCCGGTGGTCCGTGTATTCGATATCCCTTTTTCGCATTGTCAATCATGGTATGTTGTCTTTTACTGGATACCTCTGATTTGGCTAGTTCAACAGCTTGAGCCACGGGTGTCACAAAGTTAATGGTGGGTTCTTTCATCGTCCCACCCATCTGAATTTTTTCCACGACGTATTGTCCTTTATGATTAGGTTTCAACTTCCCTTCGGCCATCCGTTGAAAATGCCGTGTCCACATTTCTACTCTATCCATCGTTGACGTAAGTGAAGTACACAGCGAGTGCTAGTTTTATCTTTGGCTATTAGCTGTAACTTTCTTCCCCTTATAGCATGTCTTCACCATCACTGTCGTCGCTACCACCATAGCTAACGTCGTCGTTCTCAGACTTCACTATACCTTCTATTAAATAACTGTGTTTCTTAATGGCCGACTGTATGGCCTGTTCTAGTATCATTCCCTCGGACACGAGTTCGTGTACATCTTCCATGACACGTTGGTGAATGACTCCGTGTTCTAATTGGAATGTGTGGAGAAGCAGTTGGCTATACATACGTAAGACATGTGTTGTATCTTCCGCTACTATTTTTGAGTCTGCCTTTTTCTTGGCCTCGTCATTGGACATTCCATCTCGCTCATACTTTTCCACTTTTTTTCGCCAAGATTTTTCATTATTGTTCGAAGCTTTACGGTACATGACTTCAAACACTTTGTGTTCTTCGCTGTCTTTATCTTTTACATCTTCTTCGCTCTGGTCATAGGATATCCACCGTTTTAATGGAGGCGTTTCCGAGTGATCCTCCGTGGCAGAACGCTTATTACACCATCGTTTGACATGATTTTGTAAAGAATGAACGTCACCAAACACGATACCACAATCGTCGCAAACGGGCATGTCTAGACTGTTATCAGACTCGAGGCTGGAATCACTCTTTATGTACTCCACAGGGGTGTCCCTTATAGTTTTCTTAACTGAATATCCTCGCTGATCATACGCTGGAGTATCACTTATATACTTGTGTTCAGCTACTGATACATTCTGTTCAAAAATGTTTGGTCTAAGTCGCATGTATTCGGGTGTAGAGGCTTGAAGATCAATAACGAGATGTCCATATGGCTTTTCTGTGGCGTTTCGATATACATTCATGAAACTGTGACTACTGGTAGGGTAGATCCGTCGTGCCAGTACAGAAATTTGATGTCTATCAACTGGGTTGTTAAACACAATTAAATATTTTGTATTAAGGCTGATATCTCGGCACGCTTTTCCTTGAGGAAAAACGTTCTGTGTCAGGAAAATGACCGTCAAGTTTCTATGATGAGATCCTTTAGTAAAAAGATTAGCCACTCTTTCATCCTTCTTCGCCTCTCCCATCAAATCATCTAATATGATGCAGTTCCGCACGTTTACGTCTAGATACATATCTTGTTCAAGACAGTCTGGAATACCCCTCACAAATTCAACGTTAGACAATTCTGTCTTGATTTCGTCGTATAATGGTTGATTTTGACTATAACACCAGATGATCCTCTGAGGTGGTGGTTTGATTGTATCTTGGCACAATATCATCTTAGTCAATACCGATTTACCACTTCCACTCGGTCCAGACAAAACGAGTGTACACGGATGTTTAATCTTAAATACGGGCGCTCCGGGCGCTCCCAAATGCGCTCCGGGAGCTCCCAAATGCGCTCCGGGCGCTCCCAAATGCGCTCCGGGCGCTCCCAAATGAGCTCCGGGAGCTCCCAAATGCGCTCCGGGCGCTCCCAAATGCGCTCCGGGAGCTCCCAAATGCGCTCCGGGCGCTCCCAAATGCGCTCCGGGCGCTCCCTCATATTGTTGTACTCCTGGTGATATATTCCAGTATCTTTGGTCTGTATGTGAAGATGGTTCTTCAAAGTGTTTGTTTCTCTCATGTCTCATTAGATTGTATCTACTACAGAACGACCGATCACACGTTGTACAGAAAATTGTACTCATCTTTTCAAAGTCGTGTGTTGCAGTTTATTGTGGATATCTTCCCCTTATAAACTTACAGGGCGCTCCCAAATGCGCTCCGGGAGCTCCCCCTGAGCTCCCAAATGCGCTCCGAGCGCCCTGTAAGTTTATAAAGGGGAGATATCCACAATAAACTGCAACACACGACTTTGAAAAGATGAGTACAATTTTCTGTACAACGTGTGATCGGTCGTTCTGTAGTAGATACAATCTAATGAGACATGAGAGAAACAAACACTTTGAAGAACCATCTTCACATACAGACCAAAGATACTGGAATATATCACCAGGAGTACAACAATATGAGGGAGCGCCCGGAGCGCATTTGGGAGCGCCCGGAGCGCATTTGGGAGCTCCCGGAGCGCATTTGGGAGCGCCCGGAGCGCATTTGGGAGCTCCCGGAGCTCATTTGGGAGCGCCCGGAGCGCATTTGGGAGCGCCCGGAGCGCATTTGGGAGCTCCCGGAGCGCATTTGGGTGCTCCCGGAGCGCATTTGGGAGCGCCCGGAGCGCCCGTATTTAAGATTAAACATCCGTGTACACTCGTTTTGTCTGGACCGAGTGGAAGTGGTAAATCGGTATTGACTAAGATGATATTGTGCCAAGATACAATCAAACCACCACCTCAGAGGATCATCTGGTGTTATAGTCAAAATCAACCATTATACGACGAAATCAAGACAGAATTGTCTAACGTTGAATTTGTGAGGGGTATTCCAGACTGTCTTGAACAAGATATGTATCTAGACGTAAACGTGCGGAACTGCATCATATTAGATGATTTGATGGGAGAGGCGAAGAAGGATGAAAGAGTGGCTAATCTTTTTACTAAAGGATCTCATCATAGAAACTTGACGGTCATTTTCCTGACACAGAACGTTTTTCCTCAAGGAAAAGCGTGCCGAGATATCAGCCTTAATACAAAATATTTAATTGTGTTTAACAACCCAGTTGATAGACATCAAATTTCTGTACTGGCACGACGGATCTACCCTACCAGTAGTCACAGTTTCATGAATGTATATCGAAACGCCACAGAAAAGCCATATGGACATCTCGTTATTGATCTTCAAGCCTCTACACCCGAATACATGCGACTTAGACCAAACATTTTTGAACAGAATGTATCAGTAGCTGAACACAAGTATATAAGTGATACTCCAGCGTATGATCAGCGAGGATATTCAGTTAAGAAAACTATAAGGGACACCCCTGTGGAGTACATAAAGAGTGATTCCAGCCTCGAGTCTGATAACAGTCTAGACATGCCCGTTTGCGACGATTGTGGTATCGTGTTTGGTGACGTTCATTCTTTACAAAATCATGTCAAACGATGGTGTAATAAGCGTTCTGCCACGGAGGATCACTCGGAAACGCCTCCATTAAAACGGTGGATATCCTATGACCAGAGCGAAGAAGATGTAAAAGATAAAGACAGCGAAGAACACAAAGTGTTTGAAGTCATGTACCGTAAAGCTTCGAACAATAATGAAAAATCTTGGCGAAAAAAAGTGGAAAAGTATGAGCGAGATGGAATGTCCAATGACGAGGCCAAGAAAAAGGCAGACTCAAAAATAGTAGCGGAAGATACAACACATGTCTTACGTATGTATAGCCAACTGCTTCTCCACACATTCCAATTAGAACACGGAGTCATTCACCAACGTGTCATGGAAGATGTACACGAACTCGTGTCCGAGGGAATGATACTAGAACAGGCCATACAGTCGGCCATTAAGAAACACAGTTATTTAATAGAAGGTATAGTGAAGTCTGAGAACGACGACGTTAGCTATGGTGGTAGCGACGACAGTGATGGTGAAGACATGCTATAAGGGGAAGAAAGTTACAGCTAATAGCCAAAGATAAAACTAGCACTCGCTGTGTACTTCACTTACGTCAACGATGGATAGAGTAGAAATGTGGACACGGCATTTTCAACGGATGGCCGAAGGGAAGTTGAAACCTAATCATAAAGGACAATACGTCGTGGAAAAAATTCAGATGGGTGGGACGATGAAAGAACCCACCATTAACTTTGTGACACCCGTGGCTCAAGCTGTTGAACTAGCCAAATCAGAGGTATCCAGTAAAAGACAACATACCATGATTGACAATGCGAAAAAGGGATATCGAATACACGGACCACCGGGACTACGTGACTAAATTATCGGAAAGAAAATGCCGGGGGGAGCCCTAAATTAACCACGTTTACAACATAACGGAACGGTTGACAGTTATTCATAGACGTCATGGATGGAATATGAGACGAATTGACAATCATTTTTATCCCTTAATGAATCGTGATTTGTGAATACTGTGTTCAATAAATAGTGTTAGTTATTTTGATTATGCGAACTACAATACTTGATTATATAATAAAATTGTAGAAATTGTATTCATGTCTTTGTTTTTTCATTTACCCCTTGCGCTGCTTATTTAAAGTACAATGTCATGAAAACATTGATCGGATATCTTTCAACTTCGAATATACTCATATCTCAATGAGAGCTTTCGAATGATATACAAATTGTAAACATCGGTTCAGAACTAAGGAAGATATGACCATTGTAAAATATAATGACGACACTTCCGGTTTACAGACAGACCAAACTTCCGGTTTGACCTCCTCAATCGATAGAGTTTACGAAACCCTTTTCAACGAATCCAAACACGACTACATTCGGACAAGAAATAAATGAGTTATCGGCATTTACGCATTAAGAAGCCTTTTGACGCACTTTGAAACAAACACATATTTAAAACGACGATATTTTTTTCATATATGGAAAGGGTGCAACGAGATCTTTCCAATGGTATATCAAACTTGAGGATCGGGGCAAGTTTATTTTGGGGGTTTAAAAATCTCTCATATTACATAACTCGAAAACGGCTGAATATTTTCTCTACAACCCCGGGTTTAAATGAAAGCTTTTGGTGACCTCTATCATTTGGTAGCATAAAGAGAAAAAGTTAAAGCGTAAATAGTGAAATGAATTAGTAAAAACTGATTTGACGCTTTTAATGGGCTCCTTTTCCCGCTATATTTGAAATATGATCAATTTGGTAAAGTCGTGTATAACTTCACTGACACTTTTCAAGTGCAAATTCAAACATAATAATAACTTTCATCATGAAGGATAAACTTTTGAACAGCAGTAGCAGTGTAAAGGGTTATTCTCAGGCAAGTGTTAACGTGCAGGTGTTCTTCAGACACTGTGGCGCCGTTTGGTTTAAAGCAGTCTATTCATCCATTGTCCACGTTTTCTTTGGCATTTCAATGCTATATTGTTCTCACACCTGTTGAGTTTCTGATGAAATATCCGATAGCGATGGTGAAATATCGAATCTAAAAATAAATTGGAACATGCGCATCGGTCATTTGAGATCTGGACGTTCTAGAGGTAAGACGTTAAATTTATTGCTTTACCATACATGTTTGACTGCGTGCTTCGACTCGACTATATGACATACAAAAGGGATATATCGTGTTTAGCATTTCAAAAGGTCTTTGTCCGTACTTCCGTCACCAAATGAACACAATCTGATGACTCTGATAATGGGTCAATGCTAACACACCTGAGAGCAATACGATGAGGGTTATGAGTTCGAAACTCTGTCAATATTCAGGTTTTGAAACCGCACTGTAAAGTGTTATTCTCAGACAAGTGTTAACACGTTCGTTGCAGATGTTCAGACGCAGATAGTATGGCGCCTTTAAATGAGATTAACTTTGTCATTTCAATGCTCTATTGTTGGTACACCTGGTCTGATGAAATATTCGATAGTGGTTGTGAAATATCGAAACTAAAAATAGATCGGGACCTCTGTCATTTGAACTCTGGACGCTCTAGAGGTAAGACGTTACATTTATTGCCATACATGTTTGACTATGTGCCGACTATACTAAAGGGATATATCGTGTCGTATGGATGTTTCAGTTTCCCGAAACAATGTAGCAAAGGGTAGGTCGAATTTCTCCGCCAGCTCCAACACTTTCTAAATATAGACCCATGATGTCATTCTAAATATAGAACTATTAGAAATATCTATTTATAGTAAATGACATATAATCTATTTATAGAACATGACACATAATCTATTTATAAAAATATGGTGAAATACCGAGTCTAAAAATAGAGCGGGATCTCTGTCATTTGAACTGTGGACGCTCTAGAGGTAAGACGTTAAATTTATTGCTTTACCCTACATGTTTGACTGCGTGCTTCGGCTCGACTATACGACATATTAAAGGGATATATCGTGTCGTATGGATGTCTCGTGTCAGGTTTCCCGAAACAATGTAGCAAAGGTTAGGTCGAATTTCCCCGCCATTATTTTCGAGGGTTCCAACAACATACCCGCTAGAATCTATTGTTAGAAGGCTAGAGACAAATCGTTGGTGGTCTCGCCCGAAGGGTGCTACTGAAACACTTGCTCCATTGTTAAAGCTTTCTAAATATAGACCCATGATGTCATTCTAAATATAGAACTAAAATGGACATGCGCAGTCATTGTATAACTACAAAATGGCGTCCTCACTCGTGTCAATCCTTATATGCAAATGAGATACTATAAATAGTAACTAGGTCAACAAAATGGCCGCCGATTACGTCATCTTTGTTTGTAGGCAAACCGGCCCCTATACTACTCTTATGGGAATGCTAATGTACGAAGTAGCCTTGGCTAGCGAAGATGCGCCTTGGTATGACTTTAAAAAAATGTCGGAAGCGTTAAACAACAAACAAAAACAAAACAAAATCATTCAAACTCTATCTTGGAACTGTCTCCGCCTGAATGACTAAGTTTTTCATCAATATTCAAATACTTAGGCCTCTGGCCCTTATGCATAGATTATATACATTACATTATATAAAACATGGATGCATTATTTTTGTAGATTTATCTTTTTAATAGCTGTTGTTTTGTTAATACTTGTCCAAAATGTGTTTTCTCTGCTTCAATTCGGTAAGTTGCCATTACTCTTATTGTTCATGTTTTATTTAATGTAAATAACAATTTGAAAACATATTCTTTTCTAGTGCGTATCCATTTTCTTTTTTAACAGAACAATTTCAGATTGCCAAAATAATGGACACACGAAACCCCCAGATGAAATTTATTTTTCAACAACAAATATATCTTATTTGCTGCACACTGAATTACAATGGATAGTGTATTAAGTTACACAGGTTACATAGCAACTGTTGTGAAGCGAGTAGAGTTATATTTCTTGATCATATGACTCAAAAACACAATAAAATCAAGCAAATTAACTCAAAACCTGAACTAGGCTACATATTTTATTTTAAACCCCAGCTCAAAGGAGAAATGTGGAACTGAATGTATCGGAAAATGTCACATATTCCAATTATTCAAAACAAATGTTATGACGTTGAGACTTCGATCTGTGATTAATTAATGTAAACTCACTTAAACACTTCACCATACATTTGCCCATAGACAATGTCACCAACTTCTGTAATATATTGTATGTCACTTTTTTACCATTTTGCACAATTCTAAGCTGGAATGCTACTCCAATGTGAATAGTCTGTACATTTATGTGGTGTCGTCAGATTCTATATACGAACATCGAAGTATTTTGATCTGATGTCAATAAGATTGTCAGAATGCTATTGCAATGTCGTGAACCTACGGAAAAGAACGAGTTGTAATCGGTAGAGCAGAATTACCAAATGTTTATGCATTTGTCTAATCAATTATTCAGTTGTCCATGTCAATTATTATTTATATTACACATATACCCTTTGTTATAGACGTTATAACGTTTTCATTGTATGGTCCTACACCCTTTCGAATATATGTCAACTCTGCAGCAGGCAACATCGAAAACGTCTGACTAAATTATGTTTATCCTATAAATGAAAGTTTTATCATTGAAAATAGTGTGGCAAAATGAGAAGTTGCTCATCATGAGCAATTTCTCCTTTTGTCACAACGCTTTTCAAAAGTCGTCTGCTGTAAAGGTATCATATAGCGCCTGTCCCGGAAAAGATGTAAAGGGTCTGCAAAACTGTAACTGATATTATATATCAAAAACGTCTGCTTTGAAAAAAAGAGAAAGACAAAAGTGAAACCTTGGCAATTGGAATCATAGGTTAGATACATATTTCGAAAGAGCATGACAGCATGCACTGCTGCCAAAAACGAGTTCTCCTATGTTAACAATAATATCAATTGATGCAAAGAGGTTGAGACTTTCAGTTTAAACCAACTTAATGCTTTATACAATCTTACTTAAGCGCCTACAACGATACCGTCGGAAGAATCAACAACAACAGGACCAACAACAACAACAACAACAACAACCACCAAACCTACCCCAGCTCCCACACAAGGTAGGCTAAGTATAATCTCTCTCTCTCTCTCTCTCTCTCTCTCTTCCCTCTCCCAAACCCCCTATCTCTATATATATTTATCTCTCTCTGCCTCCAAACCCCTATCTCTCTCGCTCTCTCTGTCTCTATCTCTTTCGCTCTCTCTATATATATATCTCTCTCTCTCTGTATGTCTGTCTCTGTCTCTGTCTCTGTCTCTATCTCTGTCTCTGTCTCTGTCTCTCTCTCTCTCTCTATCTCTCTCTCTCTATATATATATATATATTGTGTAATTACTTGCAGACAGGACACATATTGTGTAATTACTTGAAGACAGGACACATATTGTGTAACTACTTGTAGACAGGACACATATTGTGTAATTACTTGGCACAATATATATTATAATAGCTATATATGCCCTTACTTTGTTACACTAGAAATACCAATATAATAATTGTGGACATGTAAACGTTAGTTCAATTACTCGTATAATAGCTATGTTTGCATTTAAGGGTTTCTTTAAAACACTAGAAATGCTCAGATAATCATCATAGGCCTGTTAATATAGTGTAGTTACTAGATGCAATGTACATGTACAATAATACGAAAAAAAAACAATAAATGTTTTTTTTCGCTTATAGGTAACAGGTGTGAGATTTTTTTTTTTTTTTTTTCAATAACCCATGAAGCTTTCTGAATTGAAACTGGAAAAATCCATGGGGGCCGCCATTTTGGATATGTATAAAAAGCAGACGTAAAACACAGATTGAAAATTATTGTCGGCTTTTTAATAACAAATTTTAAAACCAGTTTATTTGGGTATGTATAAAATGAGCAGAAAAACACGGATTGAAAATTATTGTCGTCTTTTTAATCATTTTTTTTTAAATCGTTATTTAAGATCATTAAAGTGCTGTGTGGGAATTAACATTTGTACGAAAAGTTAAAAATAAATGGAAATCTGTAAGAAATATGTTTTCCCGTTCGTCAAAAAAATGACAGCATTAGCCTTCTACGTCCGAAACTAAATGTTGACTGTACCGTAGCTAAAGAAGGACGTGACGTCATTTCCGTTACACTTCATATTGGCGTAACGTCAATGGAGCGATGTCGTTTCCCGCAAAAAAGTGATATCAACATGAAAGACCCCAAATTCCTATACATGAGCTATTGACTCACTCATTCAAAGTATAATTATTTATCAAACATTGTGGCAAAAGGATAACTTTCTCATAAGGAGTAATTGTTCTTGTGGCGACAATCTTTTCCTAAATCGTCTGTTGCATAGGCCTCAGAAACCGTCTCTAATAGGGAAAGGGTTTAGCAGAAATGTGACCCCTTACATAATTTGTTCCAGTCTTATTGACTGGTTGAAAAAGGCAGTAGCCAGGTGGCATCAGAAAAGGGCTGATCTATTTGCTTCTTTACCATAATGCAGGTGATCGATAAAGGATCATCTTGGCCCTCATGTTTTAACCTCGTTCATTATAAATGTATTCCTTGATTTTCTGAAAGTCTTTACTTTATTATTTTCTGTTCAAATAATAGACAACAGCAATACGAATTCCAATATGTTTTGATAATGCAAGAAACATGACATTAACATTACTATTGTCTAGTCAATTACTTATAAATCCTTTTTTATTGCCAAAGTATGCTCTTTAATTTTTGTTTTTAATTATCTTGCGTGTTTTCGTAAATAGGTAGCACCTATAGATATATTATACATATATTGCCTTTCTTCAAAATTCTAGAAAGTATGCCCATATACTTATTGAAGACAGGCAAATTATATTGAAATTTCTTGGCACAATATTCCATAATATACATGTATGCCTTGTGCTTCAAAATGCTAGAAATGCCGATATACTTATTGAAGACAGGCAAACTATATTGTAATTACTTGACACAATATTCCACAATAGACATGTACTGTCTTTCCTCAAAATACTAGAAATTAATTTGAGTTGCTTCAGGAGAACCAACCGTAGGGAATTAGCGATCAGTGGAAATTCAGATGACCCTCTGCATCCGCGTTGTCGGATCTGAACTCTTCAAGTCAAAGTTAAACACGCATTTCACGAGATTCTTACATACCATGTACAGTTAGATAACATTTTATTAATAGGAAATTTTATCAGTTTAACTTTCCCCCGACATGATACCGGTAAACAAATCGACGGCGTAGACGTCGATTTATTCCCGTTCATAAGTAATGTGTATGGAATTTGCTTTCCAATAATGGTGTCCACAAAAGATTAATGGCGCAATAACGCTATGCCTACGTTTTGATTGGATGAAAAGAAAATTTCAAAACCAAAACCATTTCTTGAGGAAATGATAAAATAAGATAATACATTAATCCAGAAAGGAACAAAAACCTTTAATCTGAAATGTGATAATTTGTATGTAATTGCGTTCATGTTCTTTTTTCGAAATGAGTCCAAACATAACTGATAAGAGGTTTCTACCTTTGAAGTGTGAGGTGTAAGGGTGACGTCATTGTTATGCAAAGGATGAATACAGTTTATTAAGTTTATAGTACATTCGGAGTCATGTATGTCATGTCGTAGGTAATCACATAATGTAGCTTTTGATTATGGGAACTATTTTTATACATTGTCACACACCGGATATCGTTTTACAGACAACTAGACCTGGTGGCTATACCAATATACGACACCCGAAATATCTAACTTAAGTATACTAGGTTAGCCGAGGTGATCCGATTGTGTTTTCGGTTGAAAGTACAGTGGTCTCGTCGATAATGCTTAATGGACTCAAAAATTACTCTAAGATATCGACGTGTTCGGGTGTTTGATGGAGTTATACCTAATTCATTGATGTGTTTGTGTATGGTCCGTTATGTATTTAGTTTCTACTTCTTTACCGTGTATCAAGTAAAACAAGACGAATTTTGATGCAAAGCATTAAAGACGCCGCGCATGATTATGAAGCATGACTTAAAGGAAGCAGATGCATTTCAGTACATTTAGATAACGTGTGTAAACAGACAGGATGTAAATATTTCGAACAAGAAGGCCAAATGTCCCTTTATTTTAAACAAAAAGGCCAAGATGTGCCTATATTGCTCACCTGGCTACCACAGCCTATACTAAAAGGTTACCGTGAGCAGAAAGGGTCAATATTGACGTAGGGATTAGACGTTTTATATGCTACGATCTATGTGATATTCAGCATGTGAAGTTTAGTTGTGAAATGATGTAAGTTTAGTCCTGAAACCATTTGGTTTACAGTTTGCATTGACTGCAACTATAATGTGTCATACAAGCTAAAGTTTCTTAATTTGTTACCAATAAACAGTTTTAAATCTGCTCTAACTAGATCAATTAGATAAAACAAAAACATGTAGGTGCTTAAATATTAACATATATTAAGGTTAAATGCCTTTAGTTATAAGTTAAGTGTGACACAAGCTTTGGAAGGAGAGGAGCAAGTCTATTCCCCTTCCAGTTTAGCAGAAGTATGATAACAACAACGGGAGTATATAAACAAAAAATACGAAGTAATTTTAAAAAGTTTAAAGATATTTATGATCAAAATTGAGCATTTATGAAATTAAAAGCAATAGTTCACATGTTTAGTCAACATATAGCAAGAATACAATGGTCTGAATGAACAAACTGTATGGGGAGGAACGTATTAAGTTTAGAAATACAATAGAATTTTATAAATAGGCAAAAACATCCCCCGAATTTTGGGGCCGTAAACCAATCAATTCAAAAAGCGTAACCTAGGAAGTTGGGGGAACAGTGAACTTTTTTTTCTGAGCTTTAATGAACCGTGTCGTCAAGGCCGTAAATCAAACTATTAAAAAACTTGTAGCCTAGGAAGTTGGGGAAAAGTTTTTAAATACAAATTAAGTGTGTCTAAAGAGTTGTAGTAACGGTAGAAGACAAACATATTTTGCATCTTGATGGTTCTTAAATCAGTTAATACAATTTATTGATTCATAAAGTTTTTTTTTTTTTCAAACATATTACAGAGTTTTTCTTTACAATAATAATATTGGTTGCTCCCTTTTCGATTACGTCACCCCATGGTACAAAATTAAAACAAAATTAAAACCTATTCAATACTGACGCCGCGCTTCCACGCGGCGTCAATGAAGTGAAACCTTGGCAGCAGGAGTTTTGATTACTCGTTTGACAGATCCGTTCTAAGGAATAGTTACATGTAATTCACTTATTGTATGCTCTGGTCATCGCGTCCCCAGTATGTAAATCGTCGAAACCCACTGGATGCCGCATGTTATAAGAAGGGCAATAAATGTTTAACTGTAAATATTGGCACTTACTACGAAGTTACGTCCCTTGCAGAATGAACCCCCCCCCCCCCCCCCCCCCCCCCCCCCCCACAAAAAACGCCCGAGTTATCTTTACACATTTCAACATCTACACTATTATGTTTATATTTGTTTCGGTTTGAGAAAGGGTAGTTACCCGTTTTAGGTATTATTAGAAATGTTTCATGTAGCTGACGTGGAGGGTTTGAGAAAGGATAGTTACCCGTTTTAGGTATAATTAGAAATGTTTCATGTAGCTGACGTGGAGGTTTTTGGGTGTATGTTTGTATGTACTATGAATACGATCAGACCATACACACAAGTAAATAACATACATGTATGTTTTATTATGATCTTACGCTGTTTTCAACATAATTTCAGTTATATCACGTCGACAGCTCACCTATTCATGGTTAATGGGTAAACAAACCAGTACTAGGCTAGGAAATGCGCCTTGCCCAAGGGCACTCCACCATGACAGTCGCGCCGTGACATACATGTATGTGTCAGGGTTAAACACACACTCAGACAAACTGGAATACAACGTGCTATAACAGTGTATAAGCCCTTGCCAACACCAGCCTTATGTGGTAAATGAAGACAAGGATAATCCTAATCTCTCAGATTGGTTGAATCCAATTTTGATACAGACAGATATTATTGCTGCAACAGCAACACATGAAAAAAACAACAAACACAGTTTTGTTGGAAAAGAAAGACCCCTCGCCGTCACAACACAAAACAAACACCCCCAAAGCAAACAACTTCAACGCGAACACGTTATGTCAGCCTTGTCTCAACACATTTAATGTCGCATTTGTCAACTTGGTTAGTTTTTCTAAAGTTAGATATCACGTGGTGTTGTGTTTTTAGTTCCGGCTTGACTGTATATATATTCTAATTAGGAGCACTAACCCTTGTTCAGCGTAAGTCTTGAAGCCGTAACATCACTCTAGAATTTGGACAAATGAACAAACCTTTACTCAACATTGATAACTCAGGAACGCGCAATGCAGACGAAGATTACACTGCAAGGACCCGCAGGCTGGTTTTTATCTACATTGCTCGAACAAAATGTGATTTAACCCTTTCCCACATATATACGCTTTCTGACGCCTCTGCAGCAGACGGCTTTTTAAAAAGATGGTGACAAAAGAAGAAATTGCTCAAAACGAGCAATTTCTCTTTTTGCCATGTTTTCAACTGTTTTCAGTTATTATACCTACATTTATAGAGTTTTTCCATATTTTTGGGTAGACATTTTCAAAGTCGTCTGCTGCAGATTTTCTGTATGTGGGAAAGTGTTAAAGCCGCGCATTACGTCGTTAGTAAAGATTTTATAATGTCGCGTACAGGGTGATTACTGATTAGAGTTTAACCCTTTTTCATCTACTCACGCTTGTTGACGTCAATTTAGAAGACGATTTTAGAAACATTGTCACAAAAGGAACAAATGCTAATGATGAGCAATTTATCCTTTTGTGACAATGTTTTCAACTTTATTCAATAAGTGTTCTTTTATTTAATTTGACGAAATGGTTTCAAAGTCGTCCGCTGCAGATCTATTGTATGTGGGAAAGGATTAAATGAATTTATGCATATCGAGGGCTTGGCGTGAAACGGTTGTATCTAAAATTGGTATTTTTTTACCAAGGTTAATCACCTCGCCATAAAGTCTTTATAAGCGTTAAATCACTTTTCTTGGTAAACAATGTAAATTTAGGTGCCATTGCTCGTTCTGAGCAATGGCACCTAAATTTGCATTGTTTACAAAAGGGTCAAAATTGCCCCTAAACCAGGGTTTTCAAAATAGGTTTTAAGTTACAACCGTTTCACGCCAAGCCCTCGATATCTACCTTCTCCAGTATTTGCTTCATGTCTATACCGTATCATATATATATATAACACTCAGCATCGAATAATTTACAACATTAAGCTGTGACTATCTTTTGCATCGTATATTCGAATGACATTTATCACGTTTACATTTGACTAGTTTAACATAGAAATGAATTCGTACATGTTAGGACTTCTGTAAAACAGTTTTCTTTATATTTGTGCGTTTTTAAATTCTTGAAAGGGCAAACTAGCATATCAACATGAATGGGAGTTGGAGTATTAAATAGAGTTGAAAACATAGTTGCAAATGGAAAAAAAAATGCCCATTAAAGACCACCTGCGAACAAAGACCAGATGGTTCTCTTCCCATGAGTGGTCTTTAAACACAGGCTTGACTGTATATCTACTCGTGAAAGTGGAATTATCGAATAAAGTAAAAAACCTAGCATTGTGACAAGTTGGGAAATAAACCCACCATGAGCAATTTTTCCTTTTGCCACCATGTTTTCAAATGATGTCTGCTGTAGAGGGAAAGGTTTAAGCTAAGGGTCTCTTCTTTTCTCCATGCAGCAGACGACTTTGATAACATGTGTATACAAATATGGAAAATATCTATGTATGAACATTGAAAACATTGTGACAAAAATATCGTCTGCGTAAAACTATCGTTTGCAAGTTGGAGAAAAATCTGACGCCTCTGCAGCAGACGACATTTTAATAACATTGTTGAAGAAGGAGAGCTAATTTCTACTTTATTCTCAACAATGTTTTACCTTTGGTATATACGTTTTACACCAAAGCGGACCAATTACATACATGTACATGTTAGACTAGTCCAAAATGGTTTTTTTACGCTCGTGAAAATACTGTAAGAGGTCAACGAAGTGGAGGATCTGCTCTTCAAAAAGGGGGCGTATCAAGCGATGTGTAATAGTCCGAAATACACATATATGTCGTAATTTCGGATGCTTTTACTTGTGTTATCATTCGTGATAAAAGTAATGTTATCTCTATTTACGGGCCATGTAGCATTGTTTAGTAATATATACAGTGATTTAAACAGTTAAAGCGAGGAAGATATACAGTATACTGTTCTGAAGTTTTTACTTTTCTTTTTATAAGAGATTTACATTCCTACTAGACAAACATGTAACTTTTTCGAGAGGAACTTATTATTGATTGTTGAACTTATTATAATTGATTGTTTTATCTCTGTGATCAGAAGTGACATTTTTCTGCAACGTAAGCATCAT
Organism: Serripes groenlandicus; assembly: GCA_031761405.1. NCBI lineage: Eukaryota > Metazoa > Mollusca > Bivalvia > Cardiida > Cardiidae > Serripes > Serripes groenlandicus. Next base: position 52,027,463 of record JASEVX010000012.1, on the reverse strand, counting down.
CTAAAATGACGCTGGAAAAGGATTTAAACTTATAGAGAAACTATTGTGAAAAAGGTAGTAACTAAATAATATTTTCCTTCCTTCTTACATTGCACGTACATGTATATACTCTTACAGGGACCCTATTAATCATTACGATCTAGTTCACGTCTATATATTTAGACCGCGCCACACGAAAATCGACCTCTAGAGTTTGCGACACGCGAATACACAGACCAGCCTGCTCGTCTGTCTGCCTCGGTGGTGTAGTGGTAGAGCGTCCGCCTCGGGTACGGCGTCGCGGGTTCGATCTCCGGTCGGGTCATAACAAAAACTTTGAACATGGTAGTAATGGCTGCTCTCCTTGGCACTCAGGATTACGGGGTTAGCATTACGACTGCCTGGCTCGTGTCAGGATAAGTGGACCAGTAGTACTGGTATTTTACCCAATACACGCCGTGGTATAACTGAAAAAATGATGAAAGCGGCGTTAAACATCAATCAATCACTCCTCTGTTTAGTCTAGTTATAATCTTATTGTTTTGCTATCGAGTAGTATACGCATCATAGAAGCAGTATGAGAAAGGTTATAACGAAAACAAAACCATAAGTTATACAAGTATGCACGTTAATGGTAATCGTTGTTATTCAAAACGCCTAAAGGTTGGTATTCAACTGGCGTGGTTGTTGTCATGGAGGCACTTTTTCTTTTAAACAATAATTAATTTCACCTGGTTAATGCTTTTTCACTCAATATAAACTGTTGAAAATGACGTAAGACTATTCTCAATCAATCATTCGGTCGTCTTTCTTTTAGCATTGGGTATCTTACTATTAAGCATATTCATTACTGTGACAGCAGCAGAGGTCAAGACAAGAAGAGGTAAATAGCTCTTCCCCCCCCCCCCCCCCCCCCCCCCCCCGCAATATCTCTCTTATTATCCCACCAAATCCTGTGATGAGGGTACTAAAAAGAATCGTCCCCCCACCCCCCACCCGCCCTTATCTAGAGCTCTGGTGACAGGCTACATTTGTCATCATAAATCGACTTGGTACTTGAGTCTGTCATTTCACAATACGACATCCTAGCGCAGCTGATATTGATTCCGACCTTTGACAACAATCAAAGCGACATGCGTTGTTCGTCTTTCACTTACGGGGTAACAACCCTTGTTGAAAATCTGCCAGTTGCTTCGAAATAGCATTGACAGGTAAATTGACCCCAGTGATATGGCTGAATACTGATTGAAACGGCGTTAAACTACAATCAATCAATCAATCAATCAATCAGTCAATCAATCGAAATATGACCTCCCGAGATGTTGAAAGCAATAACGTTTAAGATCTTAATTCATATGCCTCATACAATATTCATTTGGCTTTACCTCTTTCAACCGCATGTTTGTTATACCACGGTGAATTCTGGGTAAATAACCAGTACTACCGGTAATATATGTCCTGACACCGATGCACCAGTTATAATGCTAGGCTCTCAACCCTGATTGCCAATGCAATAAGTCATTGATACTATCCTTATAGCAGAGGACTAGATAAGATGAAGTGAACAGGTCTTTTCCCTACATTATCTCACTTATTACTCAACCAAATCCTATGTTGTGGGTACTCAAAAGGATCGTCTCACTGAGACGATTCTTTTGAGCACCCACAACATAGGGTTTGAATGTCAAATAAGGATTTTAGAACATGAGAAAAGCCACTTATCTAGATTTCTACTTATAGTGTTTGGTTTGACTCGACGGGGGATTTCCCATTCCCGACGCGGACGCTCTAAACACTGCAACACGAATACGGTCTCGTGAGACTGAAGTAATCCTTACTAGGGATGTCAACGGTTAACCGGTTAATCGATTTACCGTATGTTATTCGATTAATCGATTAGTGATTATTCCTTACAATAGATAAAGATCCTTGTACACAGACGTAGACTGATCTCCGCTAATCACAGAGTCCAGTTTGACTGTGACGTGAGCAAGCCTCAAGTGCACATGTAATCATTAGTAATCCTTATCAGGTTAACCCGTTCCGAAATACATCGCAACAGACGTCGTTGAAAGCATCTAGACAAACTGTGGATACTCCTTATAATTACCATCGTCACCCTTGGTTTTTAATGGATTATCTCACAATTACGGATACTTTATGGATCATTAGTAACTGTTGAACAATGTAGATCAAGACAATAACAGGCTGATGATAATGACCCAGAGGTCCAGATAAGGAAGGGTAGGAAGCTCTTTTCCTCACAATTTCTCTCTTATCATTAAAGCAAACGCTATGTTGTGGGTACTCAAAATAATTGTCGCACTGAGACGAATTTTTTGAGTACTCACAACATAGGGTTAGAGGGTCAGATAAGGTTTTTAAAACATGCAAAACGCCTCTTATCTAGAATGAATGAATGCATGTATATTGTTTTATGGCGCTTCGACAGCTAAGGTCATTTAGCGCGCAATTAAGTTTAATTATTCATGATCCCTGGGTAAACAAACCAGTACTAGGCTAAAAAATGTGCCTTGCGCAAGGGCACTCCACCATGACCGTAGTGCCGCGACTTGGGATCGAACCCGGGACACTTTCATTCACATGTATATATATATATATGATTATATATGTTAATGAAAACGAGATAATTTCACATCCGTCTCATGTGTTATCTTAATTGTTACTGAGCAAACAGCTATAGATAAAACTTCAATTTCAAGGATGATATTAAACGTGTTTCATTTTTGTTCATGGCGTTTGCAATGACCTTACCGGGTATCCCCATTGATGTGGGTAGACGTTTTAACCATTTCTAGGCTGAAATTTTGAAGATCACATAGTCAATCCTAGGAATATAAAGATAAACATGATTAGTTGAGCAGCCAAAAACCGAGCCTAGGTAGCTCCATCGCTAGCGACGCGGAGTGTCAATCAAGGGTTGTGAGTTCAAACCCCAACCCGGTCAACATTCTTTCTTACGTTTGAAATTCTCTCGGGGTTGCGGGGTTGGTGTTAGGATAAATGGACAGGTTGTAGGGGTAACTTACCCAGGACAAGCCTTGATATAACTGAAAAATGGTTGAACGCGGCGTAAAACACAATACAATCCATCGATTAATTATGATGTTAGACAAAAGTCAATGCTTCAAGCGTCATTCGTCCTTCACCAATGGGCTAACAGTCTATGTGGAAAAGCAGACATTTGCTTTGAAAGACTGTCTGGAGTTGCTGAAATGGCCGACGAGATATGACTGAAAAACGGCGATAAAACCCGAACAATCATCGTATCTGCCAAAGGTATAAAGCCTGGTCTATTGCAGTGGTATTACAAGTCCACCACAACAGGGTAAAGGGTGATGTTTAGATCGGTGACGGATGAATACTACTATACTGTTTCACCTTGTTTAACTAGTCCGAATAAGTCATTTAAGTCATTAATCATAATTGAAACACGCCACAAGGATGTGTAACAAGTGGCGATTATGACTAGTACATGGCAGTTGATTGATTGTTTGTGTGTTTAACGACGCTTTCAAACACATTTAGTTATATCACGGCGGTACCTTGGTAAGTTACCAATACTACTGGTCGATGTTTGCTGACACCAGCCAGACAGTCGTAATGCTTACCCTGCAACACTGAGTCCAAGGAAGGCAGCAATCATCTTTGAAGTATTTGGTATAACCCGGCCGGGGATCGAACCCGCGACCCGGACGTTTTATCACTACACCACCGAGGCGGTTAGTACAAGTCAGAGTTGATAATCGTAAACATGACCGAACTCCTCTGTGTGGTGATTTGTCAAACAGTATGGGCAGTCTGATCAGGGTCTTCACTGGTCGTCAATCCCGACGGTTCGCTTCTTTGTGCCGTGGCTCATTTATAGATTACAAGTAAACCTGTAACCACATTCAGACACAGTTTATAGATTACATGTAAACCTGTAATCACATTCGTACACAGTTTATAGATTATATGTAAACCTGTAACCACATTCGTACACAGCTTATAGATTACATGTCAACCTGTAACCAAATTCAGACACAGTTTATAGATTACATGTAAACCTGTAACCACATTCGGACAGAGTTTCAAGCTTCCATGTAAACCTGTAACCACATTCAGACAAAGTTAATAGATTACATGTAAACCTGTAACCACATTCAGACACAGGTTATATATTCCATGTAAACCTGTAACCACATTCGGACACAGTTTATAGATTACATGTAAACCTGTAACCACATTCAGACACAGGTTATATATTCCATGTAAACCTGTAACCACATTCGGACACAGTTTATAGATTACATGTAAACTTGTTACCACATTCAGACACAGTTTATAGATTCCATGTAAACAAGTAACCACATTCGGACACAGTTTATAGATTACATGTAAACCTGTAACCATATTCGGACACACTTTATAGATTACATGTAAACCTGTAACCACATTCGGACACAGTTTATAGATTACATGTGAAAATGTAACCACATTCGGACACAGTTTATAGATTACATGTGAACCTGTAACCACATTCAGACACAGTTTATAGATTACATGTAAACCTGTAACCGTATAGCATTCATTCAAATTTCGTGTTCATGGTTAACAAATGAGCAGTCCGGCGATAAAACCAACACTGTAGTCTCTGCGTAAAGTATCGACCCGGATCAGCCTTAGTATGTCGCGCAGGCTTACTCGCTAGACGCTTTTCGCCTCCTGTGTATTTGCTGTCTCAGGAATCATTACTCTATACCTCTACCACCTTTAGACGGAATGTGTCGGCCCTGATCTGTCTACGCGGACTGCGCATGCTGATCTAGGTCGATACATTACGCAGAAGCCATAATGTTGGTTTTCTCGCGGGACTGCCCAAATATAGAATTCGTGTGTTCCAGGTTAAACACGATATGAGTAATAAAACTGGGGCCAAAGGTCAAGGACGACCAAGTTCCGGCAGTGTGAGCGGCGGAAGCGGTCCAAAAATACATAACGTGAAGCTTGTGTTGCTGGGCGACACAGGGGTAGGCAAATCAAGTATTGCATTGAGGTTCGTGAGGGGAGAATTTTTAGAAAATTCAGAGGCGACAATCGGGGGTAAGATCTTTAATGATTCATTTATCAAAGAATGCTTGACATTTAACATAAAACAACAGAGCGTTTTAAAAGGAAACCTGATTGATTCAGAACAGAAAACATATGTCTTACAGGTTTCCTTATAACTATATTGTATGAAGACTGAAGTGGACATGACAGAACATCACTGTCCATCGATTTCGGGTTTTATTGCTTTCTCGTTTAGTAAAGTAAAGATTAGCGTTCCCAACAGAGTCTCCACTGTCTGCTTATATGTTATTAAAATAGAAATGTACGAGGAGTTCCAAAATGCAGCTTAAAAGAATACAAAGCCGGAGAGGCTTTCAGACCCCAAATCGCCATACGCGATTCATACGAAATTAAACGTCCTGATGACGTCATGTAAGGCGTCTAAATTTAGATCAGGGAAACACCACTAGAGTTCTTACGGTTTGATTGGCTGATGAAAAAAATAAAATACATATGCATATGCATGTGTGCGGATATACTAGTCCATCGAACGTTCTCTATGTTCCTGAATATTATTATCAACTTCGATAAGAAAACGGAAACAATTAGGCGGCTGAGGGTCGAATAAAGTAAAAAAATGTATCCATTTGTTGTTCTATAATTGAGCGTTGCTTCAAGAAAGCCAGCATTAGCCTATTTGTTACGAATGTAGAGAAACAACTGATAACCCATCCACGCAATGATATCAACATGCACAATGAATGAGGGACGTTTCCTAATGTGGCATAATAACAACACAAAATCCGATGCTTGGACCATAAATGAATTTTATATAGTGTGTGGCATGAAGAGCCGGTCCAAGCCGATCTTCTGGAATGAGTGAGACACATATACTGCTTGGTAGCCTCTCAAATCACAGTGCGCATATGTAGTTTTGACAGTTTATCCGGTCATGTCCTGCTGTAAATAGCCCTGTTATACAAATTAAAGTCCACCTGGGAATAAGCCCTGCCATGCGAAATAACGTTTATTAGTTCACACCTGAGACATTCAGGGACTAATTAGCGTAGAATGTAAAGATAGATCAAGTAGCATGGATGTGAAGGATGGTCACGATCTAAATTGGTTGTAAGGTCGCTTTTCCCAGAACGCCGATAATTTTTCTATTTAATTTGTTTCAGCTGCCTTCTTAACACAGACGATATCTGTATCTAACCAGACGATAAAATTCGATATCTGGGACACGGCCGGTCAAGATCGATACCACAGTCTAGCTCCAATGTATTATAGAGGCGCCCAGGCCGCCGTTGTCGTGTATGACGTAACTAATATCGTAAGTTCATATTCCGGGTACGATTCTCGTTCGCGGCCGTAATGGTTGAGCATCCATTGGCAAAGCAGAACATTATTCCTAGAACTGGTTTGTTACCAAGGGATCATGAATAAGCTTTTTCTGTACACTTTAGAACGGGTTCAGTAACTGTCTCTTGTGGTACACAGCATTGTTGGGGTATATTTAGGTATTATGGAGTCAGCAAGAGATTTCCAAATATAAGTTAATTTACGCTTGAGGCGCCTCGGGATAACATAAATATATTGGAAGCCGCCAGGAGGCGGCTTCCTGTAGGGATGCTTAGACATTTCGGTCAAGGAGAATATTTAGACCTGCCAGCGTGCCCACATATCTTGATTTCTCTTTGTCCTTACTAAGTACATTAATTTAAGGTAATGACTTCTAAAACATCCCCTTTACACTCTATATACATGTGTGAGTTTTACAAATTAAAAACAAAAGACAAAGGCTAGTATATTAATTGAATGTATGTACATTTTTATTTATGCGAAATTCATACTGTATCTAGTCTAGACAGTAAAATAGAGAACCCTTCTATTGAATTTGTAAATGTAGTCTGGTTCCTTAAAATTACATCCTGTGATATATTTCGCAGTAATTAGATGAAGAAGCCACGTCCCGTATTCAATAAACTTTTCAATTTAGATTTTTGACTAAATCTAAATCTTAATATTTAGTCCACGTTTTAGATTTAATCCGTATTCACCAACGCGTTTTAAACCGATCTCAATTTGGTCTAGTTTGTAAATGTCGAAAGCGGCCGTGCAGCGACTCTGGTTCCTGAATCAAGTTAAGAGCTAAAATAAAAGACAGTACCATTCATCTATAGTCTATTTATAGATTTTCATTTTTATCGTAATTTCACATTCATTTTTCATTTGCTTTGCTTTTAATATTCTGACTTTCATGTTCAGTACATACTGGATTCAAAGTTAACTTCGAGTCCAATTATCATCGCAAAATGCAGACATGAAAAGATTTAAACCACAGAAATATCTGTTTCAAGATCAATTTCGTTCTTTTTCGCTGTTGCAGTTCCACATTTCATGAATATCGCGGTAAACACGATATCGGTGTATTTTGCCTAGCCAACAACATGTTTTATCACGGATGCGATGTGAACATCCAGAAAACTTAAATGAAATGAAATCTTCTGGTTCTTACAAACAAAGTGTGATCGGATTAACTGAACTGTATTTATCGCTGTAAATGTAGACAGCATTTCAACTCTTATATCAACTGGTAAATTTACAGTTTCAGAAATAAATTCAAGTAAATTTTCAAGCACTGGTTTAACGTTTTCAAAACAAATGAAACTAGTTCCTATGTTAAGCCTTTCCCACGTACAACAGATACGTAGCACATTAAGTAAAAGTTGGAACATCTTGCTAAATGAAGGTATAATTTATGGACATAAAGTAGAAAACATTGTAGCAAAAGGATAAATTCCTCGTGATCAATTTCTCTTTTTGTCACAATGTTTTCAAAAGTCGCTGCAGCTCTTGTTTATGCTGTAACGTCTAGCAATTTCGACCCGATAACAGGATGCCGTATATTTCTTTTGATCTACGTCAGTTGGTCACGTGATAAGCTGGCGGGCACCTGCTAGCCGGGTCTACTTTTTTTTAGCAAGCGTCGCTCTAAACTCCAACTTCAATCGATAAAAACAGCAAATATCGTCGATAAATTGACAGCGATTTCAGTTGTTTAAATAAATAAATATTTAATTTAACATAATTTAGGATAAATAGAATAATAGGTTGTTGCCGTAGATTGAGAAAGTTAATCTGGCTCGGCACCGTAATTTATCGGATTCGCCTTCGGCTCACCCGATAAATTACTCCGCCTTGCCAGATAAACTTTCTCAATCCACGGCACCAACCTATTATTCTCTATTTACACTGTCATATATAACACATATATAGTAAGTTAAATGTTTGGTAAGAATTTAAAAATGGTAGTAGTGACTTTAGTCCCGAGCTTCAGTGTTGTTTGGGTAGCAATGCGACTGTGTAAACTTGTGTCAAGAAATAAACAAACTAGCAATACAACCAAACCAAACAAATGAATTTACTCTTAAATCGCCACGATATAATTGAAAAACTGTTGAAAGCGTCGTATATGGTGGATGTTAAATGTGAATGTTCAGTTGTGTTAGTCTTTAAATGGTTAGACAGCAATGCCTCCATGGAGCAGCGGGCAAACTTACGACAGATAATGTAGTATCAGGATAAACTGACCAGTAGTTCTGGTACATTTTCACTTGATCCGCTGTGATTTAACATATACTGTATTATCAGGATAAACTGACCAGTAGGTCTGGTACATTTTTACTTGATCCGCTGTGATTTAACATATAATGTAGTATCAGGATAAACTGACCAGTAGGTCTGGTACATTTTCACTTGATCCGCTGTGATTTAACAGATACTGTAGGATCAGGATAAACTGACCAGTAGTTCTGGTACATTTTCACTTGATCCGCTGTGATTTAAAAGATAATGTAGTATCAGGATAAACTGACCAGTAGTTCTGGTACATTTTCACTTGATCCGCTGTGATTTAACATATACTGTAGTATCAGGATAAACTAACCAGTAGTACTGGTACATTTTCACTTGATCCGCGTGATTTAACAGATACTGTAGTATCAGGATAAACTAACCAGTAGTACTGGTACATTTTCACTTGATCCGCTGTGATTTAACAGATACTGTATTATCAGGATAAACTGACCAGTAGGTCTGGTACATTTTCACTTGATCCGCTGTGATTTAACAGATACTGTATTATCAGGATAAACTGACCAGTAGGTCTGGTACATTTTCACTTGATCCGCTGTGATTTAACAGATATTGTATTATCCGGATAAAGTGACCAGTAGTACTGGTACATTTTTACTTGATCCGCTGTGATTTAACAGATACTGTATTATCAGGATAAACTGACCAGTAGGTCTGGTACATTTTCACTTGATCCGCTGTGATTTAACAGATACTGTATTATCAGGATAAAGTGACCAGTAGTACTGGTACATTTTCACTTGATCCGCTGTGATTTAACAGATACTGTATTATCCGGATAAAGTGACCAGTAGTACTGGTACATTTTCACTTGATCCGCTGTGATTTAACAGATACTGTATTATCAGGATAAACTGACCAGTAGGTCTGGTACATTTTCACTTGATCCGCTGTGATTTAACAGATACTGTATTATCCGGATAAAGTGACCAGTAGGTCTGGTACATTTTTACTTGATCCGCTGTGATTTAACATATACTGTAGTATCAGGATAAACTAACCAGTAGTACTGGTACATTTTTACTTGATCCGCTGTGATTTAACATATACTGTAGTATCAGGATAAACTAACCAGATACTGTAGTATCAGGATAAACTAGTCAGATACTGTAGTATCAGGATAAACTAACCAGTAGTACTGGTACAGTTTCACCAGATCCGCTGTGATTTAACAGATACTGTAGTATCAGGATAAACTAACAAGTAGTACTGGTACAGTTTCACCAGATCCGCTGTGATTTAACAGATACTGTAGTATCAGGATAAACTAACCAGTAGTACTGGTACAGTTTCACCAGATCCGCTGTGATTTAACAGATACTGTAGTATCAGGATAAACTAACCAGTAGTACTGGTACAGTTTCACCAGATCCGCTGTGATTTAACAGATACTGTAGTATCATGATAAACTAACCAGTAGTACTGGTACAGCTTCACCAGATCCGCTGTGATTTAACAGATACTGTAGTATCAGGATAAACTAACCAGTAGTACTGGTACAGTTTCACCAGATCCGCTGTGATTTAACAGATACTGTAGTATCAGGATAAACTAACCAGTAGTACTGGTACAGTTTCACCAGATCCGCTGTGATTTAACAGATACTGTAGTATCAGGATAAACTGACCAATAGTACTGGTACATTTTCACCAGATCCGCTGTGATTTAACAGATACTGTAGTATCAGGATAAACTAACCAGTAGTACTGGTACAGTTTCAACAGATACTGTAGTATCAGGATAAACTAACCAGTAGTACTGGTACAGTTTCACCAGATCCGCTGTGATTTAACAGATACTGTAGTATCAGGATAAACTAACCAGTAGTACTGGTACAGTTTCACCAGATCCGCTGTGATTTAACAGATACTGTAGTATCAGGATAAACTGACCAATAGTACTGGTACATTTTCACTTGTACAGGTATAATGTTAAGAACGAGTAACGAAACACGCAATAACACGGGTTTAAAAGTCGTATGCAGCAAAATTGTTGTATGTGGGAAAGGGCAAAGAGAGGACACTGAGGCTATAATTTGCATTTTTTCAATTTCAGAAAAGTTTTAACCGAGCAATAGACTGGATAAAGGAGTTGCGACAACAGGTGAACTCACAGATCATTATAGTGTTCGCCGGAAACAAAGCAGACATGGCGGCCGAAAAAAGGGCCGTATCTAGAGATGTAGGAATACATGAATATATTTTGTTTACTGGATCATTTTAAAATCTTTGCCACATCGGTCTGTTATGGTTATAATAAAAATATCATTTGATACATGCATACATTGTATTAGGATGGTCAAAGTACATGCACAAGTAATTAATAATCAAACGGTGTTTGATTTGAAACATAGTGTACGGGGAAATGATTTCCATTAGCTGTCGACGACAATTGAAAACATCTTGTCAACAGGAGAACTTGCTCAAAGCTTAGTTATCTTATTAATTCATCATATATATTATAAGCACAGTGTTTTCATCTAAGTTATCTTATTAATTCATCATATATTATAAGCACAGTGTTTTCATCTTAGTTATCAAATTGTTCTAAGAATATGAGAATAACAATGTGTTTCTATTTCCAGGAAGCTCAGGCATTTGCCGAAGAAAATAATCTCGTGTTTACGGAGGCGTCAGCTAAAACGGGAATGTGTGTCGGGGATGTATTTATGGCAATAGGTAATCCACTGACTGATTTTAATACTTTCCCTCATACGACAATTCTGCAGCAGATGACTTTGTCAAAAAATATAAAATCTCTTTAATTGAATGGATAACCTACGACTAAAAGTGGAACACATTGTGGCAAAAGGAGAATTAAGCGTTTTGAGCAATTTCTTCTTTTGTCACTATGTTTTCAAAAAGCAGTCTGCTGCAGAGGCGTCAAAATCGTATTTATGTGGGAAAATTACTTTAACCCTTTCCTACATACAGACGCGTTTTGACGATTCTACAGCAGACAACGTTTGAAAACATTTTGGCAAAAGTAAAAATTGCTCAAAATGAGCTATTTCGCCTTTCGCCACGATAGTTTCGAGCCAATTCAATAAAAAAACGTTCATACACATATATGAACATGCATTAGACGTTCATACATATAGATGAACATGCATTAAACGTTCATACATATAGATAAACATGCATTAAACGTTCATACATATAGATTAACATGCATTAAACGTTCATACATATAGATTAACATGCATTAAACGTTCATACATATAGATGAACATGCATTAAACGTTCATACATATAGATTAACATGCATTACACTTTCATACATATAGATTAACATGTATTAAACGTTCATACATATAGATAAACATGCATTAAACGTTCATACATATAGATGAGCATGCATTAAACGTTCATACACATAGATGAACATGCATTAAACGATCATACATATAGATAAACATGCATTAAACGTTCATACATATAGATAAACATGCATTAAACGTTCATACATAAAGATTAACATGCATTAAACGTTCATACATATAGATGAACATGCATTCTATACATTTCCATAGATGTTTTCAACGTTGTCTGATGCTGATTTGTTGTATGTGTGATATTTGGTTGTACGTCTTCAGCTGTCCAACTTTGACGTAAGAGGACTCAAATTCGACAATAAGATCTTCATGAGCGACGTCTCCTTTTCTCGCAACGTTTCTTCTCTTGTCTGAATAGTGTAATGCTGTCAGATATTTTCTACGCGAAGATTGGACAGAAGAATATATGAATGATTGTCACTGTAACTAATACAAGTTGTAAACATATGTTTTACATGCGATTCTTTATAAAAAAATAAGAATGTGTAATATACAATTTAAAACGATAAATTACTTTACTACGGGAGATAATCCTGTATGAAAATGTACTCTTGTTTGTTGGAAGAGTTATCTGCGATATGATTGATTTCATGTAATTATATAGTCTAGATATTATTTTCCTTTAAGCAAAAGGCTTTCGACTTCTATCAGCAGAATACTTTTAAGTGTTTTTCTGGAAAAGGAGAAATTACTCATGATGAGATAATCTTTGTTAGCATTAACTTTCAAACTTTGTTCAAAGTTGTAAGACATATATCATAAGCAATTTCTCCTCTTGCCACTATGTTTTCAACTCTATCCAATAAGTATAATTTGTTTTGTAAAGATTTTCCTTATTTTATGTCAATATCTTTTCATAGTCGTCTTGAGCAGTTATGATGTATCTAGGAAAAGGTTAAACATACGACATTATAATTATAATATATTTACCTGTTTATATTTGCAGCGCAAACTATAGCCCGCCAGGGTGTAAGTCAGTCCGGGGGTGGCGGGACTGGAGGCGGCGGTGAGAGGGGATTGAAAATTGATCAGAAAGACGTTAAAAAGAAAGGACCGTGTTGTTAACTGTTGTGACTTTATATGACTGCATGTAAATTTTATAAAAGTGCAATATTTGACCCTATCCCTCATACAACAAATATACAGAAGACGAATTTGAAAACATCAGGTTAAAATATGGGTAACCTCTGTAGATGACAGGTTAACCCTTTCCCTCATACGACAATTATTCAGTAGACGACTTTGAACATGTTTTGTAGAAAATCTCTATAATGGAATGGATAACCTATGACTAAAAGTGGAAAACATCGTGGCAAAAGAAGAAATTGCTCGTTTTGAGCAATTTCTTCTTTTGTCACTATGTTTTCAAAATGCCGTCTGCTGCAGAGGCGTCAGAAAGCGTTTATATGAGGGAAAGGGTTAATCATTGAATAGAGTTGAAAACCTTGTGGCAAATAGGGCAATTGCTCATTATGAGCAACTTCTTCTTTTGCCACACTGTTTTCAAAAGTCTTCTGCTACAGAGGCATCATCAAGAGTTTGTACGAGGGAAATAGTTAATAATTGAAATGGATACGTTAAAGTAACGGTCTCTTGTTTCAATGTGTGAAGTATAGCCCATTCCATTGCTGTAAAAACTGATATGTTGCTAAATTACATTAAAATAAATCGATATAAGCATTTATATATAATTATCTTATACCACGGAGTAAATAATGTTTGCAAAATTTTGGAACTACAATTTGATGTCTTCAATGAAGTCAATATAAAGAAGAATCAACACTGCTTTACTTGTCTGCTTAATAATACATAACATATTATTCAATCTTGTTTTTGAAAAACATATATAAATATAATATGTTTAAAGTCTTTCAATTCTACAATGTAACATGTGAGGAAACTATACTTTAACTATAATGTTATAACAAAAAGTACTGTCAGAACTAGTTGTTATTCTAAAATAAAATTGCAATTGAATTGCATGAAAATATCAACATTTAAACCCTTTTTCTAATAAAGACAGCTTTTGACACCATTTCGAAATTTATCGATACAGTTTTCTAGATATAACATATTTTCCCCAAGATATTTTCAAGCAGACAGCTTAAAATATGCTTTCAGATAAATCGTTATTCACAGCAGGGACACTATATTACAGGGATATGAAACGAATCGATATATAGTGTCCCTGTTCACAGTTGTAGTTCATCTGCATACCAAATGCTATAAAATAACCCTTTTCCGTCATACAACAATTCTGCAGCAGAAACATCGTTTTAACAGTAAGTAGTTCATCTGCATACCAAATGCTATAATATAACCCTTTTCCGTCATACAACAATTCTGCAGCAGAAACATCGTTTTAACAGTAAGTAGTTCATCTGCATACCTATTGCTATAAAATAACCATTGTCCTACATACAACAATTCTACAGCAGACACATTTGAAAATGTATTGGAAAAAATATGGAACATCTCTCCCTTTTCCACCTACAGACGCATTTTGACGCAATAGCAGCAGACGATTTTTGAAAACATGGTGGCCAAAGGTGGAAGTGCTCATGATGAGCAATTTCAACTTTGGCCACAGTGTTTTCAAATTTATTTAACAATTAAACTATCTTTTATGGAGATATTTCAGGTCACTATGTTTTCAAAGTCGTCTGCTGTAGATTTTTCGTAAAATGAAATTATCTTGTATTGAATTGTGTTGAAAACTGTGTGGCACAATGAGAAATTGCTCATAATAATCAATTGCTACCTTTGCCACAATGTTGTCAACAGTCAAATGATGTAGATGCATCTGAATGACAGGTGGAAAAGGTTTAAGCTTTTTCAACAGCATTTATGTCCAATCACCCTCACAGTTCACATACTCATGCGTCCTGGGTGAATCAACCCAACCATGCGATAGGACTGAAAACAGTGTGGTTAGAGGAGCCATTGCCCATCGTGCTTTCAATGGTCGTTTTGATTGCGTTGTTGTGGTTTTTTAGGCTGTTTACAACAGCATTTATGTTAAATACTGCTCACACACACATGCTTCCTGGGTGAATCAACCCATATACGCGATAGGACTGAAAACAGTGTGGCATAAGGAACCATTGCTCATCATGTTTTCAAAGGTCGTTTTGTGTTGTACGGAGTTTTATGCCGTTTTCAACAGCATTTATGTCCAATCACCCTCTCAGTTCACGTACTCATGCGTCCCTGGTGAATCAACCCAACTATGCAATAGGATTGAAAACAGTGTGGTAGGAGGAGCCATTGCTCATCATGTTTTCAATGGTCGTTTTATTTGTATTGTTGGGGGTTTTATGCCGTTTTCAACATCATATATGTCAAATCACCCTCACTGTTCACATACTCATGCGTCCTGGGTGAATCAACGCTGCTACTAAATAGATCTGAACACACTGTGACTAAGGGAGCAATTGCCCGCCCTGCTTTCAAAGGTCGTTTTGTTTGTATTGTTGGGGTTTTTGCCGTTTTCAACAGCATTCCAGCCATACCACCCTGTGTGAATCAACTCAGCTATGCAATAGAACTGAACGTATTGTAACAAAAGTAGCAATTGCCTGCCATGCTTTCAAATGTCATTTTGTTTACTTTGTAGGGGTTTTGATCTTGGAAGCAAGTTGTTGCATGACTAAATAAGTGTGGAAAGTGGAAAATATATGCATGTTGGAAAGGGTTTGTATGTGTTCACTGGTCTTCGCACCTCTGCAGGCGAAATCCCTTTCAGCGGTACAGTGAACGATTTTCCCATAACCGCGTTCCCACTTGCATAAACTCTCTATAAATGAACTATCGAAAACATTATGGTAAAAACAGCCAATTGACTATCACTGTTGGGGTTTTAGGCCGTTTTCAACAGCATTTATGCCCAATCACCCTCACAGTTCACATAGTCATGCTTCCTAGGTGATTCTACCCAACTATGAAATAGGACTGAAAACAGAGATGTAAGAGGATCCATTGCTCATCATGTTTTCAATGGTCGTTTTGATTGCATTGTTGGGGGTTTTAGGCCGTTTTCAACAGCATTTATGTCCAATCACTGTTACAGTTTACATACTCATGCGTCCTGTGTGAATCAACCCAACTATGCGATATGACTGAAAATAGACGTAAAACAGGATACAGGATAATCATACTTTGAAATATGTTTATATATATAATATACCTGTATATACGAGGGGTAATCCAAAGGAATAGAACTTTCTTGGTGATTCTTGTCTTAGTTAATACATATTACGGAAATTCATACCATATGCATATTTGTTTTTTCTCTTCCTTATGGCGAATTGATATTTTTAATATTGTCATTAGTTTAATTATAAATCTTTGTCATAACAACGAGTTGAGGCATAGGCGGGCCGCAACGTAATTTTACAAGAAAGTACCAGTTTAAGCTGTGTATATTTCAAATACACACAAACAGAAGCTTCCGAAAATTAGCATGACATTAATTTCATGTTATGATGTTATAATTACAAAAGTGTAATGTTGTTGTTACATAATAACCATCTATATAGTAAAATGGTTTAGCCACATGCAAGAACGTCACATAAAAAAGACGTCAAATGAACAATAGCAAAATGCTACATAGCAACATTATATCACAACGTAGACAAAAATCAAAATAGTCATTTGAAATGTTTATTCAGTGGAGTTCATCAGGAGTTAAGCAGTCACTAGCGGTGTATAAATACAAGTATGTTTATGGTTGGAGGGGAGAAATCAGTCGGAAACTAATGTCACTTGCAAAGGAGCCAGTTCTGACGTTGAAAGGAACAGTTTGAGTGTTGTTTTTTCCCCATAATAATTGTCATTTGTTACACATAACATGTTACACATTTCGGTGAACAAAGGTTACGGAATGGCTTCTGGGGAAGTTGATGCAACAATTCAGTTGATATAACTGTTGTTAAAATATTTATTCACGTTTTCAAACCTACTCGTTTCCCACATAGCGGCGACGTCAGAGTGACGTTACTATCGTGGCCCGCCCCATTGTACTCACAATTTTCATAATCTCCCAGAAATGTTATTTGTCAACCGATTATTCAAATATTTGTCATGTATGTTTAAAGAGAAATGTGGACTTTTGAAAAAATTAAGGATTATTTCCTACTAGTTTGATTTGTGTCGAAATTATAACTAAATTCCTTTTATTTCTGGACCCCAGAGTGGAGGTTTCGATGCAGTTACGATACTCGTTCTTTTTGATTGGATGAAAAGAAAATATCGAAACAAAAAAACCTTCAAGAGAAATTAATTAAATATGATAATACGGGTAAACAAATGTTTCCCGTCAATATGTAATGTGTTTGAACTTTGCAAAACTATACCGTTTTTTCCAAAAATTGTGTCCAGAGTGGAGGTTTCGATGCAGTCACGATACTCGTTCTTTTTGATTGGACGAAAAGAAAATATCGAAACAAAAAAAACTTCAAGAGGAATTAATTAAATATGATAATACGGGTAAACAAATGTTTCCCGTCAATATGTAATGTGTTTGAACTTTGCAAAACTATACCATTTTTTCCAAAAATTGTGTCCAGAGTGCATTTTTCGATGCAGTCACGATTCTGCTACGTTTTGATTGGATGAAAAGAAAATATCGATACAAAAAAAACTTCTAGAGGAAATAATTAAATATGATAATACGTACTCGATAAAGAAAACGAGCACAAGTAATTTTATGTGTGATAATTTCCGTTTAATAATACTCGTCGTCTATTTCTAAAACGAGTTCAAATAACACCTCATAAGGTTTTTTTTTACTTTCCGGAAGTATCAAATCCAAATTCCTGTAATATGACGTCATAAATGATGTAAAGATTGTCGCCAAAGGTAATTGCTCAATATGTGAAAGTTATCCTGTTTCAACACTATTTGATAAATAATTATACTTTGTATGAGTGAATCTATAGCTCATGCATAGGAATTTGAGGTATTCAATGTTTATACCACTTTGTTTGCGGGAAAAGACGTCGCTCCATTTTACATAACGCCAAATGAAGTGTTACGGAAATGACGGCACATCGTTCTCTGGCTACGGTACAGTCAAAATTTATGTTCTGAGGTCGAATTAGATCACAGGAAAATAACACAGCACTTTTATGACCTTAAATGTCGATTTAGATTTTCTTTAAAGATTAACTAGACGACAATGATTTTAAATCAGCTTTATATACATATCCAAAATGGCGGCCCCCATGAAATTTGCCTGTTTCTTTTCAGAAAGCTACATGGATTATTGAAAAAAACAAAAAGAAATCTCACACCTGTTACCTATGAGCGAAACACCCCATTTACGTTTTTTTTCGTATTAGGGTAAGGCAAATGATGAAGAAATAACCAAAAGGAAAACGACAGAAATTATAGGAAACTTTAGTTTGACTGGTCACAAATGTAGTTCCGTAAATTATGGAATCGTTTTATTTGAAGTACTTTATGAAGGGCAAGTTGATTATTTGTTGTACCTGTCATCATAATTTCATGGATTTAAAATCTTGGCTATATTTTAAATTAAATATAAGCTTAACCTGATTATGATTTTTATTTTCTTTGCTAAGGTCGGTAGCACTCCTTATTGATCGTGCTGCAAGCAAGGGGCTAACTGCAGTTCGCGGGGAATTATTCACCGACCACAAACGAGTTCAAATAACACCTCATAAGTGGAAGACAGTGGTACAGAGGTAGAGCGATGGCTTCTTGTACCAAAGGTCCCGGGTTCGAATCTCGTGATGAGCTTGTTCTGCCTTTGGGATTTTTCCACACAAACGGCGCGAGTACTGGTTAAGTTTCCAGGAAGCAGACATCGAGCGTGATTAATATAAGCTTAAAGCTTGTTTCGCAATCGATGTAACATAAATAAGTTTAAACTAACTCATAAGGGTTTTTTGACTTTCCGGAAGTCTCAAATCCAAATTCCTGTAATATTATAGGTTATTGCATCAATATGGGAAAATATTGTGTTGGACGAGTTCCTTCGGCTGAGTTGCCCGAGCTTGCGAGGGCACTCCGCCGAAGGAACGAGTCCCAACACAATAGATTCCCATAATCATGCAATAACCTTTTTATTGTATAATTTGATATTGGCTATTTAAAATGTGTCGTTTTGTTTGTTTTAAACACGTCACACTTATTAGAAAATTAACAGTCGTTTTGGATTGCTCAGATAAATAAACATTAACGATATATCGCGCATTTATACTCTCCTTTACGCTAGTTGCTAAGGTCGCGGAAAATATAATTTACGAACCGCCATTGTTGTCGACTCGAAATTGGAATCATCGACAAAATGATGTGTAACGCCTTTTCTAACAGTGTTTTTCATTAAGAACTTGTGTATTATCTTATTCTTGTATTTACGCCTGGACATTTGTTTTTTTATTACGATTTAGATGCCCCTTTAAAAGGGCCTTTTGACCTCGCAGTATGTTCAGTAAAGCGAACACACATCTTTTATATTACTGCGTTGATAAACTTCACATCGGAGGATAACAAAACAAATCTGAAGACCTACCTATAAAACAATCATTTGCTTATTCATCCTAGCAGTTATGAATCCCTCTTTATTTGTTGATACACTTATAATAGATCGTCAACGACAATCAAAACAACACTCGAGCAATATTATTGATGTACACGTCACATTATTACGTCAGAAACTACGTACGTATTTACTAGCATAGCTAACGCTATAAATAGACCAGATTGGGTTTTGTGTATGTCTATCGATTTTTCACTACGTGTCATCTATAAAAGATGTACCAAACAATGTACTACGAACCGTATAAGCACAGCTTATTCCTAGGACTATCAGAGAATCGAACCTTGAGCAGATCACATCTGTAAACTGATTCAAGTCCCGTCTACATTGATACACAGCCTAAACAACACAGCTGTTTTTTTTATTTCATTTATATTTGTTAATATGCCTAATTAGTTGTTTTAACCATTTTAATGGCTTCACTTGCCTGCGATGCACTAAGCCCTGGCAGTAACAAAGTAGAAGTAGAAGTGAGCTGGATCTCTAAATCACGAAAGGTTGGATGAGAGCGCTTTGTAACGTTAGTGTATGGAAATAGTTCCGTCCTTAGCGTCACGTGAAAAAGATTCCAGTGCAATATCAACCTGTGCAATATTATACAATTATGGACTTTTCAGCTGTTATACATGATGTGATATGTACCAAAAAAATCATTATTGACCGAGGCGATAGCCGAGGTCAATAATGATTTTTTGGTACATATCAACATCATGTATAACAGCTGAAAAGCCCATAACTGTTTTATTGTATAACCCTCAATTTATCATATCGTTTTGATATTGATCAAATTAAAAGAAAATAGAGGACCACTCAAGGAACATTTCTGTTGTATGTTGTATTTATGTCTCATGATAACAGTACGTTTTTGACATGATAACAGTCTAAAACGCGCGTCTAAAATGTTGGTAATGCACGTGCATGACGTCATTTAAAAGAAATTACGTCACCGGAATGACCATTCGGAAGTTTACGTGGCCATTCGGAACGCGCATCGGAAAATTCCGTAGCGTACGGATAAAGGCGAAGGATATTAATAGGCGGCTCGTGGGATTCCCCGGTCTTCCCCTGTTACTATTTATAAAACTGGTCAATATCAGAAAAAAACGGTCAATATCGCTAGATATTTTTTCTAAAAAATTACTTTTTAGCCAATGAAAAGGCGTCTATTTATAGGTTATATAATAACAAATGATATTG
Organism: Serripes groenlandicus; assembly: GCA_031761405.1. Lineage (NCBI taxonomy): Eukaryota > Metazoa > Mollusca > Bivalvia > Cardiida > Cardiidae > Serripes > Serripes groenlandicus. The sequence goes on along the minus strand of JASEVX010000012.1, from coordinate 52,006,677 downwards.
CATCCTTTGTTCATATGGAAACAAGAGGGAACAATATCAAAGTATACAATAAGACGTCATAATATGACGTCATTTTATTAGCGTAACGCAAATGATGAATAACCAAAAGGAAAACGACAGAAATTATAGGAAACGTTAGTTTGACTGGTCACAAATGTAGTTATCATGGAATCGTGTGATCATTTGAGTTTAATAACAAACAAACATTTAACGTACATCGCGGTACATATAAACAATTTTTTTCCTAACTGCTAACCAATTAACCTACATCCGTTAAACCGCCAAATATAAAGTTCGATCAGTGATGCAGAGACACAATTCATAATAATCATGTCAGTGCTACTTTGGTTCCGGATTGATACTAAGATTTGAGATGTATTGAGATAATATCTACATAGAGTTAAATTATGTAAATATTATCTTTCTTCATGTTTGGGCAGATAATACATATCATTGCGCGTTCTATAACTAGGCTTCTTGAAATTCCAAAAGGTTCTATAAATAGCTCGCGAGAATTGTTATCGATTCTTAAATCTCAATATTATAAACGCTTTATTTTGTAGTTGTTGCAATATATGAAAGCGTCTAGATGATGCGACTAGTTTACAAAGGTTTAATGCAGTGTATAAGTTAGACACGTCTGTACGTTCTAGCGTCAATTAGCAATCAATGCTGAAAGTGTAGTCGAATTGTGTTGGAGATCTAGCATTATCGTATATGCCTAGATATATTGAAAATCGCAAGGCCGAGATACTTCTTATTACTTTGCAGAATTTTCTACACGATCGCCACTACTGTGCCATCGGCGCTTTGATTGTTTACAGTCATCAAACGATTTTTTCGTAAATAGGTACTACCTATAGATATATTAAAGTTTCGGTAAGAAACTTCTAACGGTCAGGGTCATACTATCATGCTATTTTTGCTTGTCAAAAACGAATTCCATGGGGCATGCGGCTGTTGTGATAGTCTACTTGGCCCTTTGTGTTTTAGACCACCCCTTTTGGTCAGTTGCTGGGACCATAAACTCTGGTTCCCAGTTTAGAGGAACCATCCAAACATGTGAGTATTACATGGGCCACTTGGACTAAGGCAGTTAAGCAGTACAGACGTGTGTTGACTCAGACTGATGACTGAGACAAGACATGACTCTTTAAGACCAAGCAAATGATAATATAATGCAGGTTATAGTGTTAGCTACGGGTGAGTGAACACAACACGGCTCTACTCGTTCTTCCGATTTTCCGGTTATAGACTGTTTATCAAATCTTTACATCATTGAACATGTATCGAAGTTCTGTACAGAGAACAATTCCATAAAAAACGACATCAGTGTCACTAAGCGCATTCAAATTCCTCAAGCTTTCCATTAACCACGTTAACAATGGCGGATTCCTGACCTCTGACCCCTAGCGACTCGATTAAATTGTTCGATCTAATAGATCTGATATGCGTTGTTTTGGTAATAAGATACTGGAAACATACTTTCATTTAGAAAACTGTTCAATGGATTTATTGTGTTAAACTGTTCATAACAGTGGAAAGTCAGCTGGTGCTATCGTGATTCATTCAAATTGGCTGATCATTGCAAATTTGTCTCAAATTGTGGTCACTCAGTTTATTCTAAGGCAAATGTGTGCACATGATATGTTTATTGCTAGGCCCTATGTGAGTCATGTTGTTTTGTTTAATCTTTGTGTCACGAAACCATATTAGGGCTAAACATGAGATTTATTTGCATTGTTCCGGTTAAGGTTAGATTGAGTTACCGTTCATGTTTGACATGCTTGGAGATCAAATTACGCTAATTACATCCTCTGACTTGCTGATGTACTACAATCCCTAAAAAAACTTTGTTTGCGTAGAAATGAGTGTATACCATCACTAGAATGTATTGAATATATGACATTGAGTTTAAATGCATTGTGAATGTGTATAGGATGCACTGGAACCGATTGATTTGATCACGTTTAGTATTTTGACCTTGTTTGAAATTGAAAGTAGAGAATACTAAACACCGGTTTTGTCCGGGCCCGATTAGGTCCAAAATGACGGTTATCATTTGGATTGTTTTAAAGCTAGGAGGTAACTCTTTTCAATGATATATGGTGTTCTACATGAGAACCGCTTAGAAAGTGTGACAATTGAGAACTGAAACTGGTCGATTTACATGAAAAAAAGAAGAAGGATGTTTTAGTGTATTGTAATCTAAAAAGACACACAAAAAAAATCCTTCTTTGTTTCCATGTAAATCGATCAGCTTTAGTCCTGATCATCAAGTCAGCGGATGTATTTAGCGTAATTTGACCATAAAGACAACAAAACTGTTCTTAAGTATATGTTTTTTCTAATTATTTACAAAGTATGATATAAAATCAAATCACAAAAGCAAACTTTAGGTCAATGAAGTAGTTATTATCAAAGAAAATTAATGGCTAAATCGGCCAAGTTTTATACCTTCGCGCTATAGATAGGTTTTCGCAAAGGAAAAATAAGAAAAAACATCACATATTTGGTTTTACTGTGTCAGATGTTCATAGAGATGATCAAACTTTAGATTTATGCAGGCAACCAGTATCATCATTTTCAACAAGTTTGACTGTATTCAAACATTTTTGCAGACGACACAAAATTGACCTGTCATTTTCATGGACTCTGAAGCCGCATTAGAGACTTACTTTGCCCTCAGAGATCTGGTTTGTGTGTAAATGTACAGAGAATGATATAAAAAGAAAGCAAAATAGCAAATATATAGGACAATTAGACAATTATTTTCAAAGAAATTTCAAATTTACTATGCAATCCAAAACTATGTTTCGCGACTTCTAGTCCGGCAAGTTTTCTGCGCTCGCGCATCATACAGGTCTCCAAGACAAAAACAGCTTAAATACATAACATGTTTTCTGCGCTCGCGCATCATACAGGTCTCCAAGATAAAAACAGCTTAAACACATAACATGTTTAGGTTTTACTGTGCCCTATGTTTAAAGAAATGACTAAACTTCATGATTATGCCTGTTTTAGGCAATTGACCAATCAAAGACAATTTTAAATAGCTGGATAAACATCATTTTTTGTGGAAAAATGTTTAAAACGCTATTACCTAATGGCTGGATACCTCCATGAGCCTAAATTACACTCCAGGCACCCAGTTTCATCATTTGTCAAGTAATTTGACTGAAACCCACCCCGTCAAGTACCCTAGAATGTTTCAATATGTGCAGCTGACACAAAAGTGACTTGAATTATTCCACTCAAAAGCTCTGTAAATAGAACCCAAATGTGCAGACTCGGATTGTTTTGCCAAGCCATAATGTAAATTTGAGCTGCATCCCCACAAGCATATGATTATAAATATATTGTTTAAGCACCTCGCAACATTCGTTCCATGTCAGACATGTTAAATGCTTTTTATTTCTTAAAATGAAACTAGGATTCCGTTTCGTACCCAATGTTAAACGCACTCAAAGTCATAGTCAAATGTGAAGTTGTGAACAGTATGTATCGTCTTCCGTTCTTCTGCATCTCTGATAAGTAGAACCACTGATTATATTCTCTGTGCTAACTCTGTGCATACATGTTGTAATCTTCCGTCTCCTTGAGGCAGACATTCTAGTGGTATCGGGCGGATTCGGCCCAACATATATTCGGCCTACTTTTTATGCGGGGTATGCTGAATACCTCCGTGTATTGTCATGCCCAGCTTTTAGGAAGTGTAAATCTGTAAATTTGTTGTGCTGCCCTCTGTTATTTCAAAATGGACAATTTTTCTTGATTGTCCAGGGATCAGTTAAATAGGTTTCACAACAAGCTAAACAGTATGCACATTATACAAAGTAAAGGTACACAATGTAAAGTTTTAATCCATGAAGTTGTATACATAATTTAGAATTTTAAGTTAGACATAAGGATCTTAAATGGTTCTTTTAAATATATGGTAGTTTGAAAGCGGGTAACTCAAAAACCTTCTGAGACAATCCCTGCAATGAAATGATGTGCATCGTCAACACCATCCCTTGTTAACACTCTACAGGCTACATTTTGCATCGGATCTTCATGAAAGTTTATCAGAACATTCATTTCCATCAACTCTTGGATATGTTCGAAACTGGGCCATTTGAGGTCGACAACCAGGTCACTAGGTCGAATTAAAGGAATATCTTGTTAACTCTCTAGAGGCCACATTTTCAACTTGAGCATGTTGAAACTTGTCTTGATGATGTAAGTCAAGTTCGAACATGAGTCATGTTGGGTCAAAAAGTAGGTCACAAGGTCAAATTATAGGAAAAGCTTGTTAACACACTAGAGGCCGCAATTTTTGCTTCAGCAGTTTGACATTTTGTCATAATGTTTATATTAATGATTTCTAGGTCAAGTTCAAATATGGGTCATTGGATCAGAAACTAGGTCACTAGGTCAAATTGAAGGAAAATCTTGTAAACACTGTAGAAGCATTTTTTACTAAGGCAGCTTGAAATTTGGTAAAAATGTTTATCTATATGATATCTAGGCCAAGTTCGAATATGGGTCAAGTCGGGTTAAAAAAACTAGGTCACTAAGCCAACTTGAATGGAAATCTTATTAACACTCTAGAGGCCTTATTTTCAACTTGAACATGTTGAAACTTTATCAGAATGTTTGTCTTGATAATATGAAGGTTAAGTTTGAACATGGGTTATGATGGGTCAAAAAGTAGGTCACTAGGTCAAATTGAAGGAAAACCTTGTTAACACTCCAGAGGACGCATTTTTTGCTTCAGCAGTTTGATATTTTGTTACAATGTTTGTATTATTGATATTCAAGTTAATTTCGAATATGGGTCACGTTTGGTCAGAAACTAGGTCACTAGGCCAAATTGAAGGAAAATCTTGTTACCTCTGTAGAAGCATTTTTTTGGCTAGAATTATATCTAAATGATATCTAGGTCAAGTTTGAATATGGGTCATGCCGGGTTAAAAACTAGGTCACGAGGCTAAATTGAAGGAAAATCTTGTTAACACTCTGGATACTGCATTTTCAGCTTGAGCATGTTAAAACTGTATCAGAATGTTTGTCATGATGATATCTAGGTCAAGTTCTAACATGGGTCATGTTTGGTCCAAAAGTAGGTCACTAGGTCAAATTGAAGGAAAATCGTGTTAACACTCTAGAGCCAACACCCCCCCCCCCCCCCCCCCCCCCCACCCCCGTATTTCAGTACTTTCAGTACTTTGATCGTTATAAGAGATATAGTTGTTCACACATCATAACAGTTAGAGTAATTAAGATAGTTCGCAGGTTGTTAATGATTGATTATGTAATATGTTTGATTTAGTAATTATATTGTTAACATGTAATGAATGTATGTTTGTAACAACGTAAATCAATTAAAATGTACATTTGTAACAATTCTTGTAATGGTTTAGATCATGTTATGTTACTTCATTATGGATAAAGATAATATTTTTTCATATTTAGTTAATACCATATTGTATTCATTTAACCAATGGATCAGCTTATTAATCATAAGTGATCAATTGGTAGGTCCATCAGTGTGGAATGTGTAAAATTTAATGAACCTGGGCAGATCTGTAGCAAACTTCTGCTATAGGCATACTGGTGAAAACACTGTCTTCTCAATCAGAATTTACTTAACTCTGATACTACCTTCAATTACGACAAGATTTTATGGATTCATACATAGGGTTAAAGTTTAAAAATACAAAGTAAGAACATGTACACTACACAGTCAATAAAAATCAAGGATTTTGCAAGCTGGAATGTACATGCTGGGTTTCTAAAAAGATGTAACAAGTTTCTTTTTTATGTGTGCAACTAAACTTGTTCTTTCAGATTGAAATTGCAGGGGTTCGGGGGGCGTAGACCCTGATGATGATCAAAAGTTAAATGCGTCTGGCAATATGAAATAAACTATTCTAACATCCATTTAAAAGGGCTGATGTTGACCAATGTGTGGCAAATTATCTTCATTCTGTTTAGGTTTATTTATAATTTAGATGTTAAATCTATGGCAAAGATCTATAGATGTAAGTTTGTGAGAATATCTAAAACAATTTGTATTAGTGTGCAACCTAAACTTGAGTTTTTAGATTGAAATTGCAGGGGTTTGGGGGCGCGGCCCCTGATCTAGATTTTAAATTCATCTGGCAATATGAAATGAACTATTCTAATATTCATTGAAAAGGGGTAACTAGTGTTTCTTAGTAGGTGATATGTGAAACACATCAGTTTGGTTTAGTGATAGGCCTTATGTTGATTAGGTAAGAGTATTCTGACCTGTTTTGTTTGTGCATAGTGTCATCATGGTAAAGCATCTGTTTGACTGCCTGTTAATTAACAGTGTGATATATGAAAATAAATGAATGATGGTTCTTTTGTTGTATAATCAAAGTTCATTATAATAAATAGAGCAGTCAGCAGTATAAATCGACACTTTCTGCACACTGACAGGATATTGTACGTTACGGGCTCGAACTACGATGATTTAATGAATACATTATATGGGAAGATAGGAAATGCTCGATGGGTTTCCTATTGGTCATAGTTCTGTCTTGGAAGGAGTCAATGTTGACCTCTCTAATATGAAGCAGTATTTAAAGATGGCCAGAGCCGCTTCTGAGGAGAGATAGGGAATACAGCTAGGAGGAGATGCAGGAGATAGGAGATATATATATATATATAGAGAGAGAGAGAGAGAGAGATTGAAGAGAGAGAGAGAGAGGAGAGAGAGAGAGAGACGGAGAGAGAGGAGAGAGAGAGAGAGAGAGAGAGAGAGAGAGAGAGAGGGGGGGGGAGAGAGAGAGAGAGAGAGAGAGAGAGAGAGAGAGAGAGAGAGAGAGAGAGAAGGAGCGGGCGTTAGAACTACATCATGTTGAGGTGCTACAGAGATCAGACTCTTTGGCGAGAATGAGGGTCAAGATTGCGAGATAGATCCAGATGGGCCTCTCTCTGTGGGGACCATAGAGGAAGATATGGTATTAGAAATGATGTCGCGCAGAGATTATTGCACTTTGGGCTAATGGAACATTTACTTAAATATCTTGGTAAAAGGAGGCGCGACTAAAATGACTATTGATGTTGTTAGATGTTCAATGTGTCGGTATTATGTGTGAGAAGTAAATATTAAATAGTATGTTAGTCACATATACTTGTTGGACTTTATTATCAAATAGTTTTACAACGCATCGCGAAGTACTAAAAGACATACGAAAAACGAGCCAAAGATAGAAGGATAATGTTACAATATTTGTTAAAGTATTCAGACGAACAATGCAGAATCAAGTGAGACCGCTAATAATTAGCTGTCTAAACGGAATCTGCATTGTTTGAAAACATCGTGACAAAAGGAGAAATTGTTCAAAATAAGCAATTTCCCTTTTGCCACGATGTTTTTAACCTTTTTCAGTAATTGAGTCATTAATTGTATCTACAATTATAGAGATATTCCTTATTTTTGAGTAGACATTTTCAAAGTTGTCTACTGCAGATTTGTCCATATGTGGGAAAGCTGTAAAGCGTTAAATAGATGATGTCTGTTAAAATGATTCTTTGATAAATTTACAGTTAAACTAGATTAGCATGGAATTATAACCTTTAATTGTGAAAAGATTTATGGATTCACATAGGTGAAAATGTACTGTGCTTGTCCACCTCAAAAGATTTGCATTTTTGAATCTGGTTATTTTTACTAACAGGCATAAAAACGGTGTTTATATTATGTTGCCACAAATGTGTATTCA
>JASEVX010000012.1:51966509-51998738 GCA_031761405.1 Serripes groenlandicus | reverse complement strand
GGAGATATATATATATATATAGAGAGAGAGAGAGAGAGAGAGAGAGAGAGAGAGAGAGAGAGAGAGAGAGAGAGAGAGAGAGAGAGAGAGAGAGAGAGAGTCGAGAGAGAGAGAGACGAGAGAGAGAGAGGGGGGGGGAGAGAGAGAGGAGAGAGAGAGAGAGAGAGGAGAGAGATAGAGGAGAGAGAGAGAGAGAGAGAGGAGGGAGAAGGTAGCTGTTGAGGTGCTAGTATACTCATGTTAGGCTACAGAGATCAGACTCTTGGCGAGAATGAGGGTCAAGATTGGCGAGATAGATCCAGATGGGTCCTCTCTGTGGGGACCATAGAGGAAGATATGGTATTAGAAATGATGTCGCGCAGAGATTATTGCCACTTTGGGCTAATGGAACATTTACTTAAATATCTTGGTAAAAGGAGGCCGCGACTAAAATGACTATTGATGTTGTTAGATGTTCAATGTGTCGTATTATGTGTGAGAAGTAAATATTAAATAGTATGTTAGTCACATATACTTGTTGGACTTTATTATCAAATAGTTTTACAACGCATCGCGAAGTACTAAAAGACATACGAAAACGAGCCAAAGATAGAAGGATAATGTTACAATATTTGTTAAAGTATTCAGACGAACAATGCAGAATCAAGTGAGACCGCTAATAATTAGCTGTCTAAACGGAATCTGCATTGTTTGAAAACATCGTGACAAAAGGAGAAATTGTTCAAAATAAGCAATTTCTCCTTTTGCCACGATGTTTTTAACCTTTTTCAGTAATTGAGTCATTAATTGTATCTACAATTATAGAGATATTCCTTATTTTTGAGTAGACATTTTCAAAGTTGTCTACTGCAGATTTGTCATATGTGGGAAAGCTTTAAAGCGTTAAATAGATGATGTCTGTTAAAATGATTCTTTGATAAATTTACAGTTAAACTAGATTAGCATGGAATTATAACCTTTAATTGTGAAAAGATTTTATGGATTCACATAGGTGAAATGTACTGTGCTTGTCCACTCAAAAGATTTGCATTTTTGAATCTGGTTATTTTTACTAACAGGCATAAAAACGGTGTTTATATTATGTTGCCACAAAGTGTATTCAGATTGACCAAGTCACCTATTGTTCTTTGTTACAAAATTGTTCTATTTTGTCTCTGCACAGTATAATTGAATTAATTATGAAGCAGGAGTTTAGGGGTCAGTGTAGCCTCAAATGAGAATGGAATATCAGTTTAAACAAAGAATATTAACCTAAATCCTTTCTCACATAAAACAAATATGCAACAGACCATTTTGAAAACATCTAAGCAAAACAAATGGAAAATCTCTATAAATGAAAGTAAAATTATTGATAAGAGTTGAAATAATTGCTCAATATGTTTAAACTTTAGTTATTTGTTTTCTTTCAACCTAGGGTCTAAAGCTTGCTCTGAACTTTCTTTCCAGCGTCTTGTCGGTTTGCATCATGTGATGTAATGAGTGACATTCCTCATCTGTATTTTCTTTATCCTTTTCCCACAGACAACATTAACATAAGCTAGGCCGAAAATGGAAAATCTCTTTGGATGAAAGCTAAACTATGGAATACAGTTTAGAACATTTTGCAAAAGGATAACATATTCACTATGAGCGCTATCTCCCTTTGCCACTGTGAATCTACAAGTGGGAAAGTGTTCAACAATGTCTCCATCGAAACCACTTTGTCCATTGAAATCCACCTTCATAAGAATGTTCCTTAATGCTTATCCTCTTTGCAATGGAAATGCAATTCTTTTGAAACTGCTGGCCTGATTTGAAAATAATTTGGCTCAATTGTTCCTTTGGTCATCCTCTTCAAATATTGATTAAATTATTTCAATCCTTGAAAAACATGGCTTATTCTACTTGTAATTGCATTTGAAAAACTTCTTATACTCTTGTTTTACATAGCAAATAGGTGAGGTGAGATGGTATAAGGGACATGGGTGCATAAGTCGAAACAGTAATAATAATATAAATAGTGTTGTAAGATAACAATTCAATGTTTAGAAACACATCATTTGTTAGGTATTTAGCTCTACTGGTCAAAGGCCAGAAGAGCTTATGTCGTGGCATGGTTCTCTTCGTCCATGCGTTCGTACGTAAACAATTGCTTGTGAACGCGATACAGTCTTCAGTTTTGATTGTATCTTAATCAAACTTATACAGTAGTAAGATATCCATGAGAGCTCGATTCCTTTCGCAAACCAGCCAGATCCGCCAATGCAAGACTGGATTATGGCCCTTGAAATTGTCAAAATTGATATAATAGAGCTTGTGAACGCGATAAAGTATACATATTGTATTGCTATACTGTAGAGCTTGTGAACGCGATAAAGTATTCAGTTTTGATTGTATCTCAATCAAACTTTATACAGTTGTTAGATATCCATGAGAGCTCGGTTCCTATCGCAAATAAGCCAGATCCGGAATTGTCGGAATTCTTATAATATACCTTGTGAATACAATAGAGGCTCCATTTAGTATCTGATAATTATTGCCCTTTCCTTTGTTTACCCCCATCCAAGTAGAGCATAGGCCCTCATTGGCCTCTTCCTTTAATTACAATTAAACTATCACAAGCTCTGATTTATTAGGAATTCCTTTTCTTGGTAGAGAACATGAGGCATTTACCATTTGTGACTTCCTTTGTGGACAATCTTGATCGTAAATTAAATGTGTTTAGCTACATTTTGAGACCTTATAGTTTTAACTGGTAAAACACCTGGTCTAGCCTGGAGCTCTGAGTTTAGATCTCAGTAGGGACAAAATGACACTGTAGCTAAATACATACAATTTAATCAATCTGAGCACAGCTTTTATGGTAATTCTCAATCCATCATGCGAAATCCACCAGCAACTATTTATTTAAACAACAGCTGCTTTAAAACTACTTGACCAATTTTAACTGAAGTGCACAGAAATATTGATTTGGTGTCCTCTTTCAAAATGTTCAAAGGAATATATTCTGTGTTGAATTCTGGAAATTACCCCATCAGAAAAGCAGTAAAGTGACACAATGTTTAGGTATTCTGGTATTTCTGTATAATTTGGCAAGAAAGTTCCTTATGTAACCCTAAGTAAAAATATTCAAATCATATTGATTGGTTGAAAAATATTAACTGCATGTGGCATGAGAAAACGAGGAAGTTGCAGGTATAATTTCAAAGTTATAACACTATTGCATTATTTTGCTTATAAGACCATCCATACAATTATTCAAGTCATATGTATTAATTAAAAAAACTATGTTGCCAGGCAGTATCAGAGTTTGGGTTCTTGTTTCAAGATAATTTGCTTAGCAAAAAATTATATTGCCCTTTCCAGAGTGGTTTAAGATCAATGCTGCCAGGCAGTATCAGAAAGGAAGTAAAATAACAATTTTCCTCTTAAACTGTTTGTCTTATGTCAAGATAGTTTGGCAAAAACGTTCTTTAATTAACCCTCTACATACATTGTTCAAGGAATATTGATAAGTTCAAAGCAATGCTGAAATGTGGCATCAGAAAAATAGTAAAATGACAAATCTAAACTTTTTTCCTCTGCAAATGCTTGTCTGATTTCAAGATCAGTTGGCAGAATATAATATTCTTTTATCCCACATGTTGATGGATTTATCCAAAGACATATATACATATTTCATATGTTAATAAATGCATGTATCATGGCTATCGAGAGATTCCCTCAGACTTCATGGTCATAATACGATCTATACTCTTTAAAGCTACTAGCAAAATGTTCAATATTCACTGGTAAAAGTAGTCTTTGACATTCGGGAAGTAAGTTGACTCTGCTTGAACTTGAACTCTCAACCCCTGGATTGACAACTCTATCTCAATTGAGCAAATAGTAAATGCGTTAGTGCACAACAGCTTATCAATCTTTTGAGTAGGAGATTAAATCTATTGAGACTGAATGCACTTCCCGAAACTTTCAGAGGCTTTGCCTTAATTCATTTTATACTAAATCATATAGCATCCGACTTACTTTGATGACAGTTGGCCGCTGGATAAATTGTAAGTCTATTACTGATAAAACATCGAGAACGTTTCACAATACTGTCAGTCTCGGGGAATTCGAGAACGCATTTCAAATCTAAAGCAAAATATGTAGCCTGGCATTTTAATGAACACAATGGACGCTTCTGCTGCGTTCCTACTGAGCAACCTTGTTGTAGCAACGTGATATAGCGTTCACCTTCAGTCAAAGGTTTGAGCCCTAGTCAGTAGGGAGCTTTCGTCGGTTACACTGATATGTGGCCAGGTATTGTGTGCCGCTTTCAACAGTACATCTGTCACATCACGGCGTTTCCTGGGTATAACCAATACATCGTGTACGTGTATCTTGACACCAGCGCATCAGTCCTAACGTTATCCCCACAACCCTGAGCACCAAGGAAGGAACTGTTACTCAAACCGGGTCCAAACCCGTCTCCTGCTTATTACAAATCATCGAACGAAAGTGTATATTTCTCACCAAAACCAGGCGTTCAAGTTGCTATTTTGATATGAAGTTTTCTTTCAAAGCCTCAAACACGTAGAAAACATGAAGGCTTATTCCGATTTTAACCCAACAGATCATTGTAAGCGGATATATTCAGATATCTTTCTTCTGAAGTTGATTCGATTTAAGATCATGGACTAATGGGGAAGATGGTGTTGTTTTCGCAGTCACCAATGACATTAACGTTATTTGGCGAGATTATGCATTAAGCCTCACATAGTAATCTCTCTTGGGCTAAAACATCCGTTTGAACATAAACAAACATAACATGGTATTTTATGTTATTGTACTCGCCATAACAAAACTAAGTGATCATAGACTATTGATGTATGAATATCAGGTTAAAAGATCCATTACTTATTTAATCATTGAGGTATGAATATCAGGAAATACCTTTAGTATGTGTCTCAACCGACTTGGATCTAAGGTTTAATGAACAACTTAAAATCAGATCCATTACTTACTTCATTCAGTAACGATATATCATATACGACTACATGGTATATTTGGCGAATCAAGTAACTTTGTGCTTATGTCCAGTTTCAAGACATATATCTGTATCTGTCATTTTTAAAACCGTTCTGGAATATAATTCTGTAAAAACTGGCGAACATGATCACACTGGGCTACGTAAACTGTCTTCTGTGTAATAGTGAAAGAAACGGACGCGTAGAAATATTGCCATAATGTGTGTTTTGATGATATCAAAGTATGTTCTAATAAAGGTCATGTCCTGTCAAAAACTAGCTCACTAAGCAAGCATTGATTGATTTTTTGCTTCAGCAGCTTGAAACTTTGTCAGAATGTTTGTATTGACGATATCTATCAATAGTGTTAATGTCGGATCAAATACTAGGTCACTAGGCCAAATTGAACGAATATATTGTTATATCTCTGGAAGTCGTAATTGAGTATTTTGAGCACGTTGAAACTTTGTCAGAATGGGTGTTGTGATGATATCTAGGCATGGTTTGAGCATGGCTCTAGTCCGGTCAAAAAATAAGTCACAGTACCATTTTTAAGAAAAATCTTGTTAAAATCGTTATATTTTATACTTATTCTAATTAATCCAAAATACGTCTATATATATGTAACAGAATGTTGTAGAAGGTCGTACAAGTCTTGTTTTTCATTATTTCATAGGAATGAAAGAATGTATATTGTTTTATGGCGCATCGACAGCTAAGGTCATTTAGCGCGCAATTAAATTTAATTATTCATGATCCCTGGGTAAACAAACCAGTACTCGGCTATAAAATGTGCCTTGCCCAAGGGCACTCCACCCTGACCGTAATTATTTCATAGGAAATAAGCAGTTAAAAAAACGTCCGCTCCGTGTATTTCCGTTTAAAAATACCGTGGAATTTCCTCTTGATTCAATTCGGCATTCTCTAACACTATCGACTCATTACATTCATGTATGCGTGAGTATAAGGAACAACCACTCTGGGAAGGAGATTGTCAATTCGGTTGTAGTGATAACTTGATAAATATACAGCGATATTTTTAGATCTACTGGGTTACTAACCAAGTAGATTTTACAATGCAAAATAACGAAAAATCTCCGCAATATTAATAGTGTGCATATATTGTAGTACATCAGTCAGCAAATCTCAATGCCTTACATGCACATCAAGGTAATACCTTTTTTTAACAATTTTCTTTTTTTTTTCGATTTTTTTCTCATATGGGATTCAGTCCCTTTAACACTATAGTCATAGCTTACCTGACTACAATATGTTTTATTGTAAGTAAATATGTGGTTGGCATAAATCAGGTGAGCGATCAAGGGTCTCCCAAACTTTAGGAAAATCATAAGAACATTCATCACTAGCAAATCGCAGTCAGTTCGAAACTGGATCTTGTTCGGTTAAAAACTAGGTCACTATGCCGATATATATTTTTTAATCTTCTTGATTTTTTGTTATCAGAACATAGATCTTCATCAAACACAAGTCAGGTTTGACTTTATTGTCAGATGTTTTACGACGATTTCACGGCGTGTCCTGGGTAAATACCTAATTATACCGGTCCATTTATCCTGTCACCAGCCAGTCAATCGTAATGCTAACTCTGCCACTTTGAGTACCAAAGAGGTCAACATTACTATCACTTTAAAAGTCGGCGGAATCAGGTTTTAAACTGGGTCATGTGTTGGTCATAAACTAGTTACTTTGCTTTTTCACAGCTTGCTTGGAGGGCATTCAAACATGTCATTTACTTATATGCTGTTTCATTAACAATGCCCACTCCTCGCAGCTTAATTCCTTCTCTGGATCACATTTTTACCCAACATTAGCATCAAACACATTAGTGGTTGAAAAGAAGACACTCCTTCCTTTAAGCACTGTTTGTTTGGTAGAATTACGATAGTCAAATGATGTAAATGACTGAGAACACAGATCTACCAAATTCAGTACGCCAATAAAATAGTGCAACACAATCTAGACTGATTTACCAATCCAAACATAAGCAAAACACAAATAAGTAAAATAAATTTCACTTATTCTGGGTAACCAAATAAAAGTCTCTGAATTTGTAAATATCATATTTAAGTGTACTAAATTTAAAAGATATCACTACGCCAATATACACTGCAACAAGTTACCCTTTGTAAATTGTAACCCTTTGTTCCCTCTAGTAAAGAAATAAATGATGAACATCTATTTTCTTTTGTAAAAGGAGATTTTGTTATGATATTTAGTTGGCTTTCTTTACCATTTGCAGCAGACAACTTTTGAAAACATTGTGACAACAGGAGACATTGCTCATAGAGAGCAATATCTCATTTTGCCACATTGTTTCTATTCTATTCTGAAATATTCAGAAAAATAAACATGAGATATCGATCCTTACCTACATATGCTCTAAGTATTTTTGTTTGGTTGAAAGTCCTAGAAACCAGGTGGCATCTTAAAAGTATAAATTGAAATTTAAACTTCGAATGACATATCATCCTTATCCACTGGACACATTCACAACAAACGACACAGGCATGTTCTTTTGGCGGTCCTTTCTGAATTATGTTCAAAGATATATAACGTTATTCATAGAATTTGAATCTTTGAACATCTTTAAAAGAGGAACACCAAATGGACATTCCTATTAAGTTATATTGAAATTGATCCAGATACTTAGGAGAATATTTTGTTTTAAGCGCAAACTGACGGAAATTGTGTGATTGGTACATTTCGAGAAATATATGATAATAAAATACTCTAATGAAGGGATCGATTAAAAAATTCCGCTCGGATCCATACAAAACATTGTGATTTTTCTATTTTTCACGGAATTGCAATTGTCCAGCTACGCCCAAAAACGACGTTTTCCTAATGCCCAGCAATGTTTTTCAATATATAAACTTGTGAATATATCACATGATGTCAGTAATTTGTTTGTGTTAGACTTTTTTGTTGTGAAAATATTATATTATTTCAAACAATGACCTTTGTGTCTTGAGTGGTAACTGACAAAGGTGGTGTTTGGATCCATGAATATTTAAGGTATTTCGTTTGTCATACACAATGAATATGTATTTATACAAAACAATAGTATGCGGGGTAATCTTTACAATTAAAATACAAAGATTGAAAAAGATATCGCGGTACATTGTAACATAAATGGGGACATCTAAAAACGTCTCCCCAGGTTTTGGAAATAAAGTAAAAACAGTCTGTGGTAATAATGTTGTCTTATAAGGATATTAATCGTTATAGTTTACGTTACTCAAACGGTCTTGTGCCATTCAGTTGAGACTTCCCGAGACAATAGCCATATTATATAAATGTACAAATTAACCACGGTCGCTACTGTCTGTACATGATAAAAAGGTGACTTTCGTGTGGCGTAAAACGAACAATATTCACACACAAAGTGTCGCTCACTCTTTTATACCATTAATGCAAAAACAAAGAAACCCCATTATTATTCATGCCAAGTAAATTTGAAATCAATCTTAAAAGCAAAAAAGAAGATTCAATATAGTACAAAAATTCCACATAATACCAAAAATAAAATCATGTGTGTACTGTGTGCTCGAGGTAAATATAATAAAGATTATTTATAAGCGATGAAAAAAAGGGTGGAGTAATCTAAAAATCGTACATAATAATGAACTGTTTCTAAAACGCATTTCAGACCGAGTCTTTGTGAGATTGGAAACGAAGCAGACGATACATACATGTATGTTGTATCAATAGCTGTTTTATGTACAATTATTTGGTGTGAAACTGTGAATGCAAGTTTGTTTTCGTGTTTGGTGGATAGTTAAAGACAAGGGATCAGTCATTTTACGAGGGAGTCATTGATGAAAGAGGTACATTATATCTGATTTTTGAAAAGATTGGTGGTTTAATTGGCCCTTTCTTACTCAAAAACATTCTACAACATCTGACTTAAGCCTTTTCCAACCTACAAACACGTTTGTAAGCCTTTGCAGCAGGCGACTTTTGAAAAATTGCTGATATTAAATTAGGATGTCGCCATTTGACACAATATCTTTTAATTATTTAATAAATATACTTTTAATTACTGATATCTACTAAAATCTTTCCTAGATATTTTCAGAATGGCCTGTTTCAGATTTGTTATTTACAAGTTAAAAAATTGTTTATATTAAGTAGTTGCCTTTTCATTAAATTTATTTATAATCAAAGATGAGCTGGGGTAAACTTCATAATCCCTTTTTATTTTCTTTGACTGGTGTTAATGCTGCTTTCAACAGTATTTTCAGTCATATATCACTGTGTTTCCTTAGTAAATTGCCAACAACAATTGAATGTGGTCCTCATTGTCCTTGCAGTTGGTAAGCGAATCATTTGTCTTTATCAATCCTTTCCCACATATAATAACAATGAATGTGGTCTTCATTATTCATTTAGTTGGTAATTGGATGATGTGCCTTCATCAATAAACCCTTTCCCACATACAACACAACTTGAATGTGGTCTTCATTGTTTTTGAAGTCTGAAAGTAGAATATTTGCATTCATAACACCTTATCCGCATACAACAAAACTGCAAATGACTACTATGAAGACATTCAGATATTGAAACTCTATTCATTAAAGATTCAACACTACAAGTGTCATTCATGTTCCACCAATAGGCTTATAGTTCTGGTGTGAGAAAGCCAGGAAAAACATGGTTACCGGCCGCCCTGATATTACTGTCAACTTGTTGAAAACGTCGTTGACATGCAATCAAGCAATACACCATTTTAATCTGTTCTATATTCAGTAAATCTATAGCAGAAAACTTTGAAAAACATTTAAGCAAAACTGTGAACAAATATTGAAATGAAACTTTCATTAATGAAAATAGTTTAACACATTGTGGGACGAAATTAATCTTTATGAGCAATTACCCCCGTGGCAACAATGTTGCAAAAAGTCATGGGCTGCATATGTGTCAGAACGAGTCAAACTTTTGGAAAAGAATAACCCTTTCTCACTTACAGACACTTTCTGACACCTCTGCAGCAGAAGACCTTTGAAAACATTGTGCCAAAAGGACTAATTTCTCATGATGAGCAATTTCTCGTTTTGCAAAAACTGTTTTCCAACTCTATTCAATACTACTACGTTCATTTAAAGTAATTTTACATTGTTTTGCCTAGATTATTTAAAGTTGTCTGCTGCAGATTTATGGTATGTGGGAAAGGCTTAAAGAGGCTAGCCTAGTATTGTAGGTAAAGGGTAAAACCTGGTTTAAAAAAAATTGTGGGAAAAATGATGATTTTGACAGGAGTTGATAAAATTGTGAGAAAGGTCAAATTGATTGCTGCTTCTCCATACATAATTCTAGATAAGTGGTGTTTTTCATGATCTTAGATCCTTATTTGACCTCCTAAGCCCTATGTTATTGGTGATCAAAGGAATTGTCTCAGTGAGATGATATTTTTGAGAACGCCCAACAAAGGTTTGAATGAATAATGAGATTGTGGAGAGGAGAGACCATTATACTCTTCCATGTCTAGACCTCTGCATGCAATTTTGTACCATTTATCATCTGTATTATAGATTAGATAACAATCGGCAATAGCAATTATTTATTGTACTTTCGACAAAGGAATTACAGCTTTTAGTAGTGTGTTAGTATAATCCGAATATCCCCTTTTGTATACTATTCACAGAATGATATAGGTGGCTGTTGTGACCAGGGAATTGAAGTCTCCTGACTGGTGACTTTATTTTTGTGTCAAAAATTGAATTTGCTCTTAATAAGCAATTTCTCTTTTTTTCACAATGTTTTCAGCTTTATTGCATAGTTCTACTTTTTGATAGAATTTTCATATTTTTAGCTCGTGTTGAGTTTTTGTGATCGACTTTTGTCGGTCGTCAATAATTTGTTCGTTAACACTCTAGAGGCCAGTATTATCATCCAATCTTCAGGATAATTATTCAGTTTGTTTATCTTGCTGATATCTAGGCCAATTTCCAATAACTTGAGCATGTTGAAACTTTGTCAGTATAAATGTCTTGATAATATATATGTTAAATTGGAATATGGGTCATGGCCGGTCAAAAATTAGGTCACTTTACCAAATTTGAGAAATATCTTGTTAACACTCTAAAGACCAAAATATTTGCTTCAGGAGCTTGAACCTGTCTGAATGTTTGTCTATATGGTATCTAGCCCAATATTAAATATTGGTCACGTCGGGTAAGACACAAGGTCACAACCTCCGACTGAAGGAAAATCTAGTTAACACTCTTGAAACCAGATTTTATAGATTATTTTGAAACTTTGTCAAAATAACTTTCTGGATGATATTGAGGCTACCCTGAAATATAGGGCATGTCTGGTCAAAAAGTAGGTCACTAGGCCACATTTGAGAAATATCTTGTTAACACTCTAGAGACCGGAACTGTTTTCGTCAGGAGCTTGAAACTTTGTCCGAATGTTTGTCTTGATGATATCTAGGCCAAGTTCCAATATGAGTCATGTCGGATTAACAACTACATGTAGGTCGCTAGGCAAAATTGAAGGAAAATATTGTCAACAATCTGGAAGCCGTATTTTGAATTTCAGCAAATTGTAACTTTGTCAGGATAAATGTCTGGATGTCATCTAGGCTAAGATCCAATATAGGAATGTAGAACCTTAACTCAGGTGAGCGATCAAGGGCCACTCTAGCTCTATTGTTTGATTTATTTTTTCAAAATGTCTGCTGCAGATATGTTATATGTGGGAAAGGGTTAATTATAGCAAGGATCACAAAACCTCATTGCTTCTTTCAAAAGCAGACCAGGGTTGTATTGAGATTACCCTTACTCATTAATGGCTAGGTACGTGTTCATTAGTCGCCGTGCAGAAGCCCGCGACTTATATTGTTAATAGCTTTTCGGAAATGACATGGGAGGATGAGTTATTATTATAAAAAAAGAAACTTAAATGTCTTGAACATATTACAATTGTGTTTGTTTAAAAACACTTAGTTATGACACATCTAAAATGAAACAAATAATCTGATGTTTTAAGTATTTGCAGTTTTATTTTGACTCGCATTGATGTTTTTTTGCGTTATTTACGAAGACATGTTATTTTCATGTTCAAATAGATGTCTTGATTTGTGTATAATTCATTTAATAATGTTAATCAATGTATATCTAAAAAAGGAACTGTTTCTAAGCTAAATATAGTATGCTCTGAAAAATGTTGATCGTGACCTAGCTTCATATTGCCAAAAAATAAAGAGAAGTAACCGGAAGTAAAATGTAAACTTAGAAAAACGCTTCCATGACATTGATGAGTTATGCAGACAAAATTTGTCGCTCGAAAAATTGATTTCTAATACGTCACAAAATGAGTGCATGACCGAATGTAGGAGAAAGAAAGATAATATAGAAATGCTTTTTTTCTTCTCTCGAATGCAATGGAATAAAACATGCACTAAAGCTTTGCCTGATTTTTTATTAATTTTCTTCGATGTCACAACGACTCGATCGTGACACGAGGTCAACATTTCGAAAAAATGCTCAAACACCTAATATTACAGATAGATAGCTAAGATAACACACTTAAATGATTAAATATTTGTGATATTAAATGTTTATTTGGCTTGAAACAAATTAAAAAAAGAACAAACTCTGATAAAAAATAATTTTAGAAATAAAGAAAATCTGGTCTTTCGCACCCATTAATTAATGTCATACTTGCCAACTTTAAATAGTAATGGGAATCACAACTGGCATTTCTCTTGCGCCATACTCATATAATACATTTTAACATCTGTGAAATACTTATTATAATTATTATTAAAAAGGATCATGTCTTCAGCAATTTAAACGTTTTCTCAATGTTTTAAACGTTTTAAGGTTTTCATTGTTGCTTCAGACATGGACAGGGTTAAATAGCTTTTTATTGCATGTAGATTAAAATCCCGAACTGTATTTGTTGTGGTTTTATTGACAAATACAAAAAATCCAAAATACTGACCAAAAGAAATCCTGAAATTTGTATAATGTGGAATTTCAAAAATTCTGGAATTAGTCCTCAATAAAAACATTATGTGTATGTCTATTGAAAGCCAAGAGTACATACATACATCAATGGAGCAACATTTTCGTCTTGATTCAAATATCAAACTATCATTTATAGTCTAGAGATTTCTTTATTTTGGAAAATATATGTTAAAGTTGTCTGCTACAGATCTTGTGTATGTGGAATCGGGTTAAATTCCTATTTCACTTGTGGGTACTGAATATAATCGTCTTGAGCAGTGAAACGATTCTTTTAAGTACAGTATAGGGTTTAATTTCTAAAATTAGAGTCATACTTTGACGATGATCCGTTAACTCCTGACCTTTTTGTAAAGTATACACAAAGATGTATCATGGTATTATATGTAAAATGTTAAACTTACATTAGACTCAAACGTTAATGTAAATCATCAAAACGGACTGAGTAAAGTAGGCCTACTAAGCAGCTGTCAGCTAATCTTCCAACTTAAGTATACTTTTCTAAACAAATTATTGATACATTTTGACTAAATATAAATCCAGTTGAGACTAACCACAAAAAAGTTATAAGTTACATGTCAATATTTCCAGTCAATACAAATGACCACTTTAATATAACCGAGTGACCAAGTGGTTAGCGTCGTGATAAGGAACTTGACGCCCCGGTTCGGTCTACAGTCTCGGATGTCATGGTAGAGTACCGTTGGACAAGGCAAATTACCTAGCCTAGTACCCGGTTCGATCCTAATCGCGGCGGTCATGTCTGAGAGCACTTGGACAATGTACATTTCATAGCATAGTACTGGATTGGTTACCCTGTGAATTGAACTGTCGCCGTGATATAACTGAATTAATGTTGAAAACGGCATAAAATTATTAGAAAACAAATCAACATAACTGTTTTCATTGCTATGAAATTATTTTCAGAATGGCGTCTTCAATTTTGAAGTCATCGTATGAGATCCCACATTGTCATCCCTGCCAAGTGATCGATGACGTCACGACAGACGCTGTCTACATGTGTCTGGATTGCAACCATAAATTGTGTGAAAACTGTCGGAAACACCACCGAAAAACTCTGATTACGCGGGACCATACACTTACAAAGTCGCGTCATACACACAGTGGCGAATCAGTAATGGCTAGGTATGTGTTCATATTTGAATTTACAGCTATCAACTGATCGTCTGTTTGGCTAAATCCTAACAGGCTTCTTCTTTTGATAATGTAAAACCCTTCTTTCCTTGTATATGCAGAGCTCTAAATGAGATGTATAGTTCATCTTGTTAATCCCTTCTTACCAACATTTTCATTGCTATGTATATGTAGCAATTAACTTTTGAAAAGGAGCAACATTTTCATCTTGATTCAAATATCAAACTATCATTTATAGTCTAGAGATTTCTTTATTTTGGAAAATATATGTTAAAGTTGTCTGCTAAACATCTTGTGTATGTGGGATCGGGTTGAATTCCTATTTCACTTGTGGGTACTGAATATAATCGTCTTGAGCAGTGAAACGATTCTTTTAAATACAATATAGGGTTTAATTTCTAAAATTAGAGTCATACTTTGGCGATGATCCGTTAACTCCTGACTTTTTTATAAAGTATACACAAAGATATATCATGGTATGTAAAATATTAAACTTACATCAGACTCAAACGTTAATGTAAATCATCAAAACTGACTTAGTAAAGTAGGCCTACTAAGCAGCTGTCAGCTAATATTCCAACTTAAGTATACTTTTCTAAACAAATTATTGATTCATTTTGACTAAATATAAATCCAGTTGAGACTAACCACAAACAAGTAAATAAATAAATTACAGGAAATATTTCCAGTTAATACAAATGACCACTTCAACATAACTGAGTGACCAAGTGGTTAGCGTCGTGATAAGAAACTGGGCACCCCGGTTCGGTCTACAGTCTCGGATGTCATGGTAGAGTACCGTTGGACAAGGCAAATTGCCTAGCATAGTCCCCGGTTCGATCCTAATCGCGGCGGTCATGTCTGAGAGCACTTGGACAATGTACATTTCATAGCCTAGTACTGGATTGGTTACCCTGGGAATTGAACTGTCGCCGTGATATAACTGAATTATTGTTGAAAACGGCATAAAATTATAACAAAACAAATCAACATAACTGTTTTCATTGCTATAAAATTATTTTCAGAATGGCGTCTTCCATTTTGAAGTCATCGGATGAGATCCCACAATGTGATCCCTGCCAAGTGATCGATGACGACACGACAGACGCTGTATACATGTGTGAGGATTGCAACCATAACTTGTGTAAACAATGTCGGAAATACCACCGAAAAACTCTGATTACGCGGGACCATACAGTTATAAAGCTGCGTCATACACAGAGTGGTGTATCAGAGTTCCAGGTAAGCGGGGGTCGTCGTAAAGGGAGGTCAGAAACGAAACAGTCAAAATTTGATAAAAGTAAAAAAATACACGAAAGTGTACAAGATATGTCCCTATCTCCTGTCGCTATTACCAAGCCAGGAACCAGTAAGGCAGTAAATGTTTATAAAACAGCAACACTGAAGTCCGGTCTTAACGTGTCGACAGATAGTGATGATGGTCCGTGTGAGGTTAGAGGAATAGTGCTGATAGAGGATAGAATTATTGTATGTGATCATGCTAACTCTAAATTAAAGGTGTTTGACTCTCGTCATATATTTCGATACGAACATGTATGTGAAAATAAACCATATGACATTGATAAGTTGGACAATTCGACAGTCGTTGTATCTCTATTGGACGATACTATCAGACTGCTGTCTGTGGGAAGGGATAGCATGACAGAACTTTTAAAGATTAACACCGGGTTATCATGTTATGGGATATGTAGTTTTGACGGCAGAATTTACTGTGTTTTGAAAAGTCAAACAAATAACTCAGAATTGTTCTCACATGTCCATGTGTACACACCAGACGGCAAGTTAAAACGTAGATTCGAATATCTCTCTGACGGTAAAGAGGAATTTAACAATCCATTCTATATAACAGTAAATCCCAAGACTGGTACCCTTTACGTTACTGTCTGGGACCAAGGTGTTGTGGCCCTGTCTACAAGTGGACGTGTTATTGCTGTCATGTCTACTCCACTGTTAAAGAGCGCTACGGGAATTGCTGTCGATGATCTCGGTCAGCTTTATGTGTGTGGTTGTGGTTCTAACAATGTGATACAGATGTCTGCAGATGGACAGGATGCCGTAGAAATTTTATCTAAAAATATAAGATGTAGATTATCCCAATGTATAAATATACAAGGAAACAAAATGTTCCTGGTTCGTCGTGAAAGTGATACTGTATCCGTCTATGAGTTATCATAATCTGGCTTCGATAAGCATATTTCATGATCATGTTGGTGCTCTTCTTTGAAAATCATATTTTATTATATATATATATATATAATTTGAAATTTGGAATTGGTTATATTTACATAGTTTTACAAATTTGTTTCATAAGGACAATGTATGTCCTCACACATCAGAAACTAAGTTCATAGTGATATTTCAATTACTACATGTATGCCAATGTGATCATTTTAGCGCATGATTTGTTTTATATACAAAGGATTACCCGGAATAAGGCTTTGCTCTGCTTAGGATTTTCCACGTTATTGTGTACATCACATTGTTCTATTTTAGACCCCAAATATGCTCACTTAATGTTGTGGCATTCCTTTTTTCTTTATTTTTGAAGCTGGAGCTATGACCAGAATAGCGTGATTTAAAACTATTACATGTAAGGCCTATATACGTATCCAGGTTCATGTTATCGTGACGGGTAACTGTGGCCTGTTATATCACGCTATTAGTGAGGGGCATTTTCCGTCTAAGGGGCACTTTCGGTTAGATCTGCAGTTACAGTTGTCTTGGTTATCTACTAGCTTGGGCTCGAGTTTTGCTAGCTTTAATCTCTTGGATACATGCTTCCCACAGGGTCACCAACTCCATAAACTACTGAACAGAAACACCATAAAACTCAGCTACGATTGTATGCCTTACATTCAAAGGATCATAACTATCCTCAACAAATCTGCGCTATCAAAACTCGAGCCCAAGCTAGTAGATAACCAAGACAACTGTAGCTGCAAATCTAACCGAAAGTGCCCTTTTTTATGTTTTCCCATTTGTTATTTACTAATTGCATCATGAATACAAGAGAAGCCTTCGAATCATTGCTTTAGCCGTGTTTATTGCGTTCTTCTTTATTTCCATACTCCGTTAGATTTTAATCTATATTAATTAATGTCGTTGGCTGCTGAATCGAAACTCAATCATAACTTGAGCCGAGTGTGTCGGAGTTCCGAATATATACATCGTTTTCACGGAAATCGAACATAGAACCCGACAATATACATCTAAGCCACTCTCTCCAGAAGGAAACGAAAACTATTTTCACATACTTGGGAAGCTTGACTTCAATATTATCGTTTGTTAGAGAGAGAGAGAGAGAGAGAGAGAGAGAGAGAGAGAGAGAGAGAGAGAGAGAGAGAGAGAGAGAGAGAGAGAGAGAGAGAGAGAAAGAGAGAGAGAGAACTCAGTTGAGCTAATTAATAACTAATACTAGAAAGGAAAACAGCTCTGTGGTAATATGGCCGTTTTTGTGGCGATTGGTTTGACAATCGCCACAATGCTAACAGAAACAACAACAACGAAAAAGTGCTACTTTGGTAACGGATTGTTACTAATATTTGAGTTTTATCGAGACATTATCTACAAAGAGTTAAAATATGTAAATATTATCTTCGTCATGATTGGGCAGATAATAAATATCATTGCGCGTTCTATCTGCCTTAAAAATAACTTTGATGATATATACAAATCTGGAAATTCCAAAAGGTTCTATAAATAGCTCATGAACTGGTTATCTCAATTTTATAAACGTTTTATTGTGTAGTTGTTTAAATATTATGAAAGCGTCTAGATGATAAGACTGGTTTACAAAGGTTTAAAGGACACACGATGTCAGTGTGTACACACGTTATGTATACACGTCTGCACGTTCTAGAGTCAATTAGCAATCAATGCTGAAAGTGTAGCCTAATTTAGTTTGGAGATCGAGCATTATAATATATGCCTATATTTTTATAAATTGAACAGTTTGGCAAATAGTGAAATTGTGCTTTTTGAGCATGTTTTGTGTTTGTTTTTGCACTCACATTATTCGAAGCAGTTTAACAACCTCAGAGACATATAAATACACTGTAAGTATATGTCTCTGACAACCCTTAATCATGCAATGTGAAGGGACTAAATTGAACAGACCTGTTTAATATCGGACATCATTGAAACAAACACCAAACTAATGGATACTGTTTTCTCTCCTTTCTTGATAATTTAGTCATTTCTAAAGTGTAAAAAATATTTTATCTTAATATGGCCTAGCGACCTGGTGATGAACATGTGATTACCCGAACAATTTAGATTACAAATAGCCATCCTAATGAGCTAAAACGGTAGTCTATAGAATACCAACTAGATTTTTCATAACTTTGGAATGGCCTAATTTTGAACACATCATGACCAATTTCAGAACGTAACTAAAACATCACCAAGACAACATTCTGGCAAACTAACATTATTCTACTGTCAAAAGATGCAGGGTTGATACATTCTCAAATTTACCCGCACCAGAGTCATCGCAAGCCCTACACCGATATACTGCTTGTTACTTTGCAGGATTTTCCATACGATCGCCACTACAGTGCCATTGGCGCTTTGATTCTATAATAGGAGGCGTCAAATGGGAATCTCCAATGTGAAGCTGGGTCAATAGGTGAAATTACGATTATTGAAAAGATTGTTCTAACGGGTGCATGCTCGTTTAAAGCTGTACTTTAATTGACTGTTTGTGCTATCATTCTAGCGAGTGCTCGGTGTGTTCGGACAATCTGAATACACCTCTGATCTCATTTAACATCATAAACAGGACACGTCATAGAACAACCGCCCATCGTCACTTTTTGAACAGCGGCGATCTACAATGGCCCGCGCCTCTGACACAGAATCGATATTCTGAAAAGTAATCATACTATTAATCTTATGTTGCGTGTTCCTTGATATAATTACTTTCGATAAAAGCTTCGGTCGTGAATTGTTTTGAGATACATGTGATTATGTAATACAATATCCAATCGTATATAGCCATTATAACAAATTTCCAGACGCAGTTGAAACCTTGTTGTTTGAATGATCACACAATGGTTCGGACGGATTGGTTGGCGTTGATAAACAGTTTCGTTAATTTCCTTCCCGCTGATTTACCTTCTTTAAACTTGACTGATTGTATTTAATTTTAACAGGAAGTTGCATTAGATAGAAAGTAAGCCTGGAATTGTTTATGTTGTCACTAAGGTGAACAACGACTGTTTATAAATGAAGATCACACATGTAATATTCACCGTTAATCTAGTTCGGTGGTTTTGGACTGTTTGATCTTTTACTCATATTGTTAATTCTAATTCTAGGTAGCATTCATCTTGTATATATATTAATCGTCTATGTATGGTCTTGAAAGCAGTGCTTGGTATTCATTATGTGTCCTCAAAATAACTTTTATTGCAATGTATCCTAAATGCTCCCAAATGCAGATTTGTGTTGGTTGATTGGTTGGTTGATTGATTGATTGATTGATTGGTTGATTGGTTTAACTAAGTCAAATTAGTGTAGCCGGTTCAACT
Organism: Serripes groenlandicus; assembly: GCA_031761405.1. Lineage (NCBI taxonomy): Eukaryota > Metazoa > Mollusca > Bivalvia > Cardiida > Cardiidae > Serripes > Serripes groenlandicus. The sequence continues at coordinate 51,979,049 of JASEVX010000012.1, read as the reverse complement.
ACCCATGTGTTTTCTGGCTCACAGCCTTTTCAAAGCAATTGGCGGCACATCAACTAACAACTACTTTTCTGCGAATGTATGAGATACATGTACACTTGTAATATTCATTATTAAATACGGTTTTAGTGCATACTTTGTAATAACTTGTTTTTGTTATTTGATATTATTCAGTGAGTGTGTAGGACAAACTAGAACAATATATTCCTATATAGGTAACAGTATTAACATCAATATACTATAGCATATAGCATTCGACTAACTTGCTTTACAGTTGGCCGCTGGATGAATTGTAAGTCCACTGTTGTTAAACATCCGAGAACGTTTCCCATTATTGTCAGTCCCAGGGAATTCGAGAACGCATTTTAAATCTAAAGAGAAAAATGTAGGCTGGCATGTTTATTAACACAGTCGACGCCTCAACTGCCTTTCTACTGAGCTACCTGTTGTAGTGACGTCAGCAGGGATTGTTTTATGACGGCTACAATGGCATGAGTCAAGGTATTGTGCGCCGCTTTCAACACTACCTCAGTCACATCACAGCGTTTCCTGGGTAAATGGACCTAACCAATACATCTTGTATGTTAATCCTAACACCAGCGCATCTGTCCTAATGTTATCCCCACAACCCTGAGCGCCAAGCAGGGAACTGTTGCTCAAACCGGGTCCAAACCCATCCCCTGCTTATAACAGTGCAACGAGCGAAAGTGTGTAGTTCTTACCTAAACGTGGAGTTCATATTGCTTTTTTGGTATGGAGTTTTCTTTCAAAACAAGCCTCAAACACGTATGAAACATGAAGCCTTACCCTGCGTTCAACACGTCATTGTAAGGGGCCATCATGGACTGATTTAGATATCCGTCTTCAATTGTTGATTTAATTTAAGAGCATTGATACATGGGGAAGATTGTGTTTTGTCGCAGTTGCTTCCCTGCAACCACCAATGACATTAACGTTGTTTGGCGAGACTATGCATTAAGCCTTACATAGTAATCTCCCTTGTGCTAAAACATTTGTTTGAATACGACATGGTCTTAAATGATATTGTATTTGCCATATCAAAACTAAGTGATCATACAATATTGAGGTATACATATCAGGTTAAAATTCAACCATAGAGGTATGAATATCAGGAAGTACCGTTAGTATGTGTCTCATACGAATTGATTATAATGTTTCATGAACATCTTATAAGCAGATCCTTTACTTATTTCAATCAGTTATGGTATTACATATAAGACTACATGGTTTATTTGGCGAATCAAGTATAATTGTGCTTATGTCCAGTCTCAAGACAGACCTCTGTATCTGTCATCTGTAAAACCAATATGGAATATAAAATTCTTCAACAACTTGGGATATGTATCAGACCGGGCTACGCAAATAGTCTTCTGTGTAATGGTGAAAGGAAAGAAACGGACGTGTTATAACTTTGTATCAAAGTATGTTCCAATAAAGGTCATGTCCGGTCAAAAACAAGGTCACTGGGTCAATTTTGATAAAGATCTTGTTTACATTGTAGAGACCACATTGTTTGCTTTAGCAGCTTGAAACTTTGTCAAAATGTTTGACTTGACGGTATCTAGGCCAAGGTCAATAGTGTTAATGTCGGGTCAAATACTTAGTCTCTGGAAGCTGATATATCTTGTTTAAGCATGTTGAAACTGTGTCAGAATGGGTGTTGTGATGATATCTAGGCTGGGAAAGAACATGGCTCTAGTCCGGTTAAAAACTAGGTTACCAGACCATATTGAAGGAAAATCTTGTAACACTCTAGTTATACAATGTAGCTTACATGAACACAACATGTTGTATTGTATTGGCATAACTCGGGTGACCGATCAAGGACCATCATGGCTCTCTCGTTCATCTTTTGGAAAAATCATCAGAATATTCATCTTTATCAAATCGCAGTCAGTTCGAAACTGGATAATGTTGGGTTAAAAACTAGGCCACTATGCCAATAAAAAAGTGACCACACTAAGGCTTAATTTTTGCCATTTAATCTTCGTGAAAAAATGATCAGAACACAGATCTCCATCAAATACCAGTCAGGTTTGATTTCATTGTTAGTTTTTGTACGCCAATTTTAAGACTGTTCCAGTTATATCACTGCGTGTCCTGGGTACAATTCCAGTTATACCGGTCCATTTATCCTTTCACCAGTCAATCAGTTGTTATGCTAGCCCTGCAACCTTGATCGCCAAAAGAGGGCAATATTACTACCACTTTTTAAGTTTTCGGAGTCAGGTTTGAAACTTGGTCATGTTGAGTAAAGAAATATTTACTTCTGGCTTTCAGCATCTCGCTTGGAGAGTATTTAAACATGTCATGTCAAGTCATGTCATGTCATATGCGGTTTCATTAAAAATGCTTACTCCTTGCAGCTTAATTCCTACTCTGGATCATATTTTCATCAGCCATTAGTATCAAACACACTAGTGGTTGAAAAGAAGACACTGCTTCCTTTGAGCACAGTTTTTTCTAAAACAAAATTATGTCAAATTATCGTCTGCTAGATCAATATAATTTGTTATGAATCGTGTATGAAGTTTCTTCATGGGTTCAATGAGTTATTGTATAATGCTTGAAGGGTATACTACCAGTTACATTGGGTATACTTGCACATGTATAACTGTCATTTGAATACAGACTGCTTGTATTAAATAAGCCAGAACAAATATGGTTTCGAAAGCATTGTGTCTATAAACAAATGATCGTTTGGGTAATTTGTCTATTTTAATTACTGTTTTCAAAAAAGAACTGCTGAAAATGGTTTTGATTTTGATTTTCATATAAAGCTGCAGATTGTATGCGCTTCCACCAAACTTTCTCTCAAAAGTGCAAACTTGTAATTCATTATTAAACCTGAAAACTGTATGAACTTAAATTGTTGTTAAAATGTGTCCACTATAACTTATTTTAAATGAAATGAAATAAGTAATTGTTTGCATTCGACATTTCTTTCCCTAAATCGTAAACAAACTTGTTTATTGAGGTGGTAATTGGATCCATATGATTTAATGTAATTCGAGTGTCATACCAAATGAATACGTCTTTTAACAAATCATTATGCAGGGATAATCTTTACAAATTTAAATATAAAGATTTACCAGATATCACGGTAACAGAATAGGGACATCTAAAAAGATCGCTTTGAGTTTTGGCAATAAGATAAACAAAGTCTGTGGTAATAATGTAGTCTCATTAGGATATCAATCATTATAGTTTACGTTTCTAAAATGGTATAGTGTCACTCATTGGCGATTTTCAGAGATAATAACCATATTATACAAATGTGCACATTAATCATTGTCGCTTCTAAAGGGTAGAACGGTTTCGTTCTTGTGTCGTAAGTTGGCCGATTTTCACACACAAAGTGTCGCTCACTCGTGTATTATTTTAATGCTAGAACAAAGAAACAATGGAGGTGAATCAGATATGCATTTCAAGCGAATGGATTAGCGAACTATGTTTAATCTACAACGATTGTTTGTTAATTTATCCACACCGAGAAATTTCTCCATTTCCCATATTAGAATCACCCTATTATCTATTTTATATTCCACGTTTCATCAAATAACACATTTTCCGGTGAACTAATCAAAGCGGTGAGTTTTAAATATATTTTAAGGTAAACGATTAACAGCTGTGCGAATAGTTTTCCTATACCTCCATTAACTGTTATTAGTCGCCGGGCAGAAGCCCGCGACTTCTATTTTTAATAGGTTTTCGGAAATCACATGGGAGGGCGGCTTATTATTAGAAAGAAACAAATCTAGATGATTTGAACATATTACAATTGTGGTTGTTTACGAACACTAATAAATGACACATCTAAAATGAAATAAATATTCCGATTTTTTAATGTTTGCAGTTTTTTTTATTTCACTCGCATTTAAGTTGTTTGTCTTATTTACGAAGACAAAAGTGGTCCCTTCAAGACGTGAACCAACATCCCCTAATGCAGACTCTTATGTGTCATCATTGAGGTCAATTTCGGATTCTCCTTTTAATAGCAATATTAACTTACTAAATGTTGTTTTCATGTTCAAAGAGATGTCTTGATTTGTGTAGAATTCATTTAATAATGTTAATCCATGAATATCTAAAGTAGGAACTGTTTCTAAGCTAAATATAGACCCTATTCTGTTGTGTAGTTTCGTAACCTTTAACATCGATTTTCGCGCATGCGCATTTCGATATGAAAAAGCGAGTGATATTATTTTATTTTAGACAGGTACAAGACGAATGTTTGACGCAAAGCGTCAAAGAGAAGCCGCAATATTTCGTTGTACATGTAGAAATAAGAAAAAAAGAACATTTTTAAATCCACAAACAATAGAACAATTTAAACTGTAGACGGTAATGCTGATATATTTCTTTGAAGACTTTTGTTTTCTTCAAATTACCTCCCTTTAAAGCAATATCAGGATATTTACCTTGTGATTCGAATAAGATTGACAAACATTGAAATTATATGAATGAATACTATTATTTAAATAAATAACAACAGCAAAATTAAATTTAAGCCAAGATAAATGTGTACACATTTCGTTAATTTGTTATAGATACCCTAATGTATAGGTATGAATATAAAATTTATAAGCAAATGCTTTCATTTCAACGTTCCTAATGTTTGAATAGACTAAGGAAAGTCAAGAATACATAAATAAATCAATGCAGTAATTCCGGCGACATTGATGCCTTGCATCAACTTTCTCTTGTTTTTATTTATAAAAGAAACCTCGTCAAATGGTGTGATGTCAGACTGAACGAGATATGTACAAACGCAAATTATTAACCCTTACCTTGATGAAATCAGATTTAATATTGACTTGTCAACTCTTAAAAAACTTTTAGAAAACAATCTCGTAAAATACAGTTAACATGTGTTTAACCCATTCCCACTTGCAGAAGCAATTTGTTGCATCTGCAACAAACGACTTTTGAACAAAAGTGTGGCAAATGGAAAGACATTTCATAATGAGCAATTTTTCAACTCTATTCAAATATTTCCATGCATTTATAAAACCTTTCTAAATGTTTTGCTCATATTGTTTTCAAGTTCGTCTGCAGATTTGTTAAATGTGTTTATAAATGAGAAGACTGCTGTCAAGGGTCCATAACGTATTAATATATGTGAAGGCTGCTGTTAAGGGTCCATAAATTGTTAATAAATGTGAAGGCTGCTGTAAAGGGTTCACACATTATTTATCAATGTGAAGGCTGCTTTTAAGGGTCCATAAAGTGTTTTTTAATGTGAGGGCTGCTGTAAAGTGTCCATCAATTAATAATAAATGTGAAGGCTGCTGTTAAGGGTCCATAACGTATTTATAAATGTGAAGGCTACTGTTAAGGGTCCATAAATTGTTTAAGAATGAGAAGACTGCTGTTAAGGGTCCATTACGTATTTATAGATGTGAAGGCTGCTGTTAAGAATCCATAACGTATTTATAAATGTTAAGGCTGCTGTTAATGGTCCATAAAGTGTTTATAAATGTGAAGGCTACTGTTAAGGGTCCATAAAGTATTTATAAATGTGAAGGCTGCTGTTAAGTGTCCATAAATTATGTATCAATGTTAAGGCTACTGTTAAGGGTCCATTACGTATTTATAAGTGTGAAGGCCACTGTTAAGGGTCCATTACGTATTTATCAATGTGAAGGCTGCTGTTAAGGGTCCATAAATTGTTAATAAATGTGAAGGCTGCTGTAAAGGGTTCACACATTATTTATCAATGTGAAGGATGCTTTTAAGGGTCTATAAAGTGGTTTTTTTTAATGTGAGGGCTGCTGTAAAGTGTCCATCAATTAATAATAAATATGAAGGCTGCTGTTAAGGGTCTATAACGTATTTATAAATGTGAAGGCTACTGTTAAGGTTCCATAAAGTGTTTATAAATGTGAAGGCTGCTGTTGATGCCCCATAAAGTATTTATAAATGTGAAGGCATCTGTAAAGGTTGTACATACGTCATCTGTATCAGGATTCCTACATAGTTGTTTCTAAATCTAGCGACCTTCCTGCACATGACGGTTTACCCTTTCCCATATACGGACGCATTCTAATGCCTATGTAGCAGGCGCTTTTTGACACATTTTATCGAATAGATTATTTGCTGATAATGAGCTATTTTTCCTTTTGTCACAATGTTCTCAACTCTATTCATTAACTAAACTTTCAAATAAAGATGTTTTCCATAGTTTGGCCTAAACCTGATCAAAGTCGTCTATTGTAGAGTAAATGTGTTGTATGTAGGAAAGGGTTAAACGTTAGTGAACTGCGTTCAGCAATATTGGGTCTAGTAGACTCTCCGTAGCGCTATATCACGTCGCTACAATAGCTAGCTCTATAGCAAGGCAGTACACGTGTCCACTTATACGTAGACCTTTGCTACACGATCCTATCAATGTAAATAGGCGTAAGACTAGTAGCCACACTTCTAGTTCTTAGGCAAAAGATGCATCTAGGACTTAGTTACATGTAGTTTGACAGTGAATGCACTATTGATACTGTTCATGTGTACAGGCACTGATGATTTTTCGCTCTGCACAGATTTGCACATTTAAACCCCGATTCGTTAAAAAGCTCGAATGATTGTGACATTTCCTTTCGTCTGGCGTTTGGGGTACAACGTGAACTGTAGAAAACATCGAAGATATTATCTCTGATATAATGGATAGTTGCAGTGTTGCAGCGTTGCAATTTAATTAACAATGTGTTACCTGAGGTCAAATTAACCATTTCCCTGTTGTTAACGGTGTATGGCATAGGAGTGTTCAGTACAATATAAATCAGGTATAACGTCACAGTTAAGTATGCCATATACTATAGTAGTGACATGTGGTATTTATACCTGTGGCAGTATAACCTTTAGTATTTTTACCTATGACATTATTACCAAGAACGAAGCCACGCATAACCATACATAACTTGTGGAAAAGGATCATTAAATTAAACCTCCAATCAATTTCATTTTTCACAATTTAACTTTAATTTCCTGTAAATGTGTCCAATCAGATCATTTCTTTAGATCATTTTTGTAAAAACATGTAGCTGTGCAAATAGTTAGCCGGACCTTCATGCATTGTTTAATTGATTTATAGTTTTCCACATTCAACATGCATGTCGTTCGATTATGTATATATGTTTGTTTTAGTAGACCGTAACGATATGCATGCATTTCAATTGTAATTGTCGTGCATATTTTACTTTATGACAAAATAAGGAAGCCATATTTGTAGATGCATTGTGAAAAGCCGAGGTATTAAGTGTTTAGATTTTGGAAACGATGTTCACAATGTGCTTCATAAATAAAAAAATAAACACTTGGTGCAATAAACGACACGCAATGTAACCTATTCAATACATAATTTATAAAATGGACTGATCAAGACTTGCACATAAAATATTTCAAGGAAATATGTCGAGTTAAGCAGACAACAGTACAGTTTCGCTGGCTGTCCTGCTCTATATCTGTAGCACCTGCATCCTCACAAAATGTGTTCCGGCTGTCCTGGATATACACTTGTGGCACATGCTTCACCACAAAATGTGTTCCGACTGCCCTGCCTCTATACCTGTGGCACCTGCTTCACCACACAATGTGTTCCGGCCGTCCTGGCTAAAAAACTTGTGACACATGCTTCACCACACAATGTGTTCCGGCCGTCCTGGCTAAAAAACTTGTGACACATGCTTCACCACACAATGTGTTCCGATTATCCTGGCTAAATACTTGTTACACATGCTTCACCACACAATGTGTTCCGATTATCCTGGCTAAATACTTGTGACACATGCTTCACCACACAATGTGTTTCGATTATCCTGACTAAAAACTTGTGACACATGCTTCACCACACAATGTGTTCCGATTATCCTGGCTAAATACTTGTGACACATGCTTCACCACACAATGTGTTCCGGCTCTCCTGCTAAATACTTGTGACACATGCTTCACCACAAAATGTGTTACGACTGTCCTGGCTATATACGTGTGTCACATGCTTCACCACACAATGTGTTCCGATTCTCGTGGCTAAATACTTGTGACACATGCTTCACCACACAATGTGTTCCGACTGCCCTGCCTCTATACTTGTGACACATGCTTCACCACACAATGTGTTCCGAACTTCCATGCTAAATACTTGTGACACATGCTTCACCCCACAATGTGTTCCGACACACCTAGCTAAATATTTGTGACACATGCTTCACCACACAATGTGTCCCGACTGTCCTCGCTATATACTTGTGACACATGCTTCACCACACAATGTGTTACGACTGTCCTGGCTAAATACTTGTGACACATGCTTCACCACAAAATGTGTTCCGACTGTCCTGGCTATATACTTGTGACACATGCTTCACCACACAATGTTTAACGACTATCCTGACTATATACGTGTGACACATGCATCATTACAACATGTGTCGATGGCTCTATTACTTGTAACACGCAATTATGAAATGATTATCAAACGACAGTGATAAGAAAGAAAATTACCCATCTCTTTCTCTCTCTCTCTCTCTCTCTCTCTCTCTGCCGGCGGCAAAGCACAGTCGAATATTGGATTTAGATCTATCTGAATCACAACTCAAGATGTAAAATATGCCGAATTACAAAATATAGCTAGTAACCGGACATCGGTCACGGACAAGCGCCAAACACTGACTTCAAACATGCACTAGGTACCCTTTAGCAGCCGGCTGCAAAAGAAAGCAGCCGGAGTTGGTTAGGCGGAATTGCTCGCATCCTTGAATTTGCCTACGTATTTTTCGAGATAGAGGGAGTGGGTTCATGTCAGGTGAAAGTGCAAATCTTCGACTGATCACGTATTACCCAAGGTCCAGTTTCGCTTAACCCAACCATAGTTGGCTTTTCCCTACAGGGTTCCACATTTACTCCAGTCCAATTCGGGATTCAACTGGTGGCAAGCACTAAACGCAAGCTTCAAGTTACACTAGGTGCCGTTCAGCCGAGTTGTGACAACCGTCTGCCTAGCCTAGCCGAAATCGGGATGTTGAACTGTTCTGCAGCCAAACTCCGGCTGTATATCTATTTTTCCTTCTCTGTGCAGCCGGAACCTAGGATCGACCCATGCGTATTTTCGCCAACCATGTGTCTATTTCAGTTTTTTTTGTATGCAGGGTTGAAAATAAGCACCGGAAGAGATATGCCATAGGTACTAAAATTGTAACAGTAACTTACTGGTGTAATGGGTGTCTATGATAACCTAACGAATGATTCAATGTTCAGTTCCGTGCTGCCTACCCATTCTAAGTAACAATTGAAAGCCGAAAGATAACTGAACTTCTTTTGAAAGTGACCATAAATAAACAGATTTTAAAACATTCAGAAACTTAAAAGATAAACTTTGTGCTTTGTACATTTCGAGAACTATATGATAATAAAGGGCCGTCTGTCGGCACTAGTATAACTTAAGAACGTATAATTACGTACTCGAATGAAGCTCTCGATTCAAATTGACCATGCGGTTCCTTATTAAATGCGCTCGATTCAAATTGACCATGCGGTTTCTTATTAACTGATATTGACCTAAAAAGTGATAGGGACTTTTGTATTTTTCACGAAATAGCAATTGTCTAAGTACACAACAAAATCACATTTTCTTCCTTTCGATTAATGTTGTACAATCTGTCCTTTGAGCAAAATCCATTTCTTTAGATGTTTTTAAAAGATACAAAGCGTGTGATTTTAGTCAATAAGTTGTGAATATATCACATGATGTCAGTTATTTGTTTTTGTTGGGAAAATCTTAGATTACTATGATCATTGTGTCATTGTTGTTAATTCGCCAGTTTATGTGAAGTGAATGCTGTTCCAACAATGTACATGTGGTTCAATACACTGTTTTCAGTTTCTTACGTAAATCGTAAAACACTTTTGTTATGGAGGTGGTATTTTGATCCATAAATAGTTAAGGTAATTCATTGTTCATACCTAATGAATACGTCTTTACACAAACCTCTATGCATGGATATTCTTTACAAATTAAAATACAAATCACGTTAACAGAAAAGTGACATATAAAAAATAACCCTATACTATAGATGTGCACATTAATCACGTTCGCTACTGTCTTTAAATGATAGAATGGTGACTTTCGTTTGTCGTAAGTTGACCGATATTCACCCATAAAGCGTCGATCATTTTTCTATTGACGCAAGAGTCCTTCAGATATAGATTTAAAGCGAATGGATTCTACAAACCAACTATGTTTAATCTACAACGATGAGTTGACAAGTAACCAAGGTAAGATGAAATCATATCATTATTTTATGCGATTGATTTGCTTTGTTATAACATGATAATTTTTTCCATTACTAGTATATTTCCCTTTACGGCATTCGTGGATTTGTGCCTAACTGTATGTTGCTTTAAATACGTATGTTTTACGCAATAAAGTATGCTAATCGTCTATATAATATATTTCAAAATTGTGAAGCTCACTCTTAATGTATATGTTAACTATTAAACGTTTTTTTTGGTATCCAAATGTTAATTGAGATACATATTACACATTAGAATATTAGGTCATTAATTGATTCTTATATTCAAATTGTGTTTGTCTACAATGTATATCGATCACATATACACTGTTTAAAGTTTACCAAGTTTCCAGTCCACGGGTATAGAATATATTGTCGTAAGATTAAATCAAAACAAACGTCATCAACATATAAATACTCTCGTTACCTTTATATCAAACACAATATTAATTATACATGCAGAGATACCATGGTTTAAATGACGTTCTGCTTGGTAATTGTGCTAGTCCGTAGATTACGTTACACGTCAAACACAAACGTTAAAGTTATTCATTAAAACTAACGTAATAAAGTATCAGCAGCTGTCAGCTAATTTTCAAATTTAAGCAAATCATTGATACATTTTGACGAAATATAAATCCAATTGAGGCTTACACAAACAAGTAATAAATTACATGTTACTGTTTCTAGTAAATACAATAACTACTTCAACATAACTAAGTGACCTGGAGGTTAGCATCGGGGATAAGGAACTGCACGCTCTGGGTGCGGTCCACAGTCGTGGAGGTCATGGTGGAGTATCGTTGGACAAGGCATATTGCCTAGCCTGGTACTGGATTCACTACCCTGGAAAGTGAACTGTCTCCATGATATAACTGAAAAAAAGTTAAAAACAGCAGAACACTCTTATAAATCAAACCAAGATAACTGTATTCATTGCTTTGTGATGACAATTATATTTTCTGCAATTAATTTTAGAATGGCGTCTTCAATTTTGAAGTCATCGGATGAGATCCCATATTGTTATCCCTGCCACGTTATCGATGACGTCACGAGAGACGCTGTCTACCTGTGTGAGGATTGCAACCATAAATTGTGTAAAAAATGTCGTAAACACCACCGAAAAACTCTGATAACGCGGGCACATACAGTTTTAAAGCTTCGTCATACACAACGTGGTGAATCAGAGATTCAGGTAAGCGGGCGTCGTCATAAAGAGTGCATAGAAAGTAATGAGTCAAAATTGGATCAAAGTCAAGACCTACACGATCGTCATACACACAGTGGTGAATCAGAGTTCCAGGTAAGCGGGCGTCGTCATAAAGAGAGGTCAGAACAGAATGAGTCCAAATTTGATCAAAGTGAAGTCCTACTCGAACGTGTACAAGATATGTCCCTATCTCCTGACGCCAGTACTGAGCCAGGAACCAGTAAGTCAGTAAATGTCTATAAAACAGCGACACTTAAGTCCGGCCTTAACGTGTCGATAGGTAGTGATGATGGTCCGTCTGAAGTTTATGGAATAGTGATGTTACAGGATAGAATTATTGTATGTGATTATGCCAACTCTAAATTAAAGGTGTTTGATTCTCGTCATAGATTTCTATACGAACATGTATGTGATGATAAACCATATTGCATTGATAAATTAGACGATACGACAATAGTTGTATCTTTATGGGACGATACTATCAGACTGCTGTCTGTTGGAAAGGATTACCGAGTTTGAATGTTACGGGGTATGTTGCTTTGACGGTAGGATTTACTGTGTTTTGAGAATTAAAATTGATAACTCAGAACTGTTCTCACAGGTCCATGTGTACACACCAGACGGCAAGTTAAAACGTAGATTCGAATTTCTCTCTGAGGGTCAAGTGGAATGTAAGGAGCTATGTTATATAACAGTAGATCCATAAACTGGTACCCTTTACGTTACTGACTGGGACCAAGGTGTTGTGGCCCTGTCTACAAGTGGACGTGTTATTGCTGTCATGTCCACTCCACTGTTAAAGAATCCTCAGGGAATCGGTGTCGATGATCTCGGTCAGATTTATGTGTGTGGTTGTAATTCTCACAATGGGATACAGATGTTTGCAGATGGACAGGATGCCGTAGAAATTTTATCTAAAAATTTAAGATGTAAATTTCCCCAATGTATAAAAATATACGGAAACAAAATGTTCCTTGGTCGTCGTGATAGTGATACTGTATCCGTTTATGAGTTATCACAATCTGGCTT
>JASEVX010000012.1:51656509-51961509 GCA_031761405.1 Serripes groenlandicus | reverse complement strand
AATCGATTTGAACTTTTGTTACATGAATTTCTTCCCTCTGGATAGAAATGCCACTTTTACTCAGTCAAATGACTGAAGCCAGTTCAACCACCCATGTGTTTGCTTTCTGGCTCACAGCCTTCCCAAGCAAATGGCGGCTCTTTCTACCGAACATCAACTAACAACAACTTTTATGCGAATGTGTGAGATACATGTACACTTGTAATATTCATTATTAAATACAGTTTTAGTGCATACTTTGTAATAACTTGTTTTGTTATTTGATATTACTCATTTAGTGTCTAAGACAAACCATAATAATATAATCATGTAAAGGTAACAGTATTTACATTACTATACTATATCATATAGCATCTGACTTACTTTGTTTACAGTTGGTCGCTGTATAAATTGTAAGTCCATTGTTGATAAAAGAAAAAAACGAGAACGTTTCCCAATACTGTCAGTCTCAGGGAATTCGAGAACGCATTTCAAATCTAAAGTCAAATATGTAGCCTGGCATTTTCTTTAAGACAGTGGACGCTTCTGCTGCGTTCCTACTGAGCAACCTGTTTGTAGTAACGTGATATAGCGTTTACCTTCAGTCAAAAGTTTGAGCCCTAGTCAGTAGATATATTTTGTCGGTTAGACTGATATGTGGCCAAGTATTGTGCGCCGCTTTAAAACAGTACCTCAGTTTCATCACGGCGACTTCAGTCACACCACGGTATTTCGTGGGTAAATAAACAATGCATCCTGTAAGTTTATCCTGACACCAGCGAATCAGTCATAATGTTATTTCAACAACCCCGAACGTGAAAGAAGGAACTTTTACTCAAACAGGTTCCAAACCCATCTCCTGCCTATTCCATAGCAAAGAACGAACATGCCCTTTTCTCACTTAACCAGCCGTTCATATTGCCATGTTGATATTGATTTTCCTTTCTAAACAAGCCTCAAACACGTAGAACACATAAAGCCTATACCCCGCGTGCAACCCGACAGATCATTGTGAGCGGCCATTATGGACAGATTCAGACATCCCTCTTCCGTAAATGATTCAATTTAAGGTCATGGATGAATAGAGAATATCTATTTCACGCGTTTCGCTAGTATAGAGTGAAATATTTGTCTTAAGCGTTCCGTGTAAGAAATAACGCGTACATGGTTCACAGTAGTGAAATAATGGATATTCCCTGTATGGGGTATCTCGTGCAGACACATGTACATGTGTGTATATTCAGTCCAGGTTTTGGTCATTCTACCAGACGACACCGAGCAAGTTAAATCGTTCCGTGTACAAGATGGCCACCGAAAACGCAATGCTGACGCGTCTAGAGGAACTCATGTCTGCTAAACTGGACGCATTTGAACACCGTGTCGCTAACTCCCAGAGGCAGATAACGCAGACGGAGTTATCTAAACTTCAGCACGGTTTCAATACTAACGAGACTTTTAGCTTTCGTAAGAAAGGGAATGAAGAACAGCACAGATTAAACAAAAACGTCTTGGGAAAAATGCAAGAGTCCCACGGATACCTTGCGGAGGCGATAGATACCGGTTCCCAGGAAGCTGTGCTTACGGCTCAGAAGAAGAGGGTCAGAACACGGCGTTTTGCTCCCTACACACCAGGCAGCGCGTCGCCTTCGACGTCTTCAACACCAAGCGGGCGGAACCAACTACCAACGACACATGCGATTGGAAGAAGACCTGGGCTATGTTTCCGGTGTGGCAGACCGGGACACTGGAGGCAGGAATGCAAGGCTGGTACTGAGGGTTATGGTGCTCTAAATAACGAGAAACAGATAAGTACTATTTGTCTTAAACCTTTGGAGAGGGTAAATGAGAGTGCAACTTTAAAAGAGGCGTCTGCTACACCAGTAAATAGGTTAAAACATTGTTTAAAACATTGGGAAAAGGCGGGTGCTAACGAATATGTTTTAGAAGTGGTAAATAAAGGTTATAAGCTACCTTTCAGAAATATTCCAGAGTCAGTTATATTAAAAAATAACAAGTCTGCTCGGGATAATCCCGTTTTTGTACTTAGCGAAATTGAGTCTTTTGGGTAAAGGGTGTATTTCAGAAGTGGAGCATGTACCTAAAGTAGTCAACCCTTTAACAGTGGCTTATGGTAAATCCGGGAAACCGAGACTGGTTTTAGATTGTCGTCATATTAATCCGGAGTTATTCAAATATAGATGTTGTTTTGAAGACCAGTCTGTGGCTCGGCAAATGTTTGGAGCCGGTGATTTTCTCTTTTCGTTTGATATAAGAAGTGCTTACCACCATATTATGATTTATCCTGAACATACCACATACTTAGGATTTTCCTGGCCATCGGAAAATGAGACGCGTTATTTTGTCTTCAGAACGCTTCCATTCGGAATTTCTACGGCTGGTTACATATTTACAAAACTACTGAGAGTAGTGGTTACTAAATGGAGAACGAATGGTTCAAGAATAGTCATGTTTCTTGACGATGGCTTAGGGGGCGCTCGTACTTTTGAAACCGCATTACAACTGTCAGATTATATGCACAAAGATTTATCCGAGTTTAGATTCATAGTTGCAGAGGATAAATGCATTTGGACTCCTTGTCAACTTATTACCTGGCTGGGTTATAATTGGGATACACTTAAAGGTACACTATCAGTAACTGAAGATCGTATAGAGCGATCAATGCTGTTGATAGAAGATTTGTTAATGGAAATAATTTCAGGGCAATTGCTATTTCCTGTCAGAAAAATTACATGTTTAGTTGGTCAGTTGATTTCAATGCAAAGCGCAGTAGGAAAAGTAGCTCGTTTCAGAACAAGGTCTCTGTATAGTTGTGTCACTAGCAGGGTTAGTTGGACGGCACCGGTTATGGTAAGTTCGCAGGCATTAGATGAGATTGATTTTTGGCGGGAAAATATTAGGGCTTTAAACGGAGCCGAGCTTAGTTATCATCATTTATATGTAGAGTCTGCACAAAAAGCGCAGACGTTCGTCTTTTGCGACGCCAGTGGAGCTGGATTTGGAGGATACATTGAAAACAATGAGGACAGTGACGTCATAGGTTGTTGGTCCGATACTGAATGTGGATTAAGCTCCACATGGAGAGAGCTGGAGGCTGTACATAGAGTATTGAACAGTTCTTTGGAACGTTTAAAAGGTCAAAGAGTACTGGTGCATACAGATAATAAAAACGTGGCAAGTATTTTAAATATTGGTAGCAAAAAGGCGCATTTGCAGTCTATTGCGGTCAGTGTTGATAATGTTTGCAAGCAAAACAAGATCCATTTAGATTTGAAATGGGTTCCACGAAAGGAAAATATAGAAGCAGATTTTCTCAGTAGATGCACAGATACCGACGACTGGTCAGTAAAAACGCATGTTTTTGATACATTAAACAGACTTTGGGGTCCATATAGTTGCGATTTATTCGCTTGTAATTACAATACAAAATGCAACAGATTCTTTTCAAAGTACTGGTGTCCAGGTACAGCAGGTGTAAATGCTTTTAACTGCAATTGGGCTCGAGAAAATGGTTGGTTAGTTCCTCCACCACGTTTGGTCACTCAGTGTTTGAGCAAAATTATGAATGAAAGATGCAAATGTACATTACTTGTTCCAATATGGAGGTCGTCGCCATATTGGCCAGTTCTGTTTCCAGAAAGCAATAAAAGAGCAAAGTTTATACATGATATAGTACTGTTTCCTCCCGGTAGGTTAACAGTGAGAGGAAAAGGTCTAAATGGCATATTCGATGGAAGAGAATTGAAATTTGGGTTCATAGCATTACGGTTCGAGGGGGCGAGGTATATGGAAATCGATAAATAATGGTTATATTTTTTTGACAGGTCCGAGTCTGAAGGAAAGTATAGATGCAGAAGTACAGAGTAGTGGTGTAGATAGCGATCGGTTTGGAGAGCTCTCGACCAAGATGGCGGATTTCCTTGTTTTGGCAAGAAGTGACAGCACAAACGCTAAGTACTGGGCTTATTTCAAAAAGTGGGAACAGTTCATTTCTGAAAAAGGGGGATCAGCAATTCCAGCATCCCCGATTCATATAGCGTTGTATCTAACGGAGCTCATAGACAAACGTGTATCCAGCTCCGTTGTATTAACGACAGTGTATAGTATAAAATGGGCACATTCACTCAGAAACTTACCTGATCCAACAGATAATTCATTCGTCAAAAACTTAATGGAGGCATCGAAGCGTGTGTTAGCCAAACCAGTACGGAAAAAGGATCCAATATCCGTAGAAGTTATATTTACGCTGTGCAGCAAGTACAGTACATCCACAGACGTTCTGATAGTTCGTGACTTATGCATGCTTTTAACAGCATTTACAGGTTTTTTACGTTTTGATGAGCTTGTAAACTTACATTGTAATGACGTCACTTTTTTCAGCGACCACTACTCTCTCCTTATTAGAAAAAGCAAAACAGACCAATACCGACAGGGTCATGAGATCGTTATTGCAAAAGGTAGCACCATCGCCTGTCCTTATAACATGCTTAAACGCTATCTCGATGTAGCAAAGTTGAGCACTTCAGAGGATATGTTTATGTTTAGACCCGGCTTTCGTTCAAAGGAAAGGTGTGGGCTTATCAGCAAAAACAAATCACTAAGTTATACCCGCACTAGAGAGACTCTGTTATCTAGGTTGAGAGAGGTGGTCACGGATTTAAACATAGGTCTTCACTCCTTGCGAGCTGGCGGTGCTACAGCAGCAGCAAATGCTGGTGTAAATGACCGTTGTTGGAAAAAGCATGGTAGGTGGAAAGGAGAGAATAGTAAAGATGGATATATTTCTGACTCTTTGGAGAGGAGACTTTCTGTTTCAAAATCACTAGCATTTTAAAATGAAATTAATAGTATGTGGAGAAGCATCCATGAAGGGTATAACCCTTAACTCAATCTTAGTCTGCCGTTTAAGATGCGCATTAATGATAAATACGTTATTTAAAACGTCGGGCATACATGGATGGGTGTACTGGGTGCTTTGATACGTCTGCAGTACTGTCGCTCTAGCGTCATACTCGGATAGCTCGGATCAGTCAGTCCAGCCCGCTCTTTTTGTGTTTCTATAGCGCTCGTCTGGCATCGCATATATATGTTGTTGTGTTATATGTTAGTGTAGAGAAGACTATCTATTTCACGCGTTTCGCTAGTATAGAGTGAAATATTTGTCTTAAGCGTTACGTGTAAGAAATAACGCGTACATGGTTCACAGTAGTGAAATAATGGATATTCCCTGTATGGGGTATCTCGTGCAGACACATGTACATGTGTGTATATTCAGTCCAGGTTTTGGTCATTCTACCAGACGACACCGAGCAAGTTAAATTTTTGTCTTTCGGTGAAATATTTGTTAATAAGGGTAAATTCCCATTCGCTATCAAATCAACTTACTTTCTAATGTTTCTAATGATATAAATTTCTTGTCATGTATGTGTGAAAATCGAATGAGGTCCAACATTCATAGCGATCTGACAGGTGACAAATGGACACAGGTTTCTCAGAGCAATTCCATCCACCCTTTGAAAACATGTTTTGATCTCTGTGTTTTTCCTGGGCGAGTCGGTTCGCGTCAGCAAATCAAGGTTACATTCATAGCTTCATGACAAGGAACATTACTTTAAGATGTACGTAAAAAATTCCTTATATCATTGCTTGTTACACTGTTTATGTCATACTGCTATGTACTTCATTAAACACGGATAGCGCTCGTCTTGCTCATAGCGCTCGTCTGGCATCGCATATATATGTTGTGTTATATGTTAGTGTAGAGAAGACGATTGTGTTTTGTTCGCACTTGCTTCCCCGTAACCATCAATGGCATTAACGTTATTTGGCGAGACACTGCATTAAGCCTTACCTAGTAATCTCCATTGAGCTGAAACATCCGTTTGAACATAAAGAAATCTGACATATGTTATGAGCCAGCCATTGGACAAGGTACACATTGGCTATTCTGAACAGTGGAGATGAAGTTTCGACTTTGTATCCGCACAGTCTAATCAAGTTATATACTGTTCAGATATCACTATCACAAGTATGTTAGAACATATGTACATGCTGATATACACATGTAAAATAGAATGACAAATTACTACTGAATTTCGGTAAATCGACAAGCCTTAAAATAGCAAATAGTCGTATCACTAAAGACAGTAATATTGGAGAGTATACATGTATAACAAAACAAGGGTGCAGTGTTGTGTACTACGTTTTATGTGACTTGTCGATGTTCCCGCTGTTTCCCTGGAATGAATTATCGGATCATTGCGCAGTGCTGTTTTCTTAACGAACTCATACTTGTACAGATAAAGGTTATGAGACCAATGAAAACAGCTCACCAAATCATAAAGGTCAAAATTTGGTATATACATGGAAACAGAGTGAGATATTAATTTAGATTCATTCTATTATATAATTGATGAAATATGTAAACTTATTTTTAAAAAAACATGTAAATGTGAATCAACCCAAGGTTAATAGGAAATACACAAGAAAAAGAACCAACCATGGTTTGAAAAAGAAAGTCATAACAAGAGGTCACACTTTTATAAGGAGGCAAAACATACAGAAAATCGAACGCAATAGAAAACAGAGAAAGTCAAATCAATGCAAGAAAAATACATAAATGTTATTTAAAACTGATGTTGTATTCTTATAATAATCATAAATAATAATACAACCAGAATATTTAAGAACTACAAAAGCAAAAGAATTTAGGAGGTTATTCAAATCTGTTTATATACGAATGGCAAATCACAAACAATAACATGATCTGTTCCTCCTGAACGATTGCTTTATAATTATCTGCATGCCTATTTCGTTCGTGGATATTATGAAAATGAGTTCGTCAAACATAACTTGTAGTTCATTGCCTATAATCCTCTAAGTAAATAAGATAACGCCTTCGTCTGGCTGATAAACACTTGAGTCAGTATTATTTATTGCTTTGAAGTACTGTTCAAAAGTTAACATTTTTATCTATGTTTTCAAGTACGGTATAAATAACTTCAAAACATACCTAACAACGGTATTAAACAATTTTCTTGATAAGGTTCATTTCCTCTAAAAATGGACTGAAGGTTATATAGTACCCTTGTTCAATTTATGGATAATGTGGTGTTTTACGCTGCTTTCAACATTTATTCAGTTATATCACGGCGTTTTCGTTGTAAGTAACACGTATTATCGTTTCATTTATCCTGCCACAAGCCAGTCAGTCGTAATGCTAGAACCGCAACCCTGAGCAACAATTAGGGCAGCCAATACTACCAATCTTTAAGTATTTCGTATGACCCGGTCGGGGATCGAA
Organism: Serripes groenlandicus; assembly: GCA_031761405.1. Lineage (NCBI taxonomy): Eukaryota > Metazoa > Mollusca > Bivalvia > Cardiida > Cardiidae > Serripes > Serripes groenlandicus. The sequence continues at coordinate 51,954,209 of JASEVX010000012.1, read as the reverse complement.
CATGTGACCTCCAGGACTTGAGGCGCACGCTCTACTACCAAACCAACGAGGCTGTGACCCTTGTACAAGAAGGACGATCAAAATAAACCTGAAAATTATAGAAGGATAACACTTTTTAGCAAATTTAGTCTTACCCCGCGTTCAACCCGACAGATCGTTGCTAGCAGCCACCATGGACAGATTCAGAGATCCGTCGTCCGTAGTTGATTCAATTTAAGGGAATGGATGAATGGGGAAGATGGTGTTGTGACGCACTTGCTTCCCTGTAACCACCAATGGTATTAACGTTATTTGCGGGACTATGCACTAAGCATTACCTGGTAATCTCTCTTTGGCTGAAACATCCGTTTGAACATAAAACAAATCTGACACATGTTATGAGCCAGTGCATTATAAATGGTACACATCTGCTTTCTGAACAGTGAAGATTAAGCTTAGTCGTTGTATCCACACAGTCTAATCAGGATCTACACATATATTACTTTCACAAGCTTGTTAGCAGTATGTGTATGACCTGCTAAGACGGAACAGATGTACAGGCTGATCTTAACTTAAAATGTTCAGGAATGCAACTTGTACCATGCACGGGTTCAATTATGCAATTCCGTTCCATGAATAGCTGTACATGTATATTGTCCTAGCTGGAAATCACGTGACGCATAAAGGGATGTATAAAGCTTCGTCGATAACGTTAATACCGATTGTTTAGAGTGTTTGACCCTTATCATGCTATACATCACTTTAAACAACAATGGGGTTTGCCTTTCAGGCCCGATTTTTTAAAAATACAATTACGACCATTATAGACGAATTATATCCTACACGGTTATGCAGTATAGACTTGGTCTGCTTTTTTTAATTTGCTAATTCACCAATATGGTGCGATTAATGCTGCTCTGTAAATGTATAAAACTTAGTGAATGCTGATCACAGCTGCATACATCAAGAAGGACAGTGGATAACCCTTTCCCACGTCGAGGCAGACGATTTTTAAATATCTTATACGGTAAACGGTTAACATCTGTGTGAAGAGTTTTACCGACCCGCTATTCATTGCTATCTTCATGTATTAAACAAATCTCGTTCAAGCGGTGGGATATAAAACTGAACGAGAAAAACAAATTATTAACCCTTTTTCTGATAAAATCAGATTTAATATTGACTTGTCAACTCTTAAATCACATTAAGAAAACAATCTCGTAAAATGCAGTCGACATGTATTTAACCCATTCCAACTTGCAGAAGCAATATGACGCATCTGCAACAGACGACTTTTGAACAAAAGTGTGGCAAATGCAATATATTGTTATAATGAGCAATTTTCAATTTGCCAAAAACATTTCAACTGTATTCAAATTCTTTACGTGCATTTACGTGCATTTATAAAGGCTTTCGGTACTATTTGCTCGGATGTTTGAAATGTCGTCTGCTACAGATATGGAAAAAGGTTAAATGATGGAAGTAAAGTATTTACAATTGATGGTAAAGGAAGAACCAGCTAAACACTAAAGAGTTTATAAATGTGAAGTCTGCTGTTAAGGGTCCATAACCTATTTATAAATTTGAAGGCTGCTGTTAAGGGTCCATAACCTATTTATAAATGTGAGGGTTGCTGTTAAGGGTCCATAACCTATGTATAAATGTGAAGGCTGCTGTTAAGGGTCCATAACCTATTTATAAATGTGAAGTCTGCTGTTAAGGGTCCATAACCTATTTATAAATGTGAAGTCTGCTGTTAAGGGTCCATAACCTATTTATAAATGTGAAGTCTGCTGTTAAGGGTCAATAACCTATTTATAAATGTGAAGGCTGCTGTTAAGGGTCCATAACGTATTTATAAATATGAGGGCAGTTGTAAAGGGTGCACATACGTCGTATGTATCTGGCTTCATACATAGTTTTTTAAACCATTAATTAAACACACATTTTGCAAAAAATGTTAACCTGTTCCCACATACAGACGCATTATGATGCCTATGCGCATTTTGAAACATTTTGACAAATGGATTAGTGCTGATAAGGAGCATTTTTTGGGATAGGGGCGTTTCGCCACAACACCATACTCAGGCTGCTTTCGAAAAGTCGGATTAAGGCTGCAACCACAGTCCACCCACATGTGTATACATACGCCAAAATCGAGTTTTGATTGGTTATAATCTGCCTTTTCAACGATTTCATTGGTTCGACCGAATCACGAAAAATCCTCCGCTTGCATTAATTAATGAGACAAAATAGTTCCAACGCGTGAAACACACTCTGAACTATGATTGACCTCAATTTCAGTGGTGTTAGGTAACATCGACCGTGCTGTGACCCCATTAGTTTACAACAGTCGACTTATATAGATAGAGAAATGTGCAAATCACTGTAAATACAATTATTGAAAGGTGTTGAAACCATCGTGGCAAAAGTAGACATTGCCTACGATAAGCAATTTCTCCTTTTGTCACAATGTTTTCGATTGTCGTCTGCTGCACGTGCGTCTGTACGCGTCTGTAAGCGGAAAATGGTTACATTCCCCCCATGGAAGCTGAACCCTTTCCGTGATACTATAACAGTTCGAATATTGAAAATATTGTTGAAAATGGAGCTATTGCTGACAATGAGCAATTCCTCCTTTTCACACAATGCTTTCATACACGTTTTAAATTAATTCTTTTCATATATGAACGTTTTACTATGGACATTCTTTTACTCGACACATTTTGAATAACATGCTAGAGATGAATGATAACGAGCAATTTTGCCTTACATCAAGGGGAAAAATATATAGTTGTGGAAATAGAGGAAATGGATCACGATAAACAATTCTGCAGGCGTCTGCTGCACATGCGTCAACAAGCGACTGTAAGCGGGAAAGAGTTGAACCGTTTCCGTTATAGCTACTTAGTTACATACGAATGTTGAAAGTGTATTTGCAAACGGAGCAATTGCTGACAATGAGCAATTCCTCCTTTCCAAACAATGCTTTGGAACATTAATCCTTTTTTTCTATAACCTAGATAACGAACACATTTGTCTACAGTTATTATATTAACCTTTGCCTCTTTTAGACACATTTGACTCACCTTAACAGATGAATAATAATCAGCAAGTTTGTCTTTTTCCACAATGTTTACTATTCAAAATAGGAAATAAAAATTAAATCTACAAATTAGAGATAATTTAATTTCATCATTGATTGATAGAAGTTAACACCGTTTTTCAACATTTCCTCAATAATACCACGGCGGCCAGTTCACCTACAAATATATTTCCTGGTTTTCTCACACCAGTACTCCACACAACAATCTTCCCAAGCAACTGGCTGCTCATCCACATAGGCTTAGCCCATTGGTGAAAGACGAATGACGCATGTCGCACTGACTTTTGTCAAACGTCGGAAAGAAATTTGACCAGAAATGTCAACATACACACGAGTTATAACCGCAAGGTCATTATTTATTTTATAATTGAGGCGCTTCAAGTGATTTTGGGACAAAATTTATAATGTATATGAATTTGCGTTAATTGAAGACTCAACGTCCGTCAACGTGTAATCTAGTCCTAGATTTATCTGTTGACATATAAACTAGAAATGTAGTCTAAATGTTTTTGTTTGTAATTTAACCTTGTACAGTCCCATTTCGGAGATGCATCGAACCAGTCTTCTGTAATCAATACTTTATGAGATGTCTCTGTCTGTAAAGCTTGGAGGTATAATCCGGCGTCCGGCCGGCTGTCTGCCTGAATGTGCATTCGTCCGTCCGTCATGGATTGCATGTATTGGTCAACACGTTGTTACTGTATGGCAGATTTATTTCAAAGTGGTCACACTTATACCGTATGATCAGGAGAACGGCAAAGTACTAGGTACATAACTCTGGTCTGTTTATTTCAGTTATCTCCCTTTTTCCTTATTTAGTTCAGCGATTGTCTCAATTAATTTCCATTGTATCCATTTCAAACTTGGTTTGTAGGTAACATATGACCTACAGATTTGCAGTGCACTATGGAACGCCTTTGCTGCGTCATTATACAACATGTGTTTGCATTCTGTGTAGTCTTTACACTGTCATGTCATATTCCTGTATGATATGTAATATGATTATTATGTTAAGTGCATTCTCCGTTTCGTTATGTGCACACTTCATTATATTATGTATACTGACCGTTATGTCTTGTCAAGTGTCCATGTCGGTATGTGTATACATCTCTATGTGATGTGAATTGTATGGGTTGTCTTGTTCTCTCCTCACTTTGTTATGTATATTTGAGTTCTGATATGTGTAGTCTTTACACTGTCATGCCATACTCTTGTATGATATGTACTATGATTATTATGTTAAGTCCATTCTCCGTTTCGTTATGTGCACACTTCATTATAGTATGTATACTGACCGTTAAGTCGTGTCAAGTGTCCATGCCGGTATGTGTATACCTGTCTATGTGATGTGAATTGTATGGGTTGTCTTGTTCTCTCCTCATTTTGTTATGTATATTTGAGTTCTGATATGTGTAGTCTTTACACTGTCATGCCATACTCCTGTATGGTATGTACTATGATTATTATGTTAAGTGCATTCTCCGTTTCGTTATGTGTACACTTCATTATAGTATGTATACTGACCGTTATGTCGTGTCAAGTGTCCATTTCGGTATGTGTATACCTCACTATGTGATGTGAATTGTATAGGTTGTCTTGTTCTCTCCTCATTTCGTTATGTATATTTAAGTTCTGATATGTGTAGTCTTTACACTGTCATGCCATACTCCTGTATGGTATGTACTCTAATTGTTATGTTAAGTGCATTCCCCGTTTCGTTATGACATAATATGTGCATACCGCATTATGTTATCTGCATTTATTTTTATTTCATGAGTACACGCAATTATATTTTGTAAGTATACATTCCGATATGCCAAAATTTCATTTACATTTCTTTATTATGCTACTCAACTTTTATGCTATGTCAGAGCGTCTTTACGTTGTGTGCATTCATCGTCATTATGTCGAACATCGTTATTATGACGGGATGAATTATTCGGGTAATTTTTATTGACGACACCGTCTTTTAAACCGCCAAAATGGAGACAAATTCGCTAGAAAAAACGCTGGGAGATATCGGGCTTGGCTTTTTGTACAATCGGTTTAAAGATCAAAAAATTTAATACGACATGGTTGGAAATCTAACCGACAGGGAATTACTTCAGCTAGGAGTTGAAACCATTGGCGATCGAGCTCGTCTTCCGTCATTCTACAAGGCGTTCTACAAGCCAGACAACTCTAGCTTCACCGGCAACGTCACTGGGTCACAGGTGTGTAAACAAACTGACATCATTTTAAATACTCTTCCAGAATCTTACATGAATTTGGTCAATTATAATTTGTTTTTACATCCTAACAAATCGGCGTCAAACGACTTTTAAAATAGCTAGGCATGATCCACAGGGACTTGCTCCTGTAGTGGGTAGCCAGAAGAATCGACCCCACGCGAAATCAACCCCATTTTTACTCAGAAGAAACGACCCCAGTTTTAGTCAACCCCATTATCGGTTTTAACAGGTGTGAATGGATGATGGTTCTTTTGTTGAATAATCACTACATTTTAAGAATGTAATTTAACATTTTAAGAATGTATTTTAACATTGTAATACAAATGTATGTTAACATTGTAATAACAATGTATGTTAACATTGTAATAACAATGTATGTTAACATTGTATTAAACATGTACGTTAACATTAATTGCGCTTAAATTAAACAAGGTTTCATCTTTTCAATGTTTGTGTTTATCAGGTGCTACTAACAAAGTTAAAGAAACACATTATTGATTGCGATTATATTAAGCTTATATTAAGCAATTAAATTTGTTAGTAGCACCTGATACACACAAAAGATTAAAAGATGAAACCTTGCTTAATTTCAGCGCATTTAACGATGAGTTCAACTTTCTTAGTAACACCTGATATTATTTTTTAACACACATGTATTCTTGACTTTCATTAGTCTAAACATACACATAATGTTTTCATAAGGACTAATTCCAGGATTTTTGAAATTCCACATAGATCTACAAATTTCAGGATTTCTTTTGGTCAGGATTTTGGATGTTTTGTATTTGTCAATAAAACCACAACAAATTAATACATTTTGGGATTTAAATCTACATGCAATAAAAAGCTATTAAACCCTTTCCATGTCTGAAGCACATCGAAGAAAGTGAATAAAAAATCAGGCAAAGCTTTAGTGCATGTTTTATTCCACTGCATTCGAGAGAAAAAAGCATTTCTATATATTATCTTTCTTTCTCCTACATTCGACCCATGCACTCGTTTCGTGACGTTTAAGAAATCAATTTGTCGTGCGACATTTTTTGTCTGCATAAACAAGTCACTTTTCTAAGTTTACATTTTAATTCCGGTTACTTCGCTTTGTTTACATTTTGGCAATATGAAACTAGGTCACGTTTTGAGGAAAAGGCGTTTCGACGTTCGCAACCGATAAACAGGCTTAAATTTGAGACATATTTTCACAAAATATTTCTTATTTTTGTTTCTGTTACCAGTTTATGTTGATACTTATCTATTAAAAGGAGAATTTGACGTGATTTGCATATCGATAGTCTGCTACAAGCAGGTGCGCGTATGTAAACAAATTAGACTGGGCGACGTAAAGATTTGTAGTTATCGCCTTTTGATTACATAGTTTATGAAAATAAAGTATCCCAGTCTAGCTAATAGGGACTGTTTTGTCTTCGTAAATAAAACACAAAAACGTAAATGCCAGTCAAAATAAAGAAACTGCACATACTTAAAACATCGGAATATTTATTTCATTTTAGATGTGTCATAACTTAGTGTTTTTAAACAAACGCAATTGTAATATGTTCAAGACATTTAAAAAAAAAGAAATCTAATAATAACCCCCCCTCCCATGTCATTTCCGAAAACCTATTAAAAATAGAAGTCGCGGGCTTCTGCCCGGCGACTAATTATGTTAATTGCTCAATTTGAAATATATATATATATATATATGTATGTGTATGTATAACTGCCTATCACATATTCATTAAACTTGATGATAATTTCGTGAAACTATGTTTTCAAAGTCACTATTGGTTTTTTACTCGATTGTTTACTGTGCATCATTAATTTAATAATTGTTTTGTTTTTTCCAATTTTTAACAGAATGTGTCACTATTGTATTTTTCCATATTCATGACTGTTTATTACACTTAAACCCTCCATTCACACCTAAAACCGATCAATTCACACCTGTTAAAACCGATAACGGGGTTGACTAAAACTGGGGTCGTTTCTTCTGAGTAAAAATGGGGTTGATTTCGCGTGGGGTCGATTCTTCTGGCAGCCCTGTAGTGTAGGATCTAAAAATAGAGATGACCTTATTCCTTATATCGCTTCAACTCATTCATTCTTTTCAAAACATTCAAATGAATTATTTTATTAAATTACGGAATCAATACACAATGCGTTTGAATTTTCTCTATCATACCAAAACACTATGAAAGTTTCCTCCCTAGGTAGGCCTATGCTTATTCATTTGAAATATTCCGGAATCTGCCAAAAGGACAATCTGATTTTGTTATAAATGTTCATAATATGTACATGTATATACTAAGAGGCGCTTGTATGGGGGAAAGGGTTAATACCCAGGAAATATTCTTGCAATTGACAGTTCAGTTTATTGCTGTTATATGGAGATAATCGGCTATTTTCTGTCAAATATTGATGACGGTAAATTTTAAAAGAGTCTTGATTTAAGAATATCATGTTTATAATTTTCTCTCTCTCTCTCTCTTTCTTTTCTCTCTCTCTGTCTCTCTGTCTCTCTCTCGCTCTCTCTCTGATCTATTCTGATTTCTCTTTGTCCGTCCGTCGTCTGTCGTTAACTTTTTGCTTAAAACATCATCTCCTCCTATACTGCAGGAACAATATTTCCACAAAACATCACAGGAATGTTCCTTTGGTGGTCCTCTTTCAAAATTGTTCAAAGATTTAAATTCATTTGAGAACTTTGGTTGCTGCGGCATCAGAAAGGGGGCAAAATATCCAAACTTTTTGTGACCTTCTACAAAAATTGTTCAATCCATACTGATTGGTCGAAAAACATGGCATTTAGGCGGCATTAGAAAATGGGCAAAAGGACAAAATTTGAAAATTCCATTTTTATGGAAGTGCTTGTCTGATGTTAAGAAAATTTAATAGGAGTCTTACTTAAGTGATCCTCTAATTAATTTGTTCAAGCTGTATTGATTGATTACAAAATAATAGCAACAAGGCGTCATCACAAAAGGGGTAAATTGAACTTTAGCTACAAATGACAACTCCTACCATTCCACTGGACCAATTTCAACTTTACTTCACAGGAATGTTCCTTTGTTGGTCCTCTTTCAAAACTGTTCAAAGACTTACATTCTGTGTAGAACTTTGGTTGCTGCGGCATCAGAACGTGAGAAAATACCCACATTTAGAAATCCTTTTCAACCATACTCTGCTTGTCTGGTTGTAAGATAATTTTGTAAAAATGTTCCTTGTGTGACCCTCTACAAACACTTTTCAAGCCATATTGATTCGTTGAAAAACAGGGAAGCAAGGCGGAATCAGGAAAGTGGCCAAATGACAAAACTTTATAATTCCATTCTCATTAAAGTTGTTGTTTGATTTCAAGATACAAATGAACTTTAAAATGGCAATTTCTTTAACAGTGTCCACTCCTTGCAGTTTCATTTGCACTCCTGATCAAATTTTCCCAGATATTTGCAGTAATATATTTGCTACTAATTTACTATCACTCAGGTAATCGATTTAGGGCCATCTTGGCCATCTTGTTTTATTTTAGTCTAATACAATGATTATGTTTTAGGAAGCTAAAGATCTTGGTGGCCCTAGAAAGGAATGTTTCACTATAGTACTGCAAAGAATTCATGAACAATATTTCAACCCAGTGAAGGAGTGGTCAGAGGATTATGGGTAAGAATATTTCTTAATGTTTTTGTGATGCATGATTATCAACACTTTTAAACTTGTATGGTATACCTGTCACCAGTAATTTTGTTACTTTGATGTACCTAGTGTGCTTCTAAGATCAAAGTAATTACTGCCGTTCTCCATAACAGTCTCAAATCAGTTTTACTTACTTTGCTGATCAGTTTTACTTACTAACTTTGCTTTTGAAAACAGTGAATGTATTTAGTTGTGTCCCTTGTTTCCACAAATGAGCACCATCACTAGTTGTCAGGACTAGATATAATTGTTGGTGAAAGAAAATGTGTCACACATCACATATCTAGTAACATGCACCTTTCTTTCATAATTATGACTGACCATTAATGAAGCCATTAAAGATTGTAAAGGAAAATTTAGTCTTGGTCTATCTTTGTATAGCTGGTTAAATGTATGTAATACTTTGGGAAAATATGCCTGGATCACCTGACCTCTTGTTATATTTGAGCTTGTGAATGTGAACACATTTAGAGCGAACTTTCTCATTTATGTTCACTATTTACTATACTCAAATAGAAGCTAGGTTCATGTATGTATAATTTGTTTCTAAGAATGGCCAAATCCACGCTTGTCAGGATGATAAATTGCACTTTAAATAGGTTCAAATGCAATAATGGGCTTCTTGTTTTTACTTACAGCTTTGAGTACACTACAGAAAGGCAAGTTGCCCAGAATAATGTCTGCGGAATTGTTAACAGAAGTGTTTTTCAGTGAAGCTCCAAGGAAATTTGTCAAAGATTTGAGAACTGGGTTGGATCCTTTGGTTTGTTTCAGGTATAATGTTTAACTATTCAAAGAAAAACATCTGTTTAGCTTTACTATTTAAAAAACATTGAGAGCTATTAACATGACTCACCTAATCATATTTGATTTTTGTTCTAAAACAGCTGTATTTGGTGTCACTGTCTTAACTCAGGATAAGATTCTGTTTGCACTGTAAGCTTTGTACTTGTAGTGACTTAATGTCTTCCTAGTAATGCAAGACATGTTAACAATTACAAGTTTTACACAATTATTTGCAATTATAGTGTACCCTTTCCAACATACAACACATCTACAGCAGATGGACCTCACAATCATCTAGGCAAAACAAAATAATCTTCAGGAGTCAAAGACTGGATATCCCTATCTCTCATATAGACGCCTTCTGACGTCTTTGCAGCATACAACTTTTGAAAACATTTGTGACAAAAGAAGAAATTGCTCAAAACAAGCAATATCTCCTTTTGCCATAAAGTTTTCAAATTTATTAAACAATTAAACTGAGAGTTTATGCAGATTTTTCATATTTTTGCCAGGATGTTTTCAAAGTCATATGCTGCAGATTTGTTGTATGATATGTGGAATTTGAGGAATTTGTGTTCAGGATTCGGGTATAAGCATTATGAAAGTGATCAGAACATTCATTTCCATCAAGTCTAGTTCAAATTTCAAACTGTGTCATGTTAGGTCAAATCTAACATGTAGAGCTCGCCCACAGTCCACAAATTTGAACATATACAAATAGTTTTAGCTCTTCTGTTTTTATGGGGGATCTTAATTCAATTTTTTTTAACTTTTTGACTTTTAATTTCAGCTTGTTGGTCGTCTTCCTATCTTGGTGTACCTTTTCCCCAGCAGACAACTCCACTTACATTCCGAATGCTTTCTACTTTGTTAAGACCTAGTTTTAGCATGTAATGGAAGGGTCCAACCATAGAATGGTGGAAAATACAACATATCAGCTTTTCATAAAATACCTAAGAGAAACAGCTGGTAAGGAGCTATAAATTAATGCATGTACTCATGTATTTATACTTTCAAAATTTCTTACATCCTGTGAATTGAGATTATCTTATGATCATATTAATTTTTATTTTATTAAATATATTGTGATTATATCTATCTTTATAATTACATTGTCATGAATAGCATAGAAAATGATCAAGAAACATTGGTTGCACCAGAACTAACCTTTTCCTGGCGATTAACTGCCCTATATGGATGGTGTTTACTGTGAAACAAATTTGTCATATAATTTGTTGACAGTTTAACCAGACTATAACTTCAGACCCTTTGATTGACTGCAAGTTTCTAATTGATGCCCTCTTCAACTCACCTTAATATAAAAGGCGCGATGAACTATTTCAGTCCTCTTGTAACTGATGTGTAAAGCAAGAAATACCTATCATTTCAATATAATTATCTTCTATTCATTCTTTTGTAATGAACATATTAAACAGAAGCTACCCTCTTCACCTAGGTATATGGTTGCAGCTTGTCATCCTTCTGTTTGTTTATATGTGTGTGTGTGTCATACTTTTGTTAAGAGGATATCTTTTAAACTTTTGAAAGGAAATAAATAGGTAAGGTGCATTGAAAACATGTGCATATAAAAACCATGGTGACAATGTTTGACATGCTAAAATTATGTATTTTGTGGTAAACAAATATTTTAGATATCTGTGAACATTTCTTATTTAACTACATGTATACACATGGAAGATGCTTTTCTCTTGAAAAAAAAACATAAGTACAAAAGTCATGTATGTGTGTACTTTTAGAGTTATCAGTGCAATATGAAATATCTAGTTGTGAAATTAAAATCTCTTAACAAAATTTTAAAAAAGCATTGATTTGTTTTTGTAAATTTCAGCTGGTAGAAGACAGGGTATAGGCCTCAACAACATATTGAGATTTGTGACTGGTGCTGACGAGGAACCTGTTTTAGGATTTTCTGTTGAGCCGAGTTTGAATTTCGTCAACTCAGAGTCTTTCCTGTCAACAGCCAGCACATGCGCAAACAGACTTAATTTAACTGTTCCAACAGATGTTCTACAAATGCCTTCCACCAAGGAAGTGTTCAACTTATTTGATTATGCCTTTTTTAATTCATACTTTTGATTTGAGTGACTTTTTAGCTTAGCAAGTGAATTAAGTGTCTTGCTGTTTTGTCACAAAACTTTATGAAAATTTTAAAAATCTTCTTCTTTTGATCTGATTTTCAAATGAGTTTATAACATTATCCCTTGTGTGACTGTCTATCAGTTCCTTTAAGCCATGTTGATCAGTAAAGAAAAATATGGCATCTAGTGGGTGAGGTTGTGATGTGCAGAAAATTTAAATAAATAAGTTTGATGGAAATGTTCCTAGGCTAACTCTTTACCAGATTCCTTCAAACCATGTTGAATATCATAAAAAAAATGGACGTAAAGGGCGGAGGGGTCTGGGGGCTATTTTTCCCTTTTTGCCTGTACCCAGTGAAACTCCGGTGAAATAAAGTAAGAGGTTAAACAAGATTAAAGGTGCCGGTTCAAAGTCACAGTTAGAATCATAGATTTTTGTCCGTGCATTTTATTCTGCACCCATTTTTAGCACACCTAAATCATGCAAAACTATTTATCTTGACAATAGATGGAAATTCTAAAATTCTTTTTGTATTTGAGTGCTTGAGTACTGGCACAGTTTGAAATAATTTGGCACAAATGTTATTTATGTGACTTTTTTCAAAACTATTCATATTTTTTTTATCTTTTGATAAATATATGTAGCCACCAGGGTTAGTTATCCTTATTGTCTCGCTCACGAGAGTGGAGTGAGACACAGCAGTCACTTTTCCGGCGACCGTGGCTGCGATTTTACAAATGGCTATATCTCAGCAACCCCTGCTCATATTTTTCTGAAACTTTGTCAGATGTATTGCTGGGTTATAAGACATCATTCTACATCAAAATTATCAAGGGCAAATAGTTTGGTAGAACTTGACCTTGGTTAGGTAACTTAACATCTAAACTTAATCTTGGTTAACTTTGGCATTTTTCATTTAATCTTCATGAAAGTTTATCAAAACATTTGTTTCCATCATTCAACATCAAAATAACCAAGGTCGAGGTCATAGTTTAAAAAGAGTAACCTTGGTTAACTTTGTCTGTGAATGTCACATTTTTCATTCATTCTTTATGAAAGTTTATCAGAACATTTGTCTCCATCAAATCTCGGTCAAGTTCAAAACTAGGTCAAGAGAGATCAAAAACTAGGTCTCTATGTCAATTGTTAGAATAACCTTGTGAACACTCTAGAATTCACTTTTGATATTCAATCTTCATGAAATTAATCACAACAATTGTCTCCACCAAATCTCGGTCAAGTTTTACACTGGGTCATGGGGTTTAAAAGCCTAGGTTACTATGTCAAATGTTGGATAAATAATCTTCTGAAAACTATAAGTGACTTTCTTCATTCAATCTTCAGGAAATCTAATCACTAGATATTTGTCCATCAAATATAGTTCATGATTGGTCAAAACTAGGTCAGTTGGTCAAATGTTAGAATAACCTTATGAACACTTTAGAAATCACATTTTTAGCTCACCAGTTATTGTGATCACCTTTTGTCCGGCGTCTGTTTTTCGTCGTCCGGCGTCAACATTTGCTTGTTAACATTCTAGAGGCAACAATTTGCATCTAATAATCATGAAAGTTTATCAGAACATACATCTCTAAAAAATCTAGGCCAAGTTCGAAACTGGGTCATTTGGGGTCACAATCTAGGTCACTAGATCAAATTAAATGAAAATCTTGTTAAAACTCTTAAATTTTTGGCTTGATCATGTTGAACCTTTGTCAGAATGTTTGTCTTATTGATATCTAGGCCAAGTTTGAATATAGGTCAATTCGGTTCAAAAACTAGGTCACTAGGCCAAATTGAAGTAAAATCTTGTTAATACTGTAGCGGTCTCAATTTTTACTTCAGCAGTTTGAAATTTTGTCAGAATGTTTGTCTTAATAATATCTAGGTCAAGTTCGAATATGAGTTATGCCGTGGCAAAAACTAGTTCACTAGGCTAAATTGATGGAAAATCTTGTTAACACTCTGGAGGCCGCATTTTTTTGCTTCAGCAGGTTAGGTCAAGTTTGAATGTAGGTCATGTCGGGTCAAAAACTAGGTCACTAGGCCAAATTTAAGGATAATCTTAACACTCTTAAAACCGCATTTTAAACTTGAGCATGTTGAAATTTTATCAGAAAATTTGTCCTGATGATATCTAGGCCAAGTTCGAATATGCGTCATGTCCTGTAATAAACTAGGTCACTAGGCCAAATTTAAGGAAAATCTTGTTAACACTCTGGAAGCCACATTTTGGCTTGAGCATGTTGAAACTTTGTCAGAATGTTTGTCTTGATGATATCTAGGGTAAGTTCGAATATGGGTCAGGTCAGGTCAAAAGTCACTAGGCCAAATTGTAGAACAATCTAGTTTACATTATAGAGATCGCATTTTTGACTTGATTTGCTTGACATTTTGTCAGAATGTTTGTCTTGATGATACATGTATTGCCATTGGTACTGAAAGACTTAAGTCTCAAATAGCCCATTCTCAGGTGAGTGATTCCAGAGCCTCATGGCCCTCTTGATCACATCTCGGTCAAGTTCTAAACTTAGTAATGGGGTAGGTCAAAAAAGGTCAAAAACTAGGTCCTTAGGTCAAATGTTGGAATAACCTTGTGAACACTCTAAAATCACTTTTCAGACAAAGCGTTTTGAAAAGTTGCAAAAGGTCGATGGTTAGTGTTAAGCTCAACAGGCTGAAAGCAAGGAGAGCTAATGTCATAGGGAATTATCCGTTCTGTTAACTTGTGTCTTAAAGGTACTTCTCCTCTTTAACCACTGCGCCAAATGGGATAAAACGTCATCCTCTGAATGGCTTCTTCAAATGTTTGGATACAGGCAAAATTCTGGTTTCCATGGTAACCAAAAGAAAAAACTTTAAAAATATTCTACTTCAAAGCCTGATGACAGATTTTCAAATAATTTTGAAGAAATGTTCCTTGAGTGACCCTCTCTCAGATCCCTTCACACCATGTTGATTGGTAAAAAAACCTTGTCGCTGGGGGGGGGGGGGGGGGCATAGTGAAAACCCTGAAAGTTTTCTCGGATAATATTTTGACAGATTTTCAATTATATTGTAGAAATGTTCATTGGGTGACCCTCTATCAGATTCGTTCAAGCTGTTTTGCCTTGTATGGCTATAGTTAAAACTTTGAAAATCTTCTCCTCCAAAACTGTGTGACAGATTTTCAAAAAAAAAATGATAGAAATGTTCCTTGAGGTCCCCTTTACTCAGATTCAAGACGTGCTGAGTGGTACAAAAACATGACTGTAAGGGTGTTTTGCCTTATATGGCTATAGTGAAAACTTAAAGAAGCTTCTCCTTCAAAGCTTGATGTCAGATTTTCAAATTATGTTGTAGAAATGTTCATTGGGTGACACCCTATCTGATTCTTTCAAGCCATGTAGATTAGTTGAAAAACATGGCTTCCAGGGAATGGGGCTGTTTTGCATGATATGGCTATAGTGATTAAATGTTTGCCTTATGGCAGTGGAGCAATACTGGAGCGATTTATTTGCTGTTTCGTCTATTGTTTTTGATCGTTATTCTTATAATTTCTGTAACACAAGTAGATTTAGTTTAATAAAGACAAAACATGTACTTGTGGTTATAATTATATATAATAGTTTGTATACCACATGCATGTACTTGTTATGTAAATTCATCTAGGTCATTTTTTGTAATAATCCAAGGTCAGAACAAAATGAAAGTAAAGCTTTATCCTTTCACACATGCAGACGTCTAATGACCTATGCTCAGCAGAAGATTTTTAAAAAAAATGTGGCAAAAGGAGAACATTTTCATAATGATAAATTTCTCCCTTAGCCACAAAGTTATCAACCATATTTAACTGTCATATTTACAGTACAGGCAGTTAAATTCAAAATCAATTTAAATATATCCATAGTTTAAATATCCTTACAATAGAAGCCTTGCTATGAACCCTGGAACTATCTATGAACAATGGATAGGATAAGTTCAAAACTGTCCCATTGACTCAAAATAAATTTGAAAGGAGTGATCGTAATTAACATTATGTAATGTTCAACATTACAATTATATTTTAGAACTCTTTAAACGGTGTGACGCAATAACTAATCAGCATGCCTTTGTAGAATGTCCACTGCTTTCATGTAAATATTAATGCCATAATTGTCCGAATGCCAATCTGAAGGACAATTTTGTAATAATTCGGTTTCGCAATCTGCACCAAAGTCGAGAACAAGTGGACTAAGTGATGGACGTTGGTCATTTGTATGATTTACATCTAACTGTATATTTCCCTGCACTCCATATAATTATGTTTCGCTGTCTGTTAGAGGAGTGTCAACCGGATAATTAATAGAACCGGCCATGAACAGTCTAAGTGGAGAAGAGCGTGCAGTTCTTAACCGATGTCTTGCCCAAGCATCTTTCCAAATTTCAAGTTTTTCATTAATTTTCCCCATAAACACATAGTGAAGAGCATAAATATGTATCTCATTCAGAGGGTCAAGGATTCCGTGTTCTTCCATGAAATGAAACGAATCGTAATAAAAGCATAGCACACCTTCATAGACATCTCTCCACAACCGCTCTATACGCTGATTATGAGTGCTTTTGCCCGTTTCATGCTACGTTTATTTATTCCACGTTTGCGAATCATATATTCAGCAACTTGAATGTTTTCCATACCCTGATCTGAGCGAACCCTCAGTGGAATGCCGAATTGTGATGTTCCGTGTAGAAAACATCTCAATATGGTCGCAGCTTTGTTATTGCTTTCGCATCTTAAAAACACAATAAATCGACTAAATCCATCAATTCCTCCGCATACTATGAAATGCCAGCGTATCAGTTTATGGTTGGTGTCCAGATGCCAGAGATGATTTGGAGCAGTCACATTGTAGAATCTTCGGTGAAGCCTTCGACGGAGCCTTTCTGTGATCCCAACTTGATCAGTAGTGTGTAATACGTCTCGTAAGCGAGACCTTGTAATCTGTTGAACAAAAGAAGAATCGTTGTTTGACATTGTTAGATTACTAGCAAGAACTTCTGAAACAACTTGCTCTACCTTCTCAACTGTATAATATGTTATCGCGCACTGGTTATCAAGTCAACAAAATATATCTGATTGATAACAAACATGGAGTGTCTTTAAATGCTTACTGCCGATATGTACGTAAGTCGTGTTGGATTTCTTAATATAAATCGTTGAATAACGCGACAGCGCATCATTTGACGTAATGAGGTGGGTGTGGATGGTTCTGTTTATACTAATGTTCAAATATAGTGTGAAACAGTGTTCATTGATAACAATTGAAATAAGCAATTATACCAGCGCCCATAGCACCGATTAAAGCCGAACTATACTTTCTGAGAACGTAATGTATATTTGATGATATATAAGTTTATTCAGAAAACAAATCTGAAAAAAAAAACATTAGCGATTATAAAAACGATATAATAGAATGTATAAGTAAGTTTAAAAAAACCTCATAGTGTGTATTAATATATAGAGATTTATTTCTATGTTTAATTTTAGAAAGTATAAACCTACACCTGTATATTATCAGTGAAAATGCAGCACGCACATCACTTGCATGACTTTGTATTGACTGATATATAATGACCTGAACTTTCAGTTGTATCACATACAATTTATTATAATAAAATATGAATTAATGAAATAATAATATCTTGTGTAAAATAAGCATATATTATTCAACAAGATGTTTAACCCTTTTCTGCAAGCTTTGGCATGGATAAAGGGCTTTATCATTTGCTTCTTAAGATGATCCCTTAAGCATCTGTTAATCTCACATTTGATGTACGTCAAATCTGTAACTAATAGGTATCTTGTCAGCCGTCTTAATTATTACAGGTACACTATCATTGCTAAAAAGTAAATACCTCTTTGAAGTCTAAGACGTTTAAACAACAATCTCATCAGAAGAGTATAAAAGCAACAGTCCAAGTCAACACTAGCATTATATCATTATGCTGTGAATAAATAAGTAACTGTTTGACTGACTGGATTGAAACTATTCCAGATATAATCTACTATTCCACACACTTTAATCCGCAACATTCATGACAGATAAAGCGTGTTGCAGGATACAAACAAACGCAGAATAAAAAGCCAGATTCTTTTGTAAATGCGACGGTTTAATTTCGAAGTATTTGCTTAGTTGCTCATTTCTAAAGATTGTTTTAAAACCATGCCTCGAATGCTAAAACGGGCCAGCAAGTGGACATAAAATGGAAACAATTTCAACTTTAAAGATAGCAAACCTTTTCAACTAAGGTTATACTTACTAGTATTTATTTACTTGGAAGATGCATTTACATTCTCAAATGAGTGACTCAGAACCACATTGTCAACCATAGAAAAATAATAAAAACCGAAACAAAGTTTGTCCAAACCTTTAATCCTCGTTGGTGTAAAACCTGTCTGATGATCGTCTCCCCGATTCTTGGAAACTCTGATGTCACTTTTTGACTTGTCTTCGAAGTGATTCATCGTCGATATTTGTGAAATTGTAAACCGATAAATCATATTGACTCATTCTCCTGTATATAGTCCTTTCACATACGGATAGCAGTTTCGATATTTCGTTTATTCTGAAACCGTATTCGAGCAATGATTCAATACTTTGCTTTGATATGTTGTACTGTGGTTCACTGCGATTGCTCTGCACGTCCCCCACCTGACCGTATGTGATGCATTCAACTCGAAGTTTCATCATATCTGAACTATTTGTTACGCCCAAATATTTCAGTTCGTGCATTGAAAGCTTACACACTATATCCGGCGATATTTTCTCCTTTCTAAATCCAGAAACGCACGCACACAAGTCCAGTTTTCTTAAAATTCTCTCCATTTCATGATCGGCCATTTTTAAAAATTAACACGTCTAATAAACAAAGTATTTAAGTTTGGACATGACGAAATGGAGAATCAGTATTCACATATCGAAACGTTTACTGCGCATAACATAAGTACCTCTAAACAGCACATAAAGATAAGTGCATATAACACAATGAAGTATGCACATCATGGAAAGAAGAATGCACAGGATATAACGACAATTATACAACACATGTTGGTAAGTTCAAATAATATAACGATTTATGCACATAACAAATTATAGAAGGCACAAACCACAACGATCGGTACAGATCACATAATGAGGTATAAACATAACAAATTGAACACTTCAAAAGACACACTGAACAGTATACATAATATAATGAAGTGTGCACATAACGAAACGGAGTATGCACTTAACATAACAATCACAGTACATATCATACAAGAGTATGACATGACAGTGTAAAGACTACACATATCAGAACTCAAATATACATAACGAAATGAGGAGAAAACAAGACAACCTATACAATTCACATCACATAGAGAGGTTTACACATACCGAAATGGACACTTGACACGACGTAACGGTCAGTATACATAATATGATGAAGTGTGCACATAACGAAACGGAGAATGGACTTAACATAACAATCAGAGTACATATCATACAGGAGTATGGCATGACACTGTAAAGACTTCACATATCAGAACTCAAATATACATAACAAAATGAGGAGAGAACAAGACAACCCATACAATTCACATCACATAGAGAGGTATACACATACCGACATGGACACTTGACAAGACATAACGATCAGTATACATAATATAATGAAGTATGCACATAACGAAACGGAGAATGGACTTAACATAATAATCATAGTACATATCATACAGGAGTATGACATGATAGTGTAAAGACTACACAGAATACAAACACATGTTGTATAATGAGGCAGCAAAGGCGTTCCATACTGATACATCAAACAATATGAACTCTTATCCCGTTTGACTGCTGGAACAGATTTCGTTAGATTACAGGTCATCATTTACTTTTTCATGCTATACTCTTATAATTGCACCAAAACATGCATTACATTAAACCCTTTCATAGCTGGACTAATTTTGTTTAAAAATTCACCATATAAAATGTCAAAGAGGTACCCGGCTGTGGAAGCTCACCGATCATTTTCATCCTTTTTATTAATGATCTTATTGAATATTTAAGAATACAAAACGAGTATTTTCGTATCTAATAACATGGAGGATATTCTTGCCATTTTGTTTGCAGACGACGTTCCTTATGTATTTGACACTGTGTTTCGCAGTTAAATACTATCCATAGATATGTCAAACAGTAGGAATGAAACTAAATTTAGAGAAAACGAAAATAATGGTTTTCCGAAATGGTGGTATTATAAAGCAAAACGAGAAATGGTTTTATAACGAAAAAGAAGTTCAAACTCTCTCCTGATTTAAATACTTAGGTTCACACTTTATATCACGTTTATGTTGGACAAAAGGTAAAACTGATCAATCAGCACAAGCAAAAAATCACAAAGAAAATTTGGTTGGTTATTTTAGTCCACAAGATGCTTTCAAATTATTTGATTCGATGGTTAAACCTATTCTCTGTTTCGATCAAAAGTCACAAGCCCGCAGACAAAAGTCAAAAGGGCCCTCCAGGGAATCCATAGTTTCGCGTCAGATATATGGGGCTATGAATATAGCCATACTATAGAATGTTCATATTAACTTCTGTAAACGTATTAGTTGTGTAACTTAAAATACTGCCGATTTCTTTGCTTGTAAGTGAATGTGGTAGATATCCTATTGCTGTATTATATATGGCACAATGTATCCCATTCTGGCTTAAGCTGACTGCAATGTCAAATACAAGATACCCAAAGCAATGTTAGTATGTGTTCAGACGACTCGATGAAAATGGCAGAAATACAGTGGCGACTAAAATAAAATATTTATTACATGAAAATGGTTTTGGGTTTGTGTGGATATCTTGTGGAGTAGGAAATTCGTCCCAATTTCTGACCGTATTTGGACAACGTTTAATAGATTGTTCTCTCCAAGTCTTGCAAAAAGATGATAATAGGTGATTCATCGAAAGCAAATTATCATAAATATGTTAAATCACTACTAAATACAGAACGATATTCATCAATTGATATGTCGTTTAACAATTGTCGTATATTATCACATTTCATATGCTTAAGCCATTGCTTAAATGTTTAAAAGGGTTATACATAAAACTATTGATCATAACTTGCGTTTTTGTGATTTGTGCTTTTAACGAAATATACACGTGGTGGAGGACTTTATACTTCCACGCGAAATGGAAATTATTATAACCAACAAAAGAACTTTTCAGTGAAATAATGGCTAATCCCAGACCGATGTGCATACAAACTCCTGCGATTTTTTTGGTAGAGTCATTTAAAATCAGTAAGTATACGGATTTTCCTATAATCTAAGCAATATATATTTTCAATTCTTGTATTATTAGATTAAACATCATTCTTATATGTATTTTGAAAATTGTGCATAATTGTCATTAACTCTAGATATAAAAACAAATTAGTTTACTATTCGGTTAATATTAACTTATGTGTATCAGATTTGATAAATTAACCCTTTCCTGTATGCAACGAAATTGCAACAAACAAGTTTGGAAACATCTGGACCTGAATATAGAAACATTAAATTGTTGAAGGTATAACCAGGGACACAATATTAGTGTCCCTTGTATAACTATGGAAAAGAGATGAACGCCCTTTTACAAAAGGAGAGACGAAGATAATGAACGCTTCCCTTTTTTGTCACGATGTTTTATAATATATGAACTGTTTATAATCGCATAGTGAACATTTGCTATACTTCAATCTAGTTAATGTGATGTCACTTATGTGGACATATTATAAATTACGGAATATACATATTGTATTGTAGTATATTGTATCGATGGGCTAACAGTATGTGTGGAAAAGCAGCCAGTTGCTTGGCAATAAGATATGTGGAGTACTGGTGTGTGAAAGCCGGTAAACACATGCGTAGGTCAACTGGCTTCCGTGATAAAAAGATGATGAAATATTGTTGAAAACGGCCTTAAACCCCAATAATCAATTAATCTATGTGTTCCTTTCCCATTCAACATAAACATACCCGAGGTCTATATATATAGTTTGAGTATTAAGTCGAACGGATGTCTGATGTCAATGTGAATCGGAAAGATGTCCGAGGTCTATATTTAGTACGAATTATACCGATTGGATGTCCGAGATAAACCGAGTGTTACCGAGATGGATCGATTGGTTTTTACAATAACGTGCAGACGATCTGTAAATCATGTAACAAGTCACGTCTTTTATTATCATGGGAATACCATTTGAGTCGTGTCTAGCGCTTTGGGGTCTCGTTGCACCCTCTTAGTTTAAAAATAGTTTATTGCATCTTTCTTGTTACATGCATAACTTATATTCGTAAATGTACAGAGAGTATTTATACCTTAAATAAATGACAAAAAAAATAAAATGAGTCGAGCTACTAGTTTACACAACATTAGTAAAAGTCCATCCCACGGCGTCAAAATACTACCGTTTATATAAGACCTGTTTTGCATTATAAACTTACGTACATGTTAATACAATTAAACTAAAATAGAAAAGGAACATATATCAACAGTTTGAAAACAGTTTCCCTACACTGTCCCGAAATAAGACTCCGTCGCCCGCCGACCTCATCGACCACTTCTCAAAATCTCGGTTTCACCCAAGGACAATTTCTACAAAATAATTTGAAAATCTCCCATCCAGTTTGGGAGGAGAAGAATGTTTAAGCTATTTTCATTCGGTTGCCATGGAAACCAGAATTATTCATGGATCAAATTATTTAAAATTTGTGAGAGGACACTGAGAGGATGCTTCCTATGAAGTTTCATCCTAAATGAGCCGGTAGTTAAAGAGGACAAGCTGTTTGAAGCAAACACTTGACGCACGGACGGACGCACGCATGGACGGTCGGACGGACGGACGCACGCACGCACGCACGCACGCACGCACGCACGCACGCACGCACGCACGCACGCACGCACGCACGCACGCACGCACGCACGCACGCATGGACGCACGCACGGACGCTTGCACGGACGGACGGACAGACGCAAGCACAACGGAAAATTCGCCATGACATAAGCTCGACTTGTTTTCATCCAGTGGAGCTAAACATTGGTATCCCACGGGCGTTACGACGTTATATATGCTACCCGTTACGTACGGAGATGTTTGTTTATTGCTGTATCGGGTTTCAGGCCGCCTCGGTGGTGTAGTGATAGAGCGTCTGCCTCGGTGGTGTAGTGATAGAGCGTCCGTCTCGGTGGTGTAGTGATAGAGCGTCCGCCTCGGTGGTGTAGTGCTGGAGCGTCCGCCTCGGTGGTGTAGTGATAGAGCGTCCGCCTCGGTGGTGTAGTGATAGAGTGTCCGCCTCGGTGGTGTAGTGATAGAGCGTCCGCCTCGGTTGTGTAGTGATAGAGCGTCCGCTTCGATGGTGTAGTGATAGAGCGTCCTCCTCGAGTGTGCCAGGTCGCGCTTTCGATACCCGGCCGGGTTACACCAAATACTTGTGATGACTTTCCTTTTCGTGGTGCTCAATAGTGTGGGGTATTCAATAGTGCTGGTAACTTAGCCAGAAATCGCCGTTAAATAACTGAAAAATGTTGAAAGCGGTGTATAACAGTTCACTTATTCAGGATCCCTCGGTAAAACAAAAGAGTACTAGACTATATCGAGTGATTGGCGTGAAACGGTTGCAACTAAAATTGGTAATTTTTTACCAAGGTTAATCACCTCGCCATAAAGTCTTTATAAGCGTTAAATCATTTTTCTTGGTAAACAATGGAAATTTAGGTGTCATTGCTCGTTCTGAGCAATGGCACCTAAATTTGCATTGTTTACAAAAGGGTCAAAATTGCCCTAAACCAGGGTTTTCGAAATAGGTTTTTAGTTACAACTGTTTCACGCCAAGCCCTCGATACGGAGTAATAAGACACCTAATCACCAGATGATTCGCAAACACAAACGTCTTTAGCATCATTAATATTTCATAGAACACATCACAAAATACAAAACATGCAATCCTCAGTTCACATTTCCTTGTTAAAACAGGCGATCGTGGACGACTCTGAAATAGACGGTATATGAGCCGTCCCACGAGAAAACCAACATTGTGGACTCTGCGTAAAGTATTGAACCGGATCAGCTTAAGCATGCCGCGCAGGCTAACCCGGAGAGACACTTTTCGCCTCCTGTGGATTTTCTGTTACAGGACTCATTACTGTATACCTCTATCCCCCTCAGACGGAATTTGTCGGTCCGGATAAGTCTGTGCTAATGTTGGTTTCCTCATAGAACGGCTCATATGTTAGTTCAAGAAACGAGTTATAAGTGATAAACAGTAGTAAAGTGATATCGTACAAAAGTCCCCGGTCGAACCATGTATCTTTCCAAATGAACGCGGACTGCGCATGCTGATCTGGGTCGATACATTACGTGGAGGCCATAATGTTGGTTTTCTTGCGGGACGGCTTCTGAAACAAAATAGGATGAGGTAGAACTGACTCATAATGACACATTTTGTATCTGAACAATGAAAGGTAAGGTGAAGTTGGTGTCTAGTGTCTAGTATCTAGTATCGTTTATCATAAACGATACTGGCAACCAGAATCTAGTATCGTTTATCATAAACGATACTGGCAACTAGACACTAGTGTCGTTTAAGGAACTAGATATGTTACTTTAATTTTTTCTGCATAGTTTCCAGAATCAATTTGCAGACTCCAGTGTCGTTTAACACTAAACAACACTGGCAACCAGACACTAGTGTCGTTTAAAGAACTAGATATATAATTTTCAATTTTCAGGTTCCAGTGTCGTTTAACACTAAACGACACTGGCAACCAGACACTAGTATCGTTTAAGGAACTGGATATATAATTAATAAACTTTCAGACTCCAGTGTCGTTTAACACTAAACGACACTTGCAACCAGACACTAGTGTCGTTTAAGGAACTAGATATATAATGTTCAATTTTCTGACTACAGTGTCGTTTAACACTAAACGACACTGGCAACCAGACACTAGTATCGTTTAAGAAACTAGATATATAATTAATCAATTTCAGACTCCAGTGTCGTTTAACACTAAACGACACTGGCAACCAGACACTAGTATCGTTAAAGGAACTAGATATATAATAAATCAATTTCAGACTCCAGTGTCGTTTAACACTAAACGACACTGGTAACCAGACACTAGTATCGTTTAAGGAACTAGCTATATAATTAATCAATTTTCAGACTCCAGTGTCGTTTAACACTAAACGACCCTGGCAACCAGACACTAGTATCGTTTAAGGAACTAGATATATAATTAATAAACTTTCAGACTCCAGTGTCGTTTAACACTAAACAACAATGGCAACCAGACACTACTGTCGTTTAAGGAACTAGATATGTAATTTTAAATTTTCTGACTCCAGTGTCGTTTAACACTAAACGACACTGGCAACCAGACACTAGTATCGTTTAAGGAACTAGCTATATAATTAATCAATTTTCAGACTCCAGTGTCGTTTAACACTAAACGACACTGGCAAGCAGACACTAGTATCGTTTAAGGAACTAGATATATAATTAATCAATTTTCAGACTCCAGTGTCGTTTAATACTAAACGACACTGGCAACTAGAAACTAGTATTGTTTAAGGAACTTGATATATAAGTAATCAATTTTCAGGATCCAGTGTCGTTTAACACTAAACGACACTGGCAACCAGACACTAGTATCGTTTAAGGAACTGGATATATAATTAATCAACTTTCAGACTCTAGTGTCGTTTAACATTAAACGACACTGGCAACCAGACACTAGTGTCGTTTAAGAAACTATATATATAATTTTCAATTTTCAGACTCCAGTGTCGTTTAACACTAAACGACACTGGCAACCAGACGCTAGTATCGTTTAAGGAACTGGATATATAATTAATCAATTTTCAGGATCCAGTGTCGTTTAACACAAAACGACACTGTCAACCAGACACTAGTGTCGTTTAAGGAACTATATATATAATTTTCAATGTTCAGGTTCCAGTGTTGTTTAACACTAAACGACACTGGCAACCAGACGCTAGTATCGTTTAAGGAACTGGATATATAATTAATCAATTTTCAAACTCCAGTGTCGTTTAACACTAAACGACACTGGCAGCCAGACACTAGTATCGTTTAAGGAACTAGATATATAATTAATCAATTTCAGAATCTAGTGTCGTCTTACACTAAACGACACTGGCAACCAGACACTAGTATCGTTTAAGGAACTAGATATATAATTAATCAATTTTCAGGATCCAGTGTCTTTTAACACTAACCGACACTGGCAACCAGACACCATTATCGTTTAAGGAACTGGATATATATCTAATCAATTGTTAGACAGGTATGTGAAGTTATCGCCTAGATCGTAGATCGTAGCTCAACCAAAAAAATGTAGCTGGCTGACCTGGGTCATAGATCGTAGCTCCACCACTTCAAACACATTACGAATTGGCTGACCTGGGTCGTAGATCGTACCTCAACCACTTCAAACACATTGCGAATTGGCTGACCTGGGTCATAGATCGTAGCTCAACCACTTCAAACACATTGCGAATTGGCTGACCTGGGTCATAGATCGTAGCTCAACCACTTCAAACACATTGCGAATTGGCTGACCTGGGTCGTAGATCGTACCTCAACCACTTCAAACACATAGCGAATTGGCTGACCTGGGTCGTAGATCGTACCTCAACCACTTGAAAAACATTGCGAATTGGTTGACCTGGGTCGTAGATCGTAGCTCAACCACTTGACAAACATTGCGAATTGGCTGACCTGGGTCGTAGATCGTAGGTCAACCACTTCAAAAACATTGTGAATTGGCTGACCTGTCGTAGATCGTAGCTCAACAACTAGAAACACATTACGAATTGGTTGATCTGGATAGTAGATAACTCAAATACATCGATTTCTCAAACATGTCCATATTTCGAACATCTCAATAACTCGAACATCTCAATAACTCGAACATTTCGATTACTCGACCTTTCGAGAACTCGAACTTCTCGATAACTCGGACATCTCCATATCTCAAACATTTCGATAACTCGAACATTTCGATAACTTCGATAACTCGAACATATCGATAACTCGAACATTTCGATAACTCGAACATTTCGATAACTGGAACATCTACATATCTCGATAACTCGAACATTTTTATAACTCGAACATTTCGATAACTTGAACATCTCCATATCTCGAACATATCGATAACTCGAATATTTTTATAACTCGAACATTTCGATAACTCGACCTCTCGATAACTCGACCTCTCGATAACTCGAACATTTCGATAACTTTAACATCTCGATAACTCGAACATTTCGATAACTCGAACATTTCGATAACTCGAACATTTCGATATCTCGAACATTTCGTTAACTTGAACATCTCAATATCTCGAACATCTCGATAACTCTAACATTTCGATAACTCGAACATTTTTCCCCTAATACACGTGGCAGACTCGGGTGGAAATCCGCCTTAAGGCCGCTCTTCCACTCCCGTGAGAAAAAAAAGTGTTCCACTCCATTGTGAATTTATTTTTATTTTTGTTCCACTACCGTGGCAAGGACCTGTAGGCCCGAGTACTCCCCGTAATACACGCAGCTGACTCGAGTAGAAATCCGGCTTAACGCCGTTGTTCCACTCTTGTCATTTTTGAATGACCAATGTCGTGCCAGCACGATATTCAGTTTTGAATGTCCAATGTCCAATGTCGTGCCAGCACGACATTCATTTCTAAATGTCTACTACCACGACATTCAATTTTTAAATGTCTACTACCACGACATTCAATTTTTGAATGTCCAATGTCGTGCAAGCACGACATTCATTTCTGAATGTCCATTGTCCAATGTCCAATGTCGTGCCACCACGACATTCATTTCTTGAATGTCCAATGTCAGATGTAGTGCCAGCACGACAGTCAACGTTTGAATGTACATTTCCCATACTAGCAGCCAAGTGATCGCCTAAATCAAGGCTCAGCACTTCGCCGTGTGCTCCCCGTAATACACGCGGCAGACTCGGGTAGAAATCCGCCTTAAACGACACTAGTATCTGGTTGCCAGTGTCGTTTAGTGTTAAACGACACTGGAGTCTGAAAGTTGAGTAATTATATATCCAGTTCCTTAAACGATACTATTGTCTGGTTGCCAGTGTCGTTTAGTGTTAAACGACACTGGAGTCTGAAAATTGATTAATTATATATCCAGTTCCTTAAACGATACTAGTTTCTGGTTGCCAGTGTCGTTTAGTGTTAAACGACACTGGAGTCTGAAATTGATTAATTATATATCTAGTTCCTTAAACGATACTAGTTTCTGGTTGCCAGTGTAGTTTAGTGTTACACGACACTAGAATCTGAAAATTGAAAATTATTTTTTCCAGTTCCTTAAACGATACTAGTGTCTTGTTGCCAGTGTCGTTTAGTGTTAAACGACACTGGAGTCTGAAAATTAAAAATCATATATCCAGTTCCTTAAACGATACTAGTGTCTGCTTGCCAGTGTCGTTTAGTGTTAAACGACACTGGAGTCTGACATTGATTAATTATATATCCAGTTCCTTAAACGATACTAGTTTCTAGTTGCCAGTGTCGTTTAGTGTTAAACGACACTGGATCCTGAAAATTGATTAATTATATATCCAGTTCCTTAAACGATACTAGTGTCTGGTTGCCAGTGTCGTTTAGTGTTAAACGACACTGGAGTCTGCAAATTGATTCTGGAAACTATGCAGAAAAAAATTAAAGTAACATATCTAGTTCCTTAAACGACACTAGTGTATAGTTGCCAGTATCGTGTATGATAAACGATACTAGATTCTGGCTGCCAGTATCGTTTATGATAAACGATACTAGATACTAGACACTAGACACCAACTTCACCTTACCACAATGAAAGTGGTGTATCATAAATACCATACAACACAAAAACAGTTCAACACTATCCTAGCTATATCACTGTGACAGATCACTTATTTCTCTCATACAAAACATCTACAAACTATCTAGACAAAATATGGAAATATTCTATCATGTATTCATTAATTTCTATGTTAAACTCGTCAAATGATAAAAAGTTTTAAAATGTCATTGACATATACTGTACTAAAGATTAACACAAAAGCAAAAATGAGCCGTCCCGCGAGAAAACCAACACTGTGGACTCTGCGTAAAGCATCGACCCGGATCAGCCTTAGCATGTCGCGCAGGCTTACCTGGACAGACACTTTTCGCCTCCTGTGGACATTTTTCTTTCAGGAATCATCAATCTATATCTCTATTCTCCTGAGTCGGAATGTGTCTGCCCGGATTACCTCGGTCGATACATTACGCAGAGTCCATAATATTGGGTTTATATTGGAACGGCTCTAATGTTCGGTTCAGTAAAACATTTGTGTCCGCCTTCTCGTGAAGTGCAGTGTTATTCACCTTAATACATGTTATTGCATGTATATTGTTATCGTATGTACATACATGTAGATATTGTAA
Source organism: Serripes groenlandicus (assembly GCA_031761405.1). Taxonomy (NCBI): domain Eukaryota; kingdom Metazoa; phylum Mollusca; class Bivalvia; order Cardiida; family Cardiidae; genus Serripes; species Serripes groenlandicus. The sequence goes on along the minus strand of JASEVX010000012.1, from coordinate 51,924,807 downwards.
ATATTGTAGTGAATTGGTTACGGGAGATCAACTTTCTACCTTTCAACCTTGAGTATTCCACTGTGCCTTTGTGTTAGGTAACATTAAGTACATACCTAGTAAGTAAAGTTGTTATATGATTGATTCCTGCACTCCTGCTATTCTAATCATTAATTTTGATTCTACATTTGTGTTTAAATAACTTGTCATGTGTAAACTTTGCTTCTGAGACAGCCATTTTGGGGAAGTCAATTGCAATGCATTGTGGGAGAGTTGCTAAGCAACCTTAGACTAAGTGAACGTGATGTCGTATGTTGTCTTCTCTCTCCCCCCATGTAAACAAAGAGCTGTCAAAAGTTAGTCTTCTTTATATATTCCATTTAGGCTGTATTTCGGTATTTTTATGTTGTGAATTGTTTAATAACGTAATTTAGAAGCCAGGTCATCCAACAATTCCCATATTGCCATGTGTATATGCAGTAATCACTACTATTTAGTTGCCCACAGATTGTTGATGTGGGCGTGATACATTGTGGGCAGGTGGACCACATAATTGGAGTGTGGAAGCACACTAATTCTGTGGGCTACTGTCCGTATATAAACGCTGCTCTTAGAGCGTTCTAGGTCTCCATATGATGGTTTCCACGCTGAATCTACACTGAATCTACACTGAATCTACACTGGATATCGTATCATCTTTGGCTTGATTTGAGAGGTATGAGCATTACTGGCTTTTAAAGTACAACTACCATAATTAATACTTGAAACCTTACGAGAAGAATAAAGAATCATTATTATTGTATGAAGCTAAGCCCATTGTCTTTTCATTTTGATATTGGTCCGGAGTCCATTTACCCTCTTCTTAAACAAGAGTCAAAGCAACTTGGGAGTATAAGTTCGAGTATAAGCGCTAGCACGTAACAATATGTTGACGATAAATAAAAATTCCGTTCTGTTCTGTTATGATAAAAGTGCCCAAAATATGTTTATAATTCAAATTGATTTAAAAAACCATCTAGGCACGATAGGGAGTATCTCTATAAACTTTCATCTAGACACGATAGGGAGTTTCTCTATAAAAACCATATAGGCACGATAGGGGTATCTCTATAAATAACCATCTAGGCACGATAGGGAGTATCTCTATAAATAACCATCTAGGCACGATAGGGAGTATCTCTATAAATAACCATCTAGGCACGCTAGGGTGTATCTCTATAAATACCATCTAGGCACGCTAGGGAGTATCTCTATAAATAACCATCTAGGCACGATAGGAAGTATCTCTATAAATAACCATCTAGGCACGATAGGGAGTATCTCTATAAATAACCATCTAGGCACGATTGGGAGTATCTCTATAAATAAAAACTTATAGTTATTATTGAACAGAGCTGAACATATTGTTGCAAAGGGAGAATTGGCTTATTATGATGTATTTCTCCATTTGCCACAATGCTTCCACACTGAAGCTGTAGATGCGCCAACGTGCGTATGTATATGGGCTTAGGGTCAGTCAGAAACAACCCTTAAGAATGCGACACTATTCCTGCTAAAGACAATCGAGGAATCAGGTGTGAGTACTTTAATTGTGATGGTTCTATCTCCAGTAATGTCATGCCGCCATCAAGGATGAGCACTTCAATTGGTTTGGTTCTATCTCCAGTAATGTCATGTTCTATCTCCAGTAATGTCATGTTCTATCTTCAGTAATGTCATGCCGCCATAATAAGGGGTGAGCACTTCAATTGGTTTGGTTCTATCTCCAGTAATGTCATGTCCTATCTCCAGTAATGTCATGTTCTATCTCCAGTAATGTCATGACGCCATAAGGGATGAGCACTTCAATTGTGTTTGTTCTATCTCCAGTAATGTCAGGCCGCCATAATAAATGTCGCACGGTTTGACGCACTGTCAAACAGAAGAATAACAAATGAATTGAACTTTGACAAGTTAATCCCTGATCTATTTCTCTTTCCCTTATTACACAGATATGCAATAGACCAGAGCTCTAGATAAGGGGCATGTTTTAAAATCCTTATTTGACACTAAAACCCTATGTTGTGGGTACTCAAAAGAACCGTCTCAGTGAGACGATTTTTTTGAGTACCAACAGCATAGGGTTTTATTAAGTAATAAGAGAAATATTGTTGGGAAAAGACCTGTTCACTCCTTAGAATTTAGTCCTCTGAACAGACGACGTTAGAAATATGTAGACAAAACATGGAACATTAAGAGTACTACTATTGAATAGAGTTGAAAATATCCAAAATGTTTTGAAAAGTCGTCTGCTGCAAACGCGTCTAGATGAGTCTGGTCGTTTGAAATGGTAAAGATAAATATTGGATGCGAGAAATGCTTTGTGGAAAGCACCATTTTTTTTTATCTAGGCATATAGCATCTAGGCATCTAGGCGTACATATAGGAACTCTTTATAAATCAAAGTACTTATTAAAAACTTAATGAAAAAAGTTTAAAACATTGTGGAGAAAACATGGAAGTTGCTCATTATGGAGGAATTTGTCCTTGTGCCACAATGTTTTCATTGTCGTCTGCAGGAAAGGCGTCACATGTCGTCTGTAACAGGGAAATGGTTAAACTAACGAATGCCCATGTGCATTGGTGTGTGATACGTGATCTACGGCGAATCCGGGCAGACACTCTCCGTCTCAGGGGGATCGAGGTATATCAGTAATGATCCCTGAAACAGAAAATCCACAGGAAGCGAAAAGTGTATGGACGGGTTAGCTTGTGCTGAATGCTTAGGCTGTTCCGGGTCGTTAATGTGTTTTTTTCCTCGTGGAACAGCTCATGTATATCGAGATCAGCCTTCAAACCCACACAGTCTTATCAAGAGCTTCACTGTTCGCAAATTACTACCATATGCTTGCTTGCGATAAAACCAAATCGATAATTATTGATTTTTTGGTCTTTAACCCGGTTATAGATAGTATTTCAGTTATATCATGGCGGCCAGTTCACTCAATGCGTGTTTCCTGGCGTTCTCGCATGCACCTGTACCCCCACAACAGTCTTCCATGGCAACTGGCTACGTTCCAATATACACTATTTAGTCCATTGTTGGGAGACGAATAACACTAGTTCTAATGTGGCATTGTTATGGTATGGATCTGAGTTTAATTATGAACAATTGACATTTATGGAAGAAAACTCCTTATCGTCTCCGCAGTTTCCGTACGAGCGTGATATTTTGTAACAGTATATAGGTTTGGATATTTCCGTCCTAATTCGTAAGAGATCGGAATCGTCCCGGAAATGACCAACTATGCCACGAGCAGTACCGATATATACCGACCTCATACGGAAATCGCCGAGTCATTTAGGGATGATCTACTTTATAATACAAAACTATTTAAAACAAAAATTACCAAAAATATTTGTTGAGCAAGAAATCTAAAATCATTACGATATGTTGCTCAATTATGTATACCTACCTATTGTTGAATGGTTCCTTTACATTTTATATCGAGTTTTTATGCCGCTTTTAATATTCAATTCAGTATATATCGCGATTCTTTTGTTGATAAACCAACCTCTTCATCGACACATTTATCCTTTAAACCGGCACACCAGTTGTAATGCTATTCCCGCACTCCTGAGCACCAAATCAGGGTCCGATCCCCAAGTGAATCATTCCAAATGGTACTCAAATATCCCTTATTGGCGCTCAGGTTTTACGGGATAGAAATGACTGAAAAAATGCCTTACTTGGTGCTCAGGTTTGTGGGGTTAGCATTACGACTGACTGGCTGGTGTCAAGATAAATGGACCAGTAGTACTGGTAACTTACCCAGGACACACCGTGATATAACTGAAAACATGTTGAAAGCGGCGTAAAACACAAAAACAATTGAAGGGATAGCATACCGACAGATTTATTTGAAAAATACGTAGTTGAATTGATGTCCCGAGATTGAGATATAGTATTGTTCTAACTTATATTTACTGTTATTTCGACATCTAGTTTGTTGATGTAATAAAACTGAAACTATGTTGACAATGTTTATACATCTCCACAGAAACCAACATATACACTAGTAAACAAACTTCATTATTAATACAAACTTACTAATTGCCGCGAGTACTAAAGACGAATTCAGTCAATTGAAACAAAAACCAAATGAAATATTCACCTACAAAGTACTAGTGGTTTTAGATCGCCGCCATGGAACCATTCTATATCGCTTGTTTTAAAGTACTAGCGGTTTTAGATCGCCGCCATGGGACCTTTCTATATCGCTTGTTTTAAAGTACTAGCGGTTTTAGATCGCCGCCATGGGACCATTCTATATCGCTTGTTTTAAAGTACTAGCGGTTTTAGATCGCCGCCATGGGACCATTCTATATCGCTTGTTTTAAAGTTGAAAGACAGTGAAAGATGAAAGACAACATCAGCCGTCCTACGAGAAAACCAACATTATGGACTCTGCGTAAAGTATGGTCCCGGATCAACATAAGCATGCCGCGCAGGCTTACCCGGATAAACACTTTTCGCCTTCTGTGACTTTTCTGTTTCAGGAATAACTACTCTATACATTTATCCCCCTAAGACGGAATGTGTCGGCCGGATCAGTCTGCGCGGACAGCGAACACTGATCTGGTCAATACATTACGCAGATGTTTATCGCCGCAGCTGCATTTTGGACTCTGCGTACAGTTTCGTCCCGGATCAGCCTAACAAATGCCGCGCAGGCTAATCCGGACAGACACTTTTCGCCTCCATTGGATTTTCTGTTTTAGGAATCATTACTCTATACCTCTTTCCCCCTGAGACGGAATGTGTCGGTCTGAATTAGCTTGCGCTAATGTTGGTTTCCTCATAGAACGGTTCATATGTTAGTTCAAGAAACGAGTTATATTTGGTAAACAGTGGTGAAGTGATAGAGCGCATGTCTATCGTACAAAAGTCCCCGGTCGAACCACGTATCTTTCCAAACGAACTAAAACAATGAATATTTTATCTCTCAATTATGATACTCCTTTAAAAATAAGGTTCAATGGTTTCATATCTTGTTTCACAGAACTTATGTTTCACAGAACTTATATTTCACAGAACTTATGTCTAGTATATATATTTTGTTTATTCAAAAGCAAATATATAAAAAAAACGTCATCATCAACAGCAGCAACATGTTTACAATGCCGCAACAACCAAAACAAAGGGCAGAAAATCCTTTAATTCTTATGATGTATAAAACCATGCAGATGTATATTTGAGGCATTATCACACATCAACCTGAGTACGGAAGGAAATAATTGGCAAAAGCGATTAATAATGAGTTTGTAAAAATTGAACAGTGCATATTTGACCATAACAGTTCTCCTATGAAAACTGCCAAAAAGCAAAACAAAAAATAACAACAAATAACCAATAACACAATACATAAACCAAAAAACCCCAATACGCCGCATCCAAGAAGGAGCAACATATATATAGCATACAAGTCTAATTGAGAAACGCCAGACAAACATGGTCTGGTTTCGCCTGCGAATAGTGAATACATTGGTGATCCTGTCCATGCGCAAGGCCCAACAATCAAAGCATTCGACCACCTCGGTGGCGTAGTGATAGAGCGTCCGCCTCGGATGCGGGAGGTCGCGGGTTTGATCACCGTCCTGTTCATACCAAAGACATTACAATGGGTGTAACGGATTTTCCCCTTTGGCACTCAGGGTTGTTGCGTTTAGCATTACGACTCTGACTCGACGGTGGCAGTATAAATGGACCAGTAGTACTGGTAACTTACGCCGTGATTTAACCCTTTCCCTCATACACCAGTTCTGTAGCAGACGACTTTGAAAACATGGTGACTAAAGAAGAAATTGCTCGTTTTGAGCAATTTCTTCTTTTGTCGCAAAGTTTTCAAAAATCCGTCTGTTGCAGAGGCGTCATAAGGCGTCTATATGTGGGAAAGGGTTAACTGAACAGTTGTAGAAAACGTCGTATGACACCATAGCATGGCTTAGAAGAGTACTGATGAAGGTTTTGTTGGAAATCTATCAGAAAGCCGCGTCTAATGAGTTGGGGACTTAACCCTTGCCAACATATAGACGCTTTCTGACGTCTCTGCAGCTGACTATTTTTGAAAACATTGTGCAAAATCGCTCGTATTTGGAAATTCTCTTATTTTCAAAATGTTTTCAACAATAGTCAGATTAAGAGAACTTTGTTCCAGTAACTATATTTGAATTCTTTTTAAATGATTTTGCCTAGATCTTTTCAAAGTCTGACAACCAATTACATAATTACACTATAAACAAACAAACGGTTAATTAATAACATAATAAAATTTATACGTTCAAGCGGTTAGCAAGTAAACTAATATCATTATAAAAAGACTAACAGGAAACATGTAACATAGTTACACTATAAACAGACAGGCCGGCAACCAGTAACATAATAACATTATGAACAGACTAACAGGAAACCGGTAACATAGTAACACTACAGACAGACAGACAGGCAACCAGTAACATAATCACATCCTAAACAGACTAACAGGAAACTAGTTACTTAGTTATACTATAAACGGACAGAATGTAAACCGAAATAAATAACACTATACAGGTAATAAAACAGTAATACTATAAACAGACAGGAAGGTAACCAGTAACACAGTTACACTATACACAGATAGGCAAGCAACAAGTAAAATAGTTATACTAATATATCTATAGGTGCTACCTATTTACGAAAAAACGCAAGATAATTATAAACAAAAATTAAAGAACATACTTTGGCCATACAAAAAGGATTTATAAGTAATTGACTAGACAATAATAATGTTAATGTCATGTTTCTTGCATTATCAAAACATATTTGGAATTCGTATTGCTGTCGTCTATTATTACGAACAGAAAATAATAAAGTAAAAACTTTCAGAAAATCAAGGAATACATTTATAATGAACGAGGTTAAAACATGAGGGCCAAGATGATCCTTGATCGATCACCTGCATTATGGTAAAGAAGCAAATAGATCAGCCCTTTTCTGATGCCATCTGGCGACTACCTTTTTCAACCAGTCAATATGACTGGAACAAATTATGTAAGGGGTCACATTTCTGCTAAACCCTTTCCCTATTAGAGACAGTTTCTGAGGCCTATGCAACAGACGATTTAGGAAAAGATTGTCACCAAAAGAATAATTGCTCCTTATGAGAAAGTTATCCTTTTGCTACAATGTTTGATAAATAATTATACTTTGAATGAGTGTGGCAATAGCTCATGTATTTGGGGTCTTTCATGTTGATACCACTTTTTTTGCGGGAAACGACGTCGCTCCATTGACGTTACGCCAAGATGAAGTGTAACGGAAATGACGTCACGTCCTTCTTTGGCAACGATACAGTCAACATTTAGGTTCGGGCGTAGAAGGCTAATGCTGTCGGTTTTTTGACGAACGGGAAAACATATTTATGTTATTATGTTTTAACTTTTCGTGCAAATGTTTATTCCCACATAACACAGCATTTTAATGATCTTAAATATCTATTTAAAAAAAAAATGATTAAAAAGACGACAATAATTTTCAATCCGTGTTTTTCCGCTCATTTTATACATACCCAAAATACCGATTTTAAGAAAAAATGATTAAAAAGACGACAATAATTTTCAATCCGTGTTTTTCTGCTCATTTTATACATACCCAAAATACCGATTTAAAAAAATGATTAAAAAGACGACAATAATTTTCAATCCGTGTTTTTCCGCTCATTTTATACATACCCAAAATACCGATTTTAAAAAAAATGTTTAAAAAGACGACAATAATTTTCAATCTGTGTTTTTCTGCTCATTTTATACATACCCAAAATACAGATTTAAAAAAATGATTAAAAAGACGACAATAATTTTCAATCTGTGTTTTACGTCTGCCTTTTATACATATCCAAAATGGCGGCCCCCATGGATTTTTCCAGTTTCATTTCAGAAAGCTTCATGGGTTATTGAAAAAAAAAAAAAAAAAATATCTCACACCTGTTAACTATAAGCGAAAAAACCCATTCATGTTTTTTTTTCGTATGAACAGACAGATAGGCAACGAGTACGTTATAATACTATAAACAGACAGGCAGGTAACCAGAAACATAATGACACTATAAATAGAGCGACAAGTAACCAATTATATAATAACACTATAAACAGACAGACAGACGGGCAACCAGATACTTAAAAACACTAATATGTTAATAGGCAAAGCCTAGGTCGTGTGAAAGCAAGAACAATTAATTAAGCACTGTCTGTCCCCCAACAAGAAACAAATTAATAGGCAAATTGTAGAAATTTAAGTTACAAAAACAGAATTTGAAAAACATATTGAAAAAAACGAAACTTAGCATGCATTTAAGTTTAATTTGTACATATATATCTGTTTTATTTTTTATTAGGTCAGGATTGTAATAGACTGTAAGATTTCCAAGGATGTTGATGGAAAACAACACTAGAAGGCATTGAAGAATGTAGGCATTGAAGAATGTTCTGATTTATTTTTACAAATGCCAGTTATTTGTAAACTAGTAATACATATAATTGAAAACTGACTCTTACCATGGTTGATTGAATGACTTGCGCTTAACATTACTCCACACAACAATCTTACAAGGCAGATGGCTAACTTTGCATGATCTGGCTGAATGTATAATCTTGAGACAATTTAAGATGACTGAGAAAAATGTAATTTTTGACAAATATTTTCAAAAGTCCCATTTATAATGATGTATGTTGGAAAGGTTAAAGTTTAGCCGGCCTTGTCTGATGTAAATTACTTGATTTCTGTGACTAATCCGAATACATTGTCGGAATGGTGTAATTGATCCAAAATGAACATATCCAAAATGAACAATATGTTCCTATTCAACAACATTTTCACTTTGAACACCTATCTCCTTTTCTGGTTTTTAATTTGTAAAACATGAAAACAGCATCAGATTATTTGTTAATAAGTACCAGACTTAGTGTCTGCAACAACAGTTACTGAATATATATACATGTATCTGAAATATGTTGTTTGAAAAAAAAATGGATAATATAAGATCTGATCAATATATTCAATATACATTTTATTGCATAAAACAATAAACAGTATGTTTATAGCAAATAAAGAAATTATAAAAAGTACAAACAGAGAAATGGATTTTCCAGAAGAATTTGCAATAATTTAACATTGTTAGTGATCATGTTAAAATTGCTCTATTATAAAAATATGATGTATAAATTTCGTTAAAACTTTGATATTAGAACGGTTATCAAAGCTGGATCAATCCTTGAACATGTACAGATTCTCAGAGTTATCAATGTTGATAACCATTCCTTTTTTTAATTGTTATTGCTCAATTATAAAAGCTTTTGAAAAGGGTACAGGGAGTAAACTATTTTCACTAGAAGCCTGGATAAAAATAATTAAGTGTTTAAGTAAGACAACTCCCCACAACATAATTGTTTCATGTATACATTGTTAAGTTTAGTTGCCTCTTTCAAAACATGTACCTGCTGAGATTTGATCTTAGAACTCTTGTTAGACCAGGTGTTTTACCATTAAACTACAGTATAGGTTTTTATTTTGAGCAGCAGTTCATGAAAATATGTGTACTTTTATTACCAGTAAAGTATAAGAATTTTTTTGTTACAATGAATGTATACCAATTTAAATTTTACCATTTCTATTGTATAGATTATACAATTTCACACAGAAAAATGGATTTCACAATAAATTACATAGAAAACAGATACATTTCTGTGGTATTTCAGTTATATCAGAGGACAGAACACTTATGTGAGGTCACTGGGTGACTAACATAACTGACATTAATTATGAACTGCCTTATAGCCTTTTTCTGTTGAAAAACAGATTACGTTTTCTTTATTGTTCAACCAAAATGTTTATACAAATTTATTTGAATAAAAAGTATTTTGAGTGTTTGTTGAATTTAAAAAGAGATTGATCCTCTTTATCTACAGATTTCAATGCTCAGTTTGTTTTTACCTTATTTGAGTTTGATATAGTTAGTGTACATTGCCCTGTTTCATAGACGGACCTAAATCAGTGACCGTAAAAGGCTTTTATTTTGCATTTGCTCTTCAATTTGAAGAGTTCTATGACATCATTGGTTGTTGTGCTCCCAAGTATGAAAATAGTGCTGTCAATAGATGTTGAATCTTTTTCAAATATTGTTTGAATACATACATGCAGAGTATTTAAAATAACCTAGTGAAAATAATGTTTAAATTCTTAGTACCAAGTTTGTCCAATCTGATCAATAAACACATTTTGGATAAAAAAAAAAAAGAAGGAAACTACTAGAAATTCAGCCTGTTGAAAGAAAAGTAAAGTGTTTTACTGATAGCCCCCATATGACATCATTTCTTTTAAACAATCATGACTCATTTGAGTTTGATCAATAAACACATTTTGGTTAAAAAAAAGATGAATCTACTAGAAATGCAGCCTGTTGAAAGACAAGTAATGTGTTTTACTGATAGTCTACATATATATGACATCATTTCTTTAAAACAATGGACTCATTTGAGTTTGATCAATAAACACATTTTGGATAAAAAAAAAGATAAATCTACTAGAAATTCAGCCTGATGAAAGAAAAGTAATGTGTTTTATTGATAGCCCACATATGACATCATTCCTTTAAAACAATGGACTCATTTGAGTTTGATCAATAAACAAATTTTGGATAAAAAAAAATATGAAACTACTAGAAATTCAGCCTATTGAAAGAAAAGTTATGTGTTTTACTGATAGTCCACATATAACATCATTTCTTTAAAACAATAGACTCATTTGAAGGCATGAAAGTGTTTTCCTCTCTTTCAGGTTGGAGGATATAGACATTAAGACATTTACTATGTATACCCCAAAATCAGGGTGAACTGATTCTGGTCATACTTTCATGATTTGACAAAGACTAGGTCATAGACATAAACTGTTAAACTGTACAATGTAAAAAAATAATGTAAATTGAAGGCAAAATAATTTGAAATTGACTGTAATTTTGTTTGTTTGCTACATTTACTGCAATAAATAGATAAACGTCTTAAAGTCAATACAACTAGACAGTCGAAGATATGATAGTTTTAATAGCTATTTTCTTGAGTGGAGTCAACATTTGACAAGACGGCTTCGGCTTCAAATGACAGATACAGTCATAAACGATACACACCATGTGACGTCACGCGATGTGACGAAAGCATCGTGGATCGTTCCCAACAGATATAACAAATAATTTAGAAATGAAGTTATATTTTTAAGCAAATTATTGATATAATAAATAGCTTACCTTGAAATGAAGCTATGCCGATACAGAAACAGAATTGTTCGTCCTTTTCAGTTAAAATAATATCCGAGGCCAGTGTAACGAACGATAACTTCCGTTGAAATTATTTACAATCATTTTCAAGTGTTTATTGCTTCTCTATATTGCAAAGATATAAAATCCATGAAATAATGATGACAGGTACAAAAGAATAGTCGACTTAGCCTTCATAAAGTCCTTCCAGTGAATGAAATCCATTTGTGACGAGTCAAACTATCTTTTCCTACCATTCCTGTCGTTTTCCTTTTGTTATTTATTTATTACTTGCCTTACAATGACGTTACTTTTCGTTGCAATGACGTCACATTTGGCAATCTCTATTACATAGGCGCTCTTACTCTCTATTACATAGGCGCTCTACATTCACCAGTAAGACCGGAAGCAAAATGGCCGAAAAAAAGTGCTATGGGGTTGAGATTTGATATGTGAAAAACAGTAAGATTGTACTGAATTCTCGTTGTTTTGATCTCGTATGATGTGTTCGTACGTGTAACCTATAGGCGTGCTTCGCTCGAGCCTTCGGCTCAAGCTTTCACACGTATAAACAAGTTTTCAAGTTTCAAGTTTCAAGTTTATTTATTCGGCATATAAAGTTATTTTACATCGCCGTAAACATACATGACAGATAACAAAACAGACAGACGGGCAACCAGTTACATAAACACACTATAAGCAGACAGATGGACACAAGTTAAATAAAAAAACTATAAACAGACATACGGGCAACCAGAAACATAATAACACTATAAACAGACAGACGGGCAACCAGTTACATAAAAACACTATAAAAAGACAAACCGTCAACGAGTTACATAAGAAGACTATCAGCAGACAGACGGGCAACCGGAAACGAAATACACTTTATATAAACAGGCACACAACAAGTAAAATAATAACATTATCAACAGACATGTAAGTGACCAGTAATAGAAAAAACACTATAAACAGACAAACCGGTAAAGAGTTACATAAGAAGACTATAAACAGACAGACGGGCAACCGGAAACAAAATACACTTTATATAAACAGGCACACAACAAGTAAAATAATAACATTATCAACAGATATGTAAGTGACCAGTAACATAATCACACTATAAACAGACAGACGGGCAACCAGTTACATAACAAATACTATAAACAGACAGAGGGGCAACCGGAAACATAATACACTATAAACATACAGACCGGCAACGAGTTACATAAAAACCCTATACACATACAGAGGAGCAACCAGCTACACAAAAACACTATAAACAGACAGAGGGGCAACGGGAAACATAATACACTATAAACAGACAGACCGGGAACGAGTTACATGAAAACACTTTAAAAAGACAGACGGGCAACCAGCTACATAAAAACACTATAAACTGACAGAGGGGCAACCGGAAACATAATACATGCTCGCACGAAACCGTCGAAATAATCACTGAAGTAAGATTCCTATTCAATTTATTTTAATATCAGACAAGAACTTAAAAAAAGGGAATTTCCAAATTTTGTCATGTTGCCCCTTTTCTGATGCCTCCTGAATGCCATGCTTTTCAACTAAACAGTATGCCTTGAACAATCTTTGTAGAGGGTCACCCAAGGAACATTTATACCAAACTATATTGGAATCTGACATGCAGATTCAGAGGAGAAGATTTTTAAAGTTTGGACATTTTGCCCCCTTTCTGATGCCGCAGCAACCAAAGTTCTCAATGGAATTTAAATCTTTGAACAATTTTGAAAGAGGGCCACCAAAGAAACATTCCTGTGAAGTTTGGATGAAATTAGTCTTGTGGTTTAGGAGGAGATGATGTTTAAAGCTAAACGTTAGCGACGGACGACGGACGACGGACAAAAAGTGATCAGAATAGCTCACCTTGAGCCTTTCAGTCAGCATGTTACATAATAAGACAATGTTTGGAAGGACAATTGTACAGCATAATTATACTATAAATATCGATTCTAAAAATGATTGACAAGACGGTAATAATGTTCAGTTCGTGTTTTGGCATATGCCACTTTAAATTTGGATCTATTGTTGTGTACCCAAATTATTACGCATTTGTATTTCCATAAATATCGATTGAAATAAAATAACATGGCTAGACGACTATGATTTTCAAATCCGTATCTTTTACATGGCTGCTTTCATCGAATCCAAAATGGCCGCAATTTATGCGGGAAACTTCAGAAAGTTTCATAGGTTATTGATTTTTGGGATTCGCTAGCTGTCTCTTATTGTCAGGCTTTTCCGGATGTCTGTCTGTTAGGATTCGCTAGCTATCTCTTATTGTCAGGCCTTTCCGGCTATCTGTCTGTGTGTGTGTCCGTACTTTTGGGTCGTTTCTTAGGACCCACCCGTTGCTATGCAGCTAGCAAAGAAATGCGTTTTAAGAACCCAAACCATTTTTCTATCCTTTCCTACAGTTTTGAAAGTGGAGAGCTGAAACTTCGATACTTCGAGATATTTAGAAAAAACGTATCCGTAACGATTTCTGATTTAGGCATTTGTTTTCAAATGGTAGCCTTTCAAAGATAGGGTTTCTTTTTACAGTCGTTTTTGACTTTAATCACCCATATCGTCGCGTGGTAGTATTTGATAGCGATTATATTGCATCATCTGATAGAGCTATTCAAGAGGTACAAACAGTTTATCTACGTGATTGACCTCCGACCTCGGGTTTCCGAGCTAGAGCCGGAAGTTTGCAAAACATGTAAAGGCGAAAATCACCAAGGCGAATCCCACGTCGACTACCGGCTTGTTTTTTTTTCTTTTCTTCTGCGTGTTACCTATGAACGAAATACACCAATTTCCGTCCTTTTTCCGCATAAATAGTCAGACAAGCATCCAGTTACATAATAACAGTTTTTCAAACGGTGTCTGCTGCAAACTATTCTAAATGCGTATACATGAGGAAAGCATTACTTGTGAAAGATACACTTCAATCAATCAATAGACTAACAATAGTGATATTTATAGCAGATTGGCAAACTATCAGAAACAAAGGGATGGCTTATCGTCGTTCAAAATATGAATTCCTTCATCATTTAACTGAGGAATTGATGGTGTTTTCAAGCTTCATGATATATTTATGGAAAGCAGTAAAGGCCCTGGTATTGATCAAAACAAACGATACAAACGAGTTACAACAAACCACTTTATTCACTGATTTGAATTATTAAAACGCATTTAAACAACAGAGAAAATAATAACACAATCACAAACACGTTTGTTTTTGTTATCCGCCGTGTCTGAGTGTTTAGCGTCGGGGATTTGAAACCGGGCGTCCCAGGAACTACCGTTCGCGGCTGCCATGGTAGAATAATGTTGAAAACGACGTAAAACCACAATAAAAAAAATATAACTCCAAAAACTTTGGTTACGTCCCGACTTTAAAGTTAGTTGGTAATTCTATATATTGCCTAGGGGTGTTTTTTGTGTGTTCGGCGGCTTTATTTAATCAACCAGTTTCTCTCATATCATCCTCAGGTAAATAAAGTTGCATAAAGTGGTTGAGTGAAGGGCTTTGCTTTGTTTGATTGTTGGGGTTTTACGCCGTTTTCAACATTATTTCAGTTATATCACGGCGACAGTTCACGTATTCATGATCCCTGTGTACACAAACCAGTACTAGGCTAGGAAATGTGCCGTGCCCAAGAGCACACCACCATGACCACCACGCCACGACTGGGGAACCGCGTGGATACTTATATGATTTTAAGACATCAACAGAAAAAACCCATTAAATCTGTTAAATGATTTTGATACAGTATGGACACTTTTTGACGCCTCTGAAACAGACGACGACGTTTGAAAACATATTGACAAAAGGAGAAATTGCTCATAATTTCAACATTATTCAATGATACTGGTTAATTTTAGCAATTAATATTAATCACGCTTATTTTTGCGAAAACCCGTTTGTAGGCGCCTACGGATCTTCGGTAGTTTCCGTTATCCAATATGAACAGATCGGGTGGCTCCGCCTGTTATCGGCAAACTCCGTCTCAACTTCACTCGTGCGGAACCACCAGTATATATATCCGTGCAAGTGTTTTGATACCTCCCTTTCAGTTCTACAGTCGTGTATAACAGTCGATTTAACCCCGCCCACCCTTTAATCCACAGAATATGAACTATAGGTTATCGACCAGGTACATTGCATATAACGGAAGTTAAATAATAAGGAACACTAAAGCACGGCGGCCTATCATTTTCATACGTGTATTAATGCCAGGCGATGACTTTGAAACAACTTAAGAGGAAACGGGGATTTACCCCATAAATTAAAGTTTAAACTTTGGATAGAGCAAAAGGACAGGACTATCGCTTTGGTTCGTTTTCTGCAGAGGCGTAATAATGCGCATATATGAGGGCAAGGGTTAAGCCCATCCATGTATTCAAAAGGTTTGTTCACAATACTGCCGCTTTTTCTGTATATTTTCAGATCTTCAATGTTACAGAGTTGCAGATCAAACACCCACGGGCTGAGGAACATCCGGAAGAGAATCACGCCAATGGAGCTGTTAAATCCGGTGCACCCAACCTACAACAGAATTGTTATATATTTTGTTCTTGTCGTTTTATTTGTTTTGAACACTGTAAATAATAACTGTCACGGTGGGGACTAAGTGTATAAGGAGCTCGCCGGGCAAAAAATGTACTAAATGTAAGAATGCTGGTCGCCCGGCGGTCATGGCCCTTTGGGCCAAGTGGCATAATCCTACCAGGGTTGATCAGGGCAACTAGGCAACACAGTAATTATAGTGTCCGTACTAGTTCTATACATACTTGGCTACCGGTGGATGGTATCGATTCGAAGTTGTAATACGTTGTGCTTTATGCCGGAGTATGTTGTATGTGTCAACCGGCCCCCGTCCGCAAGTATGTAGTAAAAAGAAAAAAAAAGTGTTCAGTAGTACAAGTAGTACAAAGTGTTAAAAGTAGTACAAGTAGTACAAGGTGTTCAGTAGAACAAACTGATAAAAAAATAAGATTTCAGTAGTACAAGTAGTACAAAGTGTTCAGTAAAACAAACTGATCAAAAAATAAGAGTTCAGTAGTACAGGTAGTACAAAGTGTTCAGTAGAACACACTGTTCTAAAAATAAGTGTTCAGTGGTAATGCTAGGACATGGCTCCCATGGAAAAGTTCTATATAGCAATAGTACACGCAATTTTTACACAGCAGATAAACCTCCATGTGCTACCCGTAAAGTGCATTGCGTGCCATGGCCGGTTTATCAATGTCTCTACGCCATACCTATCCTGTGTAAAGCGTAAACATTATAATCAGGGTTTAAAAAGCAGCACCAATTGCCGTAGTAGTTGCAAAGTTTAATTGGGCCGCAAGTGTTTTCATAATGTGTGTATCGAGTCCACCAGGAGCCAAGCATTTGAGGTGTTTGTTAAAAACCAATAAGGTTGTATTTCGGCGGCGAGGCCCGGCCACTTCTCTTAAAATACAGCAGTAGGGTCCTCTATGGCTGAGTTCCTACATACTGTAAATCTCCGTCCCTACCGTGATCTTATCGCCACTACTTTACTATATTGCCTGTTCGTGTTCAAATAGTATGATTTGCAACTCTGGTAACAAATTATATTTTCTGAAATTGATTTCCTTGTTGTTCGTACTTAAGATAATGTTTCATTGATAGGGAGTTTTCACATGTTTTACGAACTGTCAAAGTCGTCTGCAGCAGATGCATTTTATGTGAGAAAGGGTTTATATTAGGCCATAAGTCGATTTAATCACAAAGAAATAACTCCTCAATCTTTATTTGATAGATGCTTCTGGAACACGGAACCCCGGCGTTATCATTACACGTGTAAATCGACAACCTGTCTAAACGATAACATTGGCTACATGCTGTTAAAATAAGTTTGTTGATACCTTGCATTACTTATTGGCAAACAGTACAGCTTCTGATCAATCTGTGGGAATGCGCAGGTTGATCTGGTTCTACACTGGTCGCAAATGGCCCCAAGGTTAGTTTTCGAAGAACACTCCAAGGGTTGTGAGTTCGAATCCCGGCTCGGCCAACTTTCTTTTCGACGATTGACAAAAGTCAATGCGACATGCGTCATTCGTCTTCCACCAAGGCTAAGTCTATGTGGAAAAGCAGCCAGTTGCTTGGGAAGATTGTTGTGTGGAGTACTGGTATGAAAAAAACAGGAAATGCATGAGTTGGTGAACTGGCCGCCGTGATATAACTGAGAAATTGTTAAAAACGCCGTTAAACACCAATCAATCAATCGAAGAACACCACTCAGATAACAGCGTGAAAACGTATAATTCAGAGGTCCAGATAAGGAGGGGGGGGGGGGGGGGGGGGGGGGGGTAAGTATATAAATATTTTCCATACAAAGTATATCTTATTATCCAACAAAACCAAATGATGTGGGTACTCTTAATAATCGTCTCATTAGGACGATTTTGTTGAGGACCCACAACATAGGGTTTGAGGGTTACTTACGGATTTGGGGTGTCACATTCTCGTGTTTTCTTGATGTATCAGTTTTAATCGGTTGTAATTCTATCCTCACAAGCCATTTCAATCATTGAGGCGACTATTTTGAGTATCCACAACATAGGTTAGTAGGTCAAATAAGGATTTTAGGACATGCAAAACTAGAGCTCTGCCGTATATAATAAAAGGTAATTGTTACTTTCAAAGACTTATTGCGAACTTATTTGCTAAGAATTTAGCTATTCAGATTGAGTGATTGACTAACGAAAACAGAACACACATTATTGAACAACATCTAAATATGGCCCTATTTCACTACGACCACGAATCCCACGAATCACCAAAAATAGCTAAATTTTAGGATTCGTAGATGGATCGTAATCATTTCGCGAAGTTCTTAACTCATTCGTATATATTCGTAGTCGGTTCTTGCAATTCTTGAGCGATCGGGAATTCGTGACAAAAGTTTTGAACTGTTCAAAGTTTTGGCCCCGAACTCCACGATTAAAAAAATCGTAGCTTATTCGTAACAACTTCGTAGTGCGTTCTTGGGCATCGTAACTGAAACGTAATCGATTCGTAGGTAATCCCACAGAATATGTATTCGTACCTGATTCGTACATGCATTCGGTGTGTTCTTAGCGTAGTCGTAACTGATTCCTAACGTCCGGGCAGTATTCGTAATAGATTCTTATACATCGTAGTCAATTCTCGCGGGACTCCAGCCGAACCAAATATATGTATCGTAAATGAATCGTCACGAATTAGACCAGAAAATTTGCAAAATATCACGAATCCTCCCGAATCCTAAAATTTAGCCACTTTTGGTGATTCGTGGGATTCGTGGTCGTAGTGGAATAGGGCCATAAGACGTAACCCGACCCTGAATGTTTTGTAAGTAATTACAGGAACGTCTTTCTCATACATCCTTATATGACCCACACACCCTATGTCTACGTGTAGGTTCGATTTGATACCAAGAGCTCTTGGTTAGACAATTATTTCACACACCCAAATCCTTATATGACCCACACACCCTTTGTCTACGTGGTGGTTCATTTGGATACCAAGAGCTCATGGTTAGACGAGCATTTCACATCCCCATAGCCTTATATGACCACACACCCTTTGTCTTCGTGGTGGTTCATTTTGATACAAAGAGCTCTTGGTTAGACGAGCATTTCACATCCTCAAATGACTCACACACCCTTTGTCAACGTGGTGGTTCATTTTGATACAAAGAGCTCTTGGTTAGACGAGCATTTCACACACCCAAATCCTTATATGACCACACACCCTATGTCAACGTGGTGGTTCATTTTGATACAAAGAGCTCTTGGTTAGACGAGCATTTCACACACCCAAATCCTTATATGACCACACACCCTTTGTCTACGTGGTGGTTCATTTTGATACAAAGAGCTCTTGGTTAGACGAGCATTTCACATCCCCACATCCTTATATGAACTACAATCCCTATGTCTATACGTGGTGGTTCATTTTGATACCAAGAGCTCTTGGTTAGACGAGCATTTCACATCCTCAAATGACTCACACACCCTTTGTCTACGTGGTGGTTCATTCTGATACTCAGAGGTAAGACGAGTATTTCACTCAGAGGTAAGACGAGTATTTCACTCAGAGGTAAGACGAGTATTTCACTCAAAGGTAAGACGAGTATTTCACTCAGAGGTAAGACGAGTATTTCACTCAGAGGTAAGACGAGTATTTCACTCAGAGGTAAGACGAGTATTTCACATCTTTAAATGACTCACACACCCTTTGTCTACGTGGTGGTTCATTTCGATACTCAGAGGTAAGACGAGTATTTCACTCAGAGGTAAGACGAGTATTTCACTCAGAGGTAAGACGAGTATTTCACTCAGAGGTAAGACGAGTATTTCACTCAGAGGTAAGACGAGTATTTCACTCAGAGGTAAGACGAGTATTTCACTCAGAGCTAGGACGAGTATTTCACTCAGAGGTAGGACGAGTATTTCATTCAGAGGTAAGACGAGTATTTCACTCAGAGGTAAGACGAGTATTTCACTCAGAGGTAAGACGAGTATTTCACTCAGAGGTAAGACGAGTATTTCACTCAGAGGTAAGACGAGTATTTCACTCAGAGGTAAGACGAGTATTTCACTCAGAGGTAAGACGAGTATTTCACTCAGAGGTAAGACGAGTATTTCACTCAGAGGTAAGACGAGTATTTCACATCTCCAAATCCTTATAAGACACTTACACCCTATGAGTGTGGGCATTCAAAGGAATTGTCTCAGTGGTACGATTCTTTTGAGTTCACCAACAAGGGGTTAATTTGAGTCATAATAGGAGAGATATTGTTGGGAAAAGACAAGTTTACGTCTTCTTATCTAGTCCACTGATATCGCCATACAATATATTAGGATTTGTTTTAGACGCATGGCAATCACTGAAAAATGAACTTTGCGCATGTGCGATCTGACACTTCATTGGCGTTGTGCGTCGAAACCCCCGACCGTTGCCATTAGCAACTGATTCCCGGCGAACTATTGGACGTTTCCCTACACGTTTCAGTTACCTGTGACGGCTGCATGTTTGATGCCTGTGACGGCTGCATGTTTGATGACTGTTTTGTGTTAACTAGGCAACGGTAAAAACATAGCCTTGACAGGATCTGGGCGCATATCGAAAACGCTCCATTGTATTGAGTATCTAATTAAGAACGGCACCAAACATTTACGAAAAAAAAGAAGAAAATTGAAATTGTAACTATTTTTTAATTATACTATTTTGCCGGTTTTTATTTATTTTGTTGTGTTGATATCTTAATATCAGACATAAGTGTGTTGCCGAAGATGAATTCGAAATTAATTGCCTCATCCGCTTTGCTGTGTCTTATAGTGATGCTGAAAATAAACGGTAAGTCTTTTATTGTTTTGTTTTCTGTTGTATAAAGCCTTTCCCATATATACCTACGCACTTTGACACATTTGCAGCAAACGGAATTAGAAATCATTGCTGCAAAATGAGAAACTGCATATAATTTCTGCTTTTGCCGGACTGCTTTCTTTCAAATCTAGTCAATAATTTTTCATAAATTATCCATAGTTTGCAAAGATATTTCCAAAGTTGTTGCTCCAGATTTGTGGGAAATATCATTATGATTTTATTGGTGAATACATAGTCAGTCGGGTTACCCTTTTATATTTTTGTCAGAATATGCGTTTATATCTATCTGTATGTCACCAATGTGCTAACAGTCTATGTGGAAAAGCAGCAAGCCATTTGTCTTTGTGGAGTTCTATTGTGAGAAAGCCAGGAAACACATGAGTATGTGCACTAGCCGTCATATGACTGCAAAACTGTTGAAAACGTCGTTAAACCCCTTAACGTTTTCTGCAGATATGTCGTATTTCGTAAAGGGTTAACGTCAAAGATATCTCGATTATTATAA
The DNA here is from genome assembly GCA_031761405.1 of Serripes groenlandicus. Lineage (NCBI taxonomy): Eukaryota > Metazoa > Mollusca > Bivalvia > Cardiida > Cardiidae > Serripes > Serripes groenlandicus. The sequence continues at coordinate 51,903,578 of JASEVX010000012.1, read as the reverse complement.
TCGTTCAAAAACTGTTGCTACTTTTCCCCAAGTATCTAAGGAAAACGGCGTCAAGTCCCAATTAATCAATTAATAAATATATACTCAAGTAAGTAAGTAAATTGTTTATTATTGTGACATAATTTAACAATAATTAATTGTTACAGTACACCTCGCCCTATGGGCCTATAAGTCACCGAAGACTGTACGTTACATTATATGTATCATACAAATATACATAAATTATATACAAAATATCGTGATCGGACGTTCAATTATCTGCAAAATGCTTTCAAATGAATAAACTGCAGTATGTGTAACCTTTTCCTCGTATATTTGTATGTGGTTAAATGTTATTCATCGCCATAGAAGTCATGCCATACGTTTACTAATGGTGTTCAGTAGTTTGCTATGATAACATTTAGAAGTATATCAGTCATGTTTTAATTTCATATATATTACATTTGTAAATCAAACATAATAAGAGCCGTCTCGCAAGAAAACCAACATTAAGGCCTCTGCGTAATGTATCGACCCAGATGGATTGATTAATTGATTGATTGGGGTTTAACGCCGTTTTTAACAATTTCTCAGTTATATCACGGCGGCCGGTTCACCTACTCATGCATTTCCTGGTTTTCTCATACATACCAATACTCAGCACAACAAAGGCGTAATGGAGGTATAGAATATGATAACTGGAACAGTAAATCCACAGGAGACGAAGAGTGTCTGTCCGGGTTAGCCTGCGCGGCATACTTCGGCTGATCCGGATCGATGCTTTACGCAGAGTCCACACTGTTGGTTTTCTCGCGGGACGGCTCATATATTTTATAACGTATCTTTGACTGCTACCAATTAACGAAAAAAGAATTATTTTGTAAACAAAAATAATGCAACATACTTGTGCCATAAATATCGATTTTAGAAATGATTTTAGAAATGATTGACTGGACGATGAGGTTTATAATTCGTGTTTTTTGGCATGACCACTTAATATTTAAAATTAGTTTTGCTGTCGTGTATAATAAATATACATTAACTATTTTATACCCTCAATAACTTTTTTTGTAAAAATACTAGTGAACTTTAAGTCAACCGTAAATGACGATTTTAAAAATAATTGAGTAGACAGCGATCTTTTTCAATCCGTGTTATTTTTCAATACCCCAAGGGTAATGTTTCAACGGAAATCTGATCAATTATGTTGGGGCCTCTCGTGTAATTGTCAAACAAATATACCTATCTGGAACGAAATAAATGTCATAAAAACTGTTTCCTACATATATATCTACTGTAACAGAAGAAGTTAGTCAAGCTTAAGGAGGGATTGGACGCACCTAAGTTGAGAGAACTTGTGGCCAGACCTTGCATATCCTGTTTTTAGTTTGTATTTTTTGTAAATATCAAATGCTATTCGGGCAATGTTACACACAATCTTCTGCAATCACATTATGAAGGAAAAAGGATACATTTATATTTTTTATTAGTAAAATGACAATTTGCGAATGTCACACTTAAAGAAAATGACCCGGACTTGCCCTTTGTTCAAGTATCATGTTCCACGTGAATACCAACATTATAGCCTCTGCGTAATGTATCAACCAGATCAGGCTAATCCGTCTCTGGTTGATAGAGGTATAGAGTAATGATATCACAAGAAGCGAAAAGTGTCTGTACTGGTTAGTATACGTGGCATGCTTAGGCTGATCCGGGTCGATACTTTACGCATAGTCCACAATGTTAGTTTTCTCGTAATTCCGCTCATATTTGTTATTATCAGAACTTAAGATAATGTGAGTATTTTATATTCCAAAACCCTTATTTGACATCTAAACCCAATGGTGTCGGTACTGAATTGAATCGTTTCAGTGAGTCATAAGAGCAATAAAGGTGGGAAGAGACCAGACTGTTCCTCCTTATTTAGTCCACTGCGTGTTTTCATTTCATTGCACCACAAGTAGGTGATTAAAACAAATAAAAACGCACAGATGATGAGAGCACGGCGGTGAACTAGAGCTCGATACCTGGCCAGCTCACTCTAGCGACTTTAAAAAGGGTAATAGTGGCTCCCTTTATTGGCGCTTAGGGTTGCGGGGTAAGATTCCAGTTGAAGCGCTGGTGCCAGGATAACCATACTGAGAGTACTGGTAATTTGGAAACCGTCGTTGCGGACTGGTTAGCGTGGATTTGGAACCTGACGACCAGGTTCGATCACCAGTCGAGGCGGTCATGGTTGAGTGCCCTTTGACAAGGCACATGTCATAGCCTAGTACTGTTAGTTTGCCCAGGGATCATACATAAGTGAATTGTCGCCGTGATATGACTGAAATTATGTTGTAAATGACGTAAAACTCCAATAAAGCAAATTACTGGTAATTTACCTAGGAATCGCCGTCATGTAACTGAAATACTGCTGTAGGCTGCGGGTACAAATACAAGCAGTGTCAGTGCTTTCTTCCGGATGTCTCTTCCCATCTTTGCGCCTTAACGGCCTCACTTGTAGTTCCAAGATCTACAATATGTACCTCTCCATTTTGACTGGCATACTTCTTATGTATTAAGAAACAGACCAACTAAAACATTATTAATCGAATAGACACGTTTACAAATAATTAAATCAAGACGCTGCTATATTCTCCAATTAAACAAAGTCTTCAACATTGATATATTAACATGTTTTTAGTCGGGTTCAATTGCGAAAATTTAACAGGAATTTTGCAATCGAAACGATTTTAGCGGATGTTGCCCTTACAGTCGCCAAAACAGGAAGTGTGCGCACTGTAAAATAGTTCACCAATTCTCATTGAATACTCAAAATAGGCAACTGTCATGGGTGAATAACTTCGTAATTATGCGGTTACTGTTGAACACATTTCTCTGGAAACACACATATTCATGGCTTTGGTTCACTAGATAATTTTGCATGTTAAACGAAATTCGGTTACTTCCTTGAGATGGCCGGAGACACCCGAGTATTATACATGTAATCATGCTCAGCGAAAGGATCCGAAATGAAGCCTTGTTTTCGCTTTCCCTCTTGGAAAGATAAATATCCCGCCGAAACAAATTTTAAAAAGAATATAAGTTGCATTTATGCAGGCACTTTAAAACACATAGGAATTTATAATGCATTCATCTATGCAAGGGTTTACGTCGTGTATACATGTAAACACGGAATCAGTATTGTGTAAAGTGTCCAGGTTATCGTCGATTGTCAAAACTTTGGCGCGTTTTCTATTTCCAAATTTTAAGATTGTTATGCTTAAACCCCCAAACAAATTCAATAAACATTTCTATTAATCAAAAACAGTTTCTTGTTTTTATTGGCCTGGGGCTTTAGCTCCTGGTCATAGTATTAATACCATTTCTTCGTAGTTGGCAGCCTGCCAATTGCTGTTAGCACCAAACAACGCGAGAAAAAATGCGCGAGAAAAATAGTTCATTATTGATTCAATAAAACTGCATTTAAAAGGTTAGGATCTCCCCCATTAATATCATTTCAATGTTGTTGGAACATCAGTGAAAAACTTAAGGCGTGAGTACTCGAAAATAAGTTTAAGAAATGTTTTAGAAATGAATGCGCCGAGAGGTCAAATATGGACGCTTGTTAACATTATTAACATTCGCGAAGAGGAAAGGAAAAAAAGAAAGAAGACACGTGAAATAAACAGTGGCGGTTTAACCGGGGGGGGGGGGGGGGGTGGGTGGCGTAAGGCCCGTGCATCGAAAAATTAATGGTAAACAAAGAAAAAGCGTGGCAAATGGATTTAGCGGGGGCCAATACGGCCCGCGCCCGACTGCCCCCATCCCACGAAACACCGACCCGGTCGGGCAACATACATATCTGGCGAGCGCCGGGCCAAATTCGCCGCTCAGAGCCTGGCGGGACATCGGGCAGACATTGACCGGTGAAAGGCGGCGTCTGGCTGACCATCCAATATGTCTCGCAGTTTATAAAAGCCGGGTCATTGCATTATTAATCAGATTCCAGTCGCGCTCTTCACAGCAGGTAGAAATTTAACACACAGTTTATCACAAAAGTGTCCTCTTCAGCCACCAATGCACCAATAACTAAGTTGTAGAGGTAGCGTCCACACGCAAACCTCTCCCGCAATCGTGCTGTGCATGTGCCCGCAAGTGATGTGGAGGTATCAATGATACCTAAGTCTAGTTCGAATATGGGTCCTATTGGGTCAGAAACTAGGTAACTAGGCCAAATTGAAGGGAAATCTTGTTAACATAATGGAGGCTGCATTTTTAACATGAGCATGTTGAAACTGTTTCAGAATGTTTGTCTTGAAGATATGTCGGCCAAGTTTGAATATTGGTCATGTCTGTTAAAAAACTAGTTCACTAGGCCAAATTCAAGGACAACCTTGTCAACACTGTAGAGGCCACGTTTTTTAAAATTTGGTCAGAATGTTTATCTTAATGATATCTAGTCCATGTTCGAATAAGGGTCATATTGGGTAAACAAAAATAGGTCACTATGCCAAATGTAGGAAAATCTTGATAACACACGGGATGTTGCATTTTGAATCTTTGTCAGAATAATTGTCTTGATGAGTTTTGCATATTTCAAACACTTTCTCCCAGTCTAGTACATGGTTTAGAGAACTATTTCAACTTGGTGGAATGTGATTTAACATTGACATATTTCTCAATATAATAATGCAGAAACTTCGAAATATTCTGCTTAAACCTGCTGTTAAATTTCCCTTTGATTCTTCATGTCTTAAATGTGTATACTTGTGAGCTCTTGCACTCAGGTGTGCGATATAGTGCCAACAAGGTCCTTCTGTTTTTAAATTGGCAGTTTAATAAAATTTACTATGTTTGACATGCTCTTTTAACTTTTTGACAATAAATACATAAACATTAGCTGCAATTGTTATTTCCTTTCACATTTCCCCTACTTCTCCAACCTTCCAGCAGCCCCCAGGTCGTCAGTACTGCAGTGCTTTGATTTTGTATGCAGTAATCGTGAAAACGAAACAAATTTAACAGAATATTGACCCTTATCTTTTTTTGTAACCCTTCACATTACACTATCTATGTTTTCCTTATACATGTACTTTCAACATCTTTGAATTAGTTTAATCTTTGGGGATTTCATGTGAACCCAAATCGTATAAGCACAGCTTTTCCCTAGGACTATCAGAGAGTCGAAACTTGCGCAGATCACATCTGTAAAATGTTTCAAGTCCCGTCTACATTGATACACAGCTTAAACAACAAAGATTATTTTTATTTCATTTATATTTGTAAATATGCCTAATTAGTTGTTTTAACCCTTTTGATGGCTTCACTTGCATGCGATGCACTAAGCCCTGGCAGTAACACAGTATAATTAGAAGTTAGCTGGTCTCTAAATCATAAAAGGTTGGATGAGAGCGCCTTGTAACGTAAGTGTAAGGAAATAGTTCCGTCCTTAGCATTACGTGAAAAAGATCTGAGTGCAATATAAATGTGTGCAATATCAGCACGTGCAATATCAACTGATATTGAATCCTTTTACAAATAAAAAATAGAAGGAACAATATCAAAGTATACAATAATATTCCGTATGTATTCCATAATACACTTTAAATATATAAACCAATACCAGTGTGTATATATATTTATGTATTTCGTAATACACTTCAAATATAAAGCAATACCAATGTGTATATATATTTATGTATTCCGTAATACACATCAAATATAAACCAATACCAGTGTGTATACATATTTATGTATTACGTACTACACATCAAATATAACCAATACCAGTGTGTATACATATTTATGTATTACGTAATACACATCAAATATAAACCAATACCAGTGTGTATATATAGTTATGTATTCCGTAATACACATTAAATATAAACCAATACCAGTGTGTATTTATATTTATGTATTACGTATTACACATCAAATATAAACCACTACCAGTGTGTATATATATTTATGTATTCCGTAATACACATCAAATATAAACCAATACCAGTGTGTATTTATATTTATGTATTCCGTAATACACTTCAAATATAAACCACTACCAGTTTGTATATATATTTATGTATTCCGTAATATACTTCAAATATAAACCAATATCAGTGTGTATATATATTTATGTATTCCGTATTACACTTTAAATATAAACCAATACCAGTTTGTATATATATGTATGTATTCCGTAATACAATTCAAATATAAACCAATATCAGTGTGTATATATATTTATGTATTCCGTAATACACTTCAAATATAAACCAATACCAGTTTGTATATATATTTATGTATTCCGTAATACCCTTTAAATAATCCAATATCAGTGTGTATACATATTTATGTATTCCGTAATACACTTCAAATATAAACCAATACCAGTTTGTATATATATTTATGTATTCCGTAATACACTTCAAATATAAACAAATAACAGTGTCAATATATATTTATGTATTCCGTAATACACTTCAAATATACTCCAATACCAGTGTGTATACATATATATGTATTCCGTAATACACATCAAATATAAACCAATATCAGTGTGTATACATATATATGTATTCCGTAATACACTTGAAATATAAACCAATAACAGTGTCTATATATATTTATGTATTCCGTAATACACTTCAAATATACTCCAATACCAGTGTCTATATATATTTATGTATTCCGTATTACACTTTAAATATAAACCGATACCAGATTGTATATATATTTATGTATTCCGTAATACACTTGAAATATAAACCAATACCAGTGTGTATATATATTTATGTATTCCGTAATACACTTGAAATATAAACCAATACCAGTGTGTATATATATTTATGTTTTCCGTAATACACTTCAAATATAAACCAATACCAGTGTCTATATATATTTATGTATTCCGTAATACACTTCAAATATAAACCAATACCAGTTTGTATATATATTTATGTATTCCGTAATAATCGTCAAATATACTACAATACCAGTATGTATATATATTTATTTATTCCGTAATACACTTCAAATATGAACCAATACCAGTATGTATATACCTTTACGTATATCGTTATACATTATAAATATAAACCAAGACCAGTATGCAGGTCCATGCAGTTTAATCACGATCCACACTGTTCAAATATATGATGAGAAATGTTGTTAATTAATATAAAATAATGTCTAAGAAGGCAAACAGTGAGGTTGATTGGAGGTTTACCCATTGATCACGGCGTTCATTGCACCTAAGCTTCCTTGTGTTCTTTACGCCATTGCCTCAGTACCCCACTCAACATTCTTCCTAGGTAACTGGCGTCCTTCTACTCAATTGAGCCGTCCCACGAGAAAACCAACATTGTGGCGTAAAGTATCGACCCGGATCAGCCTAATCATGCCGCGCATGCTAACCCGTACATACACCTTTTACCTCCTGTGGATTTTCTGTTTCAGGAATCATTACTCTATACCTCTATCTCTCTGAGACGGAATGTATAGGCCCGCATTAGCCTTTGCGGACTGCGTCGGCTGATCTGGGTCGATACATTACGCAGAGACCATAATGTTGGTTTTCTCGTGGAACGGCTCATAAACTATTTTTGCCTATGAGTGGAAGACGAATGATGCTTGTCACAAAAACATTTGTTAATAATCGGAAATAATTAATGGGCGAGCCTGGGTTCGAGGTTACGACCCCTTGGTTGATAGCCACCAACTGATCTATTGCGATTCGACATCTCACCATGAAGTTATCATTTAAATCAAGAAAAACATTTTGGAAAAGAGTGCAACTGCCCGTACTAGATGCGATGTAGCACCGGGTTATATGATAATTACATTTAACCTTGACCTTAACAGACGATTGAACGCAATTTTAGGACAAGTTGTCATGAATTCATTAGAGAATTTATAGTTTAAATTCTTTAAAAAAAAAAGGATGATACATTTTAATATGAAATACTTTATACCAACGGTGTAAGTATTGCTTTCATAAATTCTTGTATTTCAAAAATGTCATAAAAATTGGTCCCTGATATGCCTCCTATCTGTGGAATGAGCGAACCGAGTAAATGTGCTCCATCACGCATCCTATTTGTGAAATCAGCGTACCGAGTAAATGTGCTCCATCGCGCTTGCTACCTTTAGAATCAGCGTACCGAGTAAATGTGTTCCATCGCGCTTCCTACCTTTGGAATCAGCGTACCAAGTAAATGTGCTACATCACGCCTCCTACGTTTGGAACCAGCGAACCGAGTAAATGTGCTCCATCCCGCTTCCTATCTGTGGAATCAGCGAACCGAGTAAATGTGCTAAATCACGCTTCCTGCCTTTGGAACCAGCGAACCGAGTAAATGTGCTCCATCCCGCTTCCTATCTGTGGAATCAGCGAACCGAGTAAATGTGCTCAATCACGCTTCCTGCCTTTGGAACCAGCGAACCGAGTAAATGTGCTCCATCCCGCATCATATCTGTGGAACCAGCGAACCGAGTAAATGTGCTCCATCACGCTTGCTACCTTTGGAACCAGCGAACCGAGTAAATGTGCTACATCACGCTTGCTACCTTTGGAACCAGCGAACAGAGTAAATGTGCTCCATCCCGCATCCTATCAGTGGAACCAGCGAACCGAGTAAATGTGCTCCATCACGCTTGCTACCTTTGGAACCAGCGAACCGAGTAAATGTGCTCCATCAAGCTTCCTACATTTGGAACCAGCGAACCGAGTAAATGTGCTCCATCCCGCATCCTATCAGTGGAATCAGAGAACCGAGTAAATGTGGTCCATCGCGCTTGCTACCTTTGGAATCAGCGAACCGAGTAGATGGGCTCCATCGCCCTTCCTACCTTTGGAACCAGCGAACCGAGTAAATGTGCTCCATCCCGCATCATATCAGTGGAATCAGAGAACCGAGTAAATGTGTTCCATCGCGCTTGCTACCTTTGGAATCAGCGAACCGAGTAGATGGGCTCCATCGCGCTTCTTACCTTTGGAACCAGCGAACCGAGTAAATGTGCTCCATCCCGCATCCTATCAGTGGAATCAGAGAACCGAGTAAATGTGGTCCATCGCGCTTGCTACCTTTGGAATCAGCGAACCGAGTAGATGGGCTCCATCGCCCTTCCTACCTTTGGACCAGCGAACCGAGTAAATGTGTTCCATCGCGCTTCCAATTTTATGAATTAGCGAACTAAGTAAATGTGCACTATTGAGCTTCCTATTTTATATGTACATGTTAATTGCAGAATTCGAGTGGTCCTGGTTTATTTTTTATAATCTTTAATCTTTCCACATACAGGCGCTTTCCGACGCCTCTGCAGCAGACATTGATTAAAAAAACAAACAAAAATCCATTGTGATACGAAGTGAATTTGCTCAAAACAAGCAATGATTCCTTTCGCCAAAATGTTATCATACTCACATATACAGAGCATTTTCATTCTTTTGTCAAAATCGTCTCCTGCAGATTTGTTGAGCACCGCTAGCTAAGTCGGTAGCGACGCAGGCTGTCAATCCTAGGGTTGTGAGTTTAAACCCCAGCTCGACCAACATTCATCCTGACGTTTGACAGAGGTCTTAAGTGAAAATCATCATTAATCCTCCACCAATGGGCTAACATTACATGTATATGTGGAAAAGCAGCCAGTTACTTGGAAAGATTGATGAGTGGATAACAGGTGTGAGAAAGCCAGGAAACAATAGTAGGTGAACTGACCGCCGTGATATGACTGACACATTGTTGAAAAAGGCGTTACCCAATGTCTAAAGGGTGAACGTCAAAGACCGCCTACATTTTGAATAATTTGCTATTTGAGTTATTTTATAAAATATCATGAATGATTAATGATTTAACCCTTTCCCACATACAACAAATTACAGCAGTCGACTAGTGACAAAAACCTGAAAAATCTCCACAAAAGGAAGTTTAATTGTTAACATTGTGTACAAAGGAGAAATATCTCAATAGGAGCCAGAGGACTAGATAAGGAGGATAAACAGTTCTATCTTACATGATATATCTGTTAGCACTCATTAAAACCTATGTTAAGGGTAATCACATGAATCGTCACTGAGACGATGATAAGGAGGAGTAAACAGGTCTATCTTCCATGATATATATGTTAGCACTCATTAAAACCTATGTAGAGGGTAATCACATGAATCGTCACTGAGACGATAATAAGGAGGAGTAAACAGGTCTATCTTCCATGATATATATGTTAGCACTCATTAAAACCTATGTTGAGGGTAATCACATGAATCGTCACTGAGACGATAATAAGGAGGAGTAAACAGGTCTATCTTCTATGATATATCTGCTAGCACTCATTCAACCCTATGTTGAGGGTAATCACATGAATCGTCACTGAGACGATGATAAGGAGGAGTAAACAGGTATATCTTCTATAATATATCTGTTAGCACTCATTAAAACTTATGTTGAGGGTAATCACATGAATCGTCACTGAGACGATGATAAGGAGGAGTAAACAGGTCTATCTTCTATAATATATCTGTTAGCACTCATTACAATCTATGTTGAGGGTAATCACATGAATCGTCACTGAGACGATGATAAGGAGGAGTAAACAGGTCTATCTTCTATAATATATCTGTTAGCACTCATTAAAACTTATGTTGAGGGTAATCAAATGAATTGTCACTGAGACGATGATAAAGATGAGTAAACAGGTATATCTTCCATGATATATCTGTTAGCACTCATTAAAACCTATGTTGAGGGTAATCACATGAATCGTCACTGAGACGATGATAAGGAGGAGTAAACAGGGCTAACTTCCATGATATATCTGTTAGCACTCATTAAAACCTATGTTGAGGGTAATCACATGAATCTTCACTGAGACGATGATAAGGAGGAGTAAACAGGTCTATCTTCCATGATATATCTGTTAGCACTCATTCAAACCTATGTTGAGGGTAATCACATGAATCTTCACTGAGACGATGATAAGGAGGAGTAAACAGGGCTAACTTCCATGATATATCTGTTAGCACTCAGTGAAATATTGAGGGTAATCAAATGAATCGTCACTGAGACGATGACAATGAGGAGTAAACAGGGCTATCTTCCATGATATATATGTTAGCACTCATTAAAACCTATGTTGAGGGTAATCAAATGAATCATCCCTGAGACGATTCTTTTGAGTACCCACAACATAGGTATTTGAGGTCAGATAAGGTTTTTAGAGCATGAAAAACCCTCCTTATCTAGAGCTCTGATGAGCAATTACACATTTGGCTACAATGTTTTCAAAAGTCGTCTGCTGCTAATGCGTCAAAATACGTCTGCTTGGGTGGGGGGTGTGTGTGTGTGTGGGGGGGGGGGGGGGGGGGGGAGGATTAATATGATTAAAAATGTTCGATTGATGAATATTCATTGTACGTTAGTAAGGGCCAAAATGTATTTTATCTGTTTCAAGGTAACGACGCCGTATTGGGACTAAACCAAGCTAATGGTGATATAGACGAAAACTCAGATGATAAGGAGGAGTAAACAGGTCTATCTTTCATGATATCTGTTAGCACTCAGTAAAACCTAGGTTGAGGGTAATCAAATGAATCGTCACTGAGACGATTCTTTTGAGTACCCACAACATAGGTATTTGTGGTCATGAAAAACGCTCCTTATCTATAGCTCTGATGGGCAATTTCACCTTTGGCCACAATGTTTTCAAAAGTCGACGGCTGCTACTGCGTCAAAAAGCGTCTGCTGCTATTGCGTCAAAAGTCGTCTGCTGCTATTGCGTCAAAATGCGTCTGCTGGGGGAAAAAGGGTTAATACGATTGAAAATATTCGATTGACGAATAGGCATTGTACGTTAGTAAAGGTCAAAATGTCTGTTATCTGTTTCAAGGTAACGACGCCCTATTGGAAGTAACCGTACCTAATGGTAATATAGACGAAAACTCTCCCGTAGGCACCACGGTAGCAACTCTAGTCGGAAGCGGAGGAAGCGGACAAGATTTTTACGTGTTCACTGTAACATCAACTGTATTCGAAATAACCGGCGCTGTCCTTAAATTAAAGACTGGTGCAAGTCTCGACCATGAAACCATGGCTACATACACCCTTGTTATAACGTAAGTACCATTCTAATAACAAACAGTTTTGCGACATGGCAAAATACTTATAACTCAAGTAGCTGACACAGTAGAATGTTAAAAATGAATTATAACAGGGCTACAATAATCAGAAACTAAACTTTACTATTGTACGCGGACATACATTTCGTCAAATTACTGAAAACTACTTGCCTTTGATGTATCTATGGGACGTATGCAAATATATTTCTGTATTGTGAATAAATTAATAGTTACAGTATTACCATGTCGAAATTCCGATCGACTTTAAACAATATAAGTAAATGTATCTGCCCAATTATACATGTATGTCATATCATTAACAATATTTGAAAATATCTTATACAAGATATATCCCTCTGTAATTATTAGGGCTACATGAAGCCCCAGATGTATATATAGGTACTATGACACTTTCTTTCCATGATTCCGAAAAATAATTTTAATTTTTCTATTTTTTTTATATATTTATATAATGTATAAAGCTCCTCTGTAGTCCGCATAGAATCCCAGAAGATATATTTCAACTTCGGTTGATCTTTTTTGTGAAGTAGAGCTTTAAAGTATGAATGATAGGTTTCATTTATTACTTATTTATGTGATATCTTAGAAATATAATTGCCATTTTAATTTGTTTAAGGGAAATTACTCTTCATTCATTGATGCCAAGAGTTGTCTCTCTTCGTCTATCTTCGAATGTAATGGACAGTAATCCAGCACTATTGCAATAACTGACTAGGGAAACAATTCAGATGATGCTATATAATAGTCTCCTTCATTTCTTCCATGTTTGCAGTGTATATAAAGTTACAAAAACTATCATCAAACAGGCGACAAATTAGTATATGTATACCATGGATGCACCATAATTCGAAGGATGACTTTCAAAATGCATGTATCTGCTGTTAGCAATAGTATTGAGCGGATATTCGAACGTATGTGAATTGTATTCAAAATCAACGTTATTAATATTAATGAGACAATCATTTGAAATGTAATTTTAGACATTATTTGTACGGTCATCAAAATCGCCAGCAAGAAACAGATTATAGTCTTGATAGTTGTACTTTTAAATGTTCAACATTTTGATTAAGTAATTTACTACCATTTTTATTCATATAATCCTATGAGCCGTCCCGCGGGAAAATCGACATTGTGGACTCTGCGTAAAGCATCGACCCGGATCAGCCTAAGCATGCCGCGCAGGCTAACCGTGACAGACCCTTTTCGCCTCCTGTGGATTTTCTGTTTCAGGAATCATTACTCTATACCATTATCCCCTACAACGGAATGTGTTTGACCAGATTAGCCTGATTGAACTGCGCATGCTGATCTGTGTCGATACATAACGCAGAGTCCACTCATATCTGTAATACTCTTCCAATGATATATAGGTGATGACATTAATTAAAATTGACTCAAAACTACTGCATTTCAAATTTAGTATCACTCAATCTGAGAAAAACATTCGAGTGATAAAATAATCATGCAATAAACTATTTCGAAAAAACACACATATTTCTCCACCAATCCTGACAGAATAACTATGTTAATTTATAATCGTATTAAACACTGTATAAATATCCAGCACATTTGCTATTCACATAAACGGTCACTCCATGTCTCTACTAAACCTATACCTATCATAGTCATTAAATAAATGTTTGAAAGAAACAGTCTACATATATTCTTAAGCCCTCTTTATTCCAAGAAAAAATATTTACTAGGTTTGCCTTTATCTCCGTCAATTTGACGATGACCAGCGGACATTTCCTTTCCATTATCACGGGTGTGATTTCATCGTCCGATTGGTGTAAATCGTTCTCCGAATAATGCTTGTTAATGTCCGTCGGCCTATGTCTCCTAGCATACCTAATCAAAGTAATATTGCATGTGTTGACATCTTATGTGTAGACGACGATTTCTATAATTAGCTTATTAAAGCTAATAATACCATATTGACAATTGTTTCTTGCCTCGACCAATCGTTCACCAATCTGATTAACCTCATGAACCGATACTCTCGAATTTCTAAACATTGTCTGGCCTTGCATAGAACTGATGAGCGGTCCTTGTTCTTAGAACACTTTGACAATAATCGGACATCGATCTTTGCCAGTGCCTTTGAGACGATTTACGCTATCGATTTCAATAGCCTTGAGACACAGCATTTCCAACTAATCCGTTATGAACTATCTTACCTTACCTCACTATCGGCCCAGTTTTTATTCTGGGGCTTTTGACCCTGATCATAGTAGTTATACCATTTTTCGAAGTTGGCAGCCTGCCTATTGTTGTTAGCACCGAACAACGCATTTTAGGGTGAGACTGCGCGAGAAGAATAGTTCATCATGGATTCAACAAAACTGCATTTTAAAGCTTAAATTCTCCCAAAAAAGATAATTATAATATTGTTGGAACATCAGCGAAACACTTAAGGCGTGAGTTCTCCAATATAAGTTTAACAAATACTTTAGAAATCAATGCGCCGAGAGGTCAAATATGAGAGCTTATTAACATTCGCGAACTGGAACGGATCGCGTAAAAAATGCAGTGGCGGATTTACCTGGGGGCCTGTATGGTCCGTGCCACTAAACATGTTAATGTGTATACTTGTGAGCTCTTGCACTCAGGTGAGCGATATAGGGCCAACAAGGTCCTCCTGCTTTCCGATTGCCAATTTGATATAATATCTACTATTTTTGATATGATCTGTTAACATCTTAACACTTCATACATAAATATAAGCTGCAATTCTTATTTTCTTTCACATTTTCTCTTCTTCTCCAACCTTCCCGCAGCTCCCAGGCCGTCAGCACTTCTGTGCTTTGATTATTTATGGTACTCTTTACTTCATAAATGCGTAAAATGGTACTTCGGGCATGACTTTCAGGTTTATCAATTTTATCGCATTTTCATCTTTCAGTGCTTGTATAGACTCCGTTATATCATCCATTGTGTTATTAAGCGAAGAATTATCTGATTTCATGTTGGTTTTCAATGGAAGAGAGGTCCATTTTCCTTGCATGTTTCTTGTCGTTTAAAAAAGTCATACTTTTCTATAGATCACTTTGTTTATTTGAATGACGTGTAGTAACAATAGTAACAATAGAGGCGCGGGACTACGACTTGAGGAAGCACATACGGATTCACTTATAGTATTTTGCTTTTGTTATTTTGGAAGTGCTTGGTTCAATTTCAAATCCCTACCCAGTAATATTGAGAGCGTTGACAGCAGAAGACAAAGTCTCAATATGGTACTTACTTGCAATACCAAAACGTTCCAAGTTGATGTACTCACGCGACACTTATTACGCAGCATACACATACTGTTAACAGTCAGGCTTGTTCCCATTACATATTTTTATAATTATTTTGGACTGTTCCAAAAATTACGTGCTCATCGGATGTGTAGCACACATTCAGCCATCTGAAGATAATGAGCGTATATTCCACTCTCGATCCGAATTAGGTGAGAGGCTCGGACATCTCAACACGAAAATATGATAAAAGTATCACAACATGTGCTCGAAAATACCAATGTAAGCCATTCGTTTCCAAATTATATTTCTTACCTTCACAGGACATGATCATCAAAGTGGTATTTACTTGTCTGTTCTCAACATCAGAAATTCTTATTGTTTGTTCCACAATCTCCCACAAGTACTTCAACCCAAATAATACATCTTATTTAAATGATTGGCTACTGTTTCCTGACTTTGGTGTACACCTTCTTTGCACCGAATCTGTGAATGACTCAACCCCTTATCACCACTTAACCGTTGTTCTCCAACTGTCGCCGTAGTAGCTTCAGCCGTCGCAGTTATATGCGATATCTGGTTGGTACATGTATAATCAGCCACAACTTATCGGAAGTGAGGGGTTCCGGGCCTTACTCTAGGCCGTGTTCGCATGAAACCTCCCATGGGGACTTGCACCCTCCAACCGCCGGGTAGTCAAGTTGTCATCCGGCGTGCAGATCTTGGGCAGCCCGGTCGTCTGGTTGTCCCCCATCGAGCCACTGATCAGAACCTCTTCCTCCTTCAGCGCGAACATTGGCGAACACAAAAGCACTTCCTCATCAATTTCTCATGAAAAATGTAGCCAATTGAACCTCTTCTCGCGAGCGATAAGTAAAGCCACCAGACGGAATAAATCCTGTACGGGCATGTCTGAACCATCTTACTAAATTGTGAGTGTGTACAAAAAAAATATTTCAGAGCTCGTAATATTAAACAGGCTGGTTAAACGTATTACTGCAAGAAGCCCATTTCGTGTAGTATGATAACTCACAACCCCTGTATTAATAGCCCACGTCGCTACCGACTGAGCCACATGGGATACAGCAAAAAGCTCCTTTCTTGTAGCGTAATACTGCTGCTGTAATGTTGTTAGGGCATTACCTCCAAAGGCGATCACTGTCTCAATAATACTCTGCACGTGACGAAATTATGTTCCGACTACCTAATCAGACCAATCAGTTTCTAGGGTAATAACGTTAAATGTCAATATCATGTAGTATTGTAAGAGCCTGTTTCAGCTTGCAGGATGAATTATCTTCTTCTAAAAATGCTAAAACTACTTTCAAGTTTAGGCCACTCAGAACCAGGTTCATTGCTTTTGAGAAAGTAGCCACCACGTTGCAAAGATCGAAACTCATCTTGACATACTTAAACAAACCGGCTGTCTGTTTGTGGTCCCTTTGCAGTGTCAGCATCAAGTTTTAAAAATCCTGTATTCAGTACCAAAGTGTCAAAACAATAATCTACCAGATGTAATGGAACTACAGCACTGAGTAGTCATTTGGCTATGTACCTTTTTACGAAACCATCCCCTTTTCTACTGCGGTAATGAGCAGCTGACAAGTCTTGAGTAGATTTCTATTTGACCCCAGCGTCTTTCATATTCTGTACGTGCTCATCTGTTTCTGCAACAGTTTGATTCGTTTCGCGTCCCTTGTATATACAATGTTGTGTCAGTGAAATGTCCAGACCGATTTCGTGTTAGGCGAAAACTTCTTAGAGTTCCATTGAAACATTCCATAATATTGTCTGCCAACCTTCGGACAATAGTTTACGAGGTCATTCAAACAAATGTACCCTGTGTACAACAACATCAAAATCCTCAGAATGTTAGCCCTGTACATGTTGTTTGCATGTCCCTTAAGGTGATGAAAAATGCCTCGTTTCGTCTTACATAAACTTAACGAATTGACAAAGAGCATCAGTATATACATATTTATTTTTCACCGTGATGATCATTCACATTATTCTTTTCAATGTTTGCTTGTCAAAAACGTTAGGTTTTATATTAAGTAAAGGTCCATATAAATTGAACTTCCGCATGATGAACACGGTCAGAATATATTTCTACATTGATTTGTGTTGATTTATACGACAGTTCAATTTATACGGGCGATACGAATAGAAAAGGTTATAGTACAGTGTGTACTCCGGGCAAAAGAAGTTTACGCACCATAACTAGGAAATGTTACGTTGCAGTGGCGAAACGTTGGTTTGTGTTTTACTACGATGAGCGTGGGAACAGTTACAGAGATAGAATGCCGAGTGAGATGTCAATGTTCTCTCACTCCAAGGAACAGTTATAGAGATAAAATGTCGAGTGAGTGTAAGAACAGTTATAGACATAGAATGCCGAGTGAGATGTCAATGTTCTCTCACTCCAAAGAAAAGTTATAGAGATAAAATGTCGAGTGAGATGTCAATTTTATCTCACTCCAAGTAGTACAATACAAACCGAGGTATCACTACAGCAAACATAATTTGAGCCGTCCATCGAGAAAACCAACATTGTGGACTCTGCGTAAAGTATTGACCCGGATCAGCATAAACTATTGGAAATACATTCATGTCTTCTGGACCTTTCCCTTTAGATCTTCATTTCTCTTACTTGATATATTACTCTGTACCACACCAAAGCTCCCTCCCGCTGTTTTGATCAAATCTGTAAACGACAAAAAATCACAATCACCAGGTTTATCTCCAGTATGTACTATATCGTGTCTGATTAAATTGCCTTTCGTTGCAAATGCATATTCACGAACATCACAATGATAACGTTTGTTACCTCTTGTGTTTGATTAAACTGCTTTTGTCATTGAAATATTGTATATAGATGTTCACATACATCACATTTGTAGCGTTTCTCTCCGGAATGTATTCTCTTGTGTGAGATAAATTTGCATTTCGTTCTTACTGCATATTCACAATCTATCCGATGTGAATTCTCTTGTGTTGGATTAAAGAACTTTTCTTATAACATGTTATACAAAAGACATTTTGAGAATTCGCGCGTAAACTAGGAAGGTCAAATTCATTTAGACTTAATAGTGTATACTTAGGTTCAGCTAAACTTCAGGAAACGTTACTATATGGACTACTTACCAAAATTGAAAAATAATTCTCAAGCAAAATAAAAATGAAAATCGTTCAATGTTAAATAAAGGACAACTTTTTTCCTATGGAAATATTGTACAATTTAGATTATTTCCAGCAAACGATACAATATTCTATACTAATTTAAAGAAATATACCAATTTTGAAAAATGCTCAAGTAGTAATTAAACTATCCCATATTCAAATATTTTGAGTTTAAAAGTATGCGTTGAATGTAATTAAGTATATCGTAATCTGTTTTAACTGATAATGGTATCAACCCAAAGAATTTAGATAAACTCGCTGAGAGCTCCAAATTAGGACCCTTATTGTCCCTAAATACATAACATATATTGATTTAAGTTAAACGGCGTTTTCATGATACGGGTTTTCAGCTTTATCACGGCAGCCAGTTCACCTTACGTTTTATTTCCTTACTTTTCAACACACATTACAGTCTTTTGTAGCATCCAGCTGCTTTTCCTCATAGCACATTGGTGGAAGACGAATGACGCCTATCCCATTGACATTTATCAAAAGTCGGAAAGAATGTTGGCCGAGTTTGGGGTTCGAACTGACAACTACTAGATAGACACCCTGTGTCTCTACCGACTGAACTACTTGGTTTCGGCACAAACTTATTTTTTTGCAATCTCTTTCACCAGAAAGTAGAATACACTGTTTACAAATGCCAGCTGGTTCCTTTTCTAAAACATATAATTAATCGTCTTTATTTATACAGAGTAACTCAACCTGGTAACTCTGACAACGTCAATTATGTAGTTACAGTAGATGACGTGAACGACGCACCTATGTTTGCGATGGCGACATACTCGTTCAGCGTCAACCACATGGCTGGAGAAGGTAAATATAATAGCCGCGTTGGGCGATATGGCACATCTTTTCTTCTGGCGACTGTTATGACTCAAGTGATGCCTGTGCATACACACACTCTCACCAGAGTCTCCACTGTCAGCTAGCGAATACTATTGACCCAGAAGTCACATCCGACGAGAAAATGAGTGTTATTAAAAATCCATTTATGTTACACTGTTATGGAGAAGCATTGAGACCGAAATTCACAAGACGCTGCTCATTTTAGCGAGCTACGGGAAAACCAACAGCTGGGGTCAGTCCGAGCTGGATCTACGTTGATTGCTTATTTGTCAAAAAAAAGAAATAAATGCAAGAAGCCCTGATCACACAATGCAACATTTGTTCTTTTTTTTTTAAATTATTTGCATGGTGTTTTACGACACTGCCAACAATTTGGGTAAGTTACAATTACTACTTTTCCATTTATCCTGAGACCAGCGAGTCGGTCATAAGACTTACCCCATCATACCTAGCGCCAAGGAAGGAAAGCTCTCGTACCATTTTTAATGTTTTTGCTATTTCGCGGCCAACGATCTAACCAACGATCTCCCGCATTCGAGTGATCTTAGAGCATCGGTCATGGTAGTCTGGTACCCTGCGTACTATAGTAGATTTCTACGGCTGGCATAAACGAAAGAAGGCTATCAGATTGATCACACATCCCCTTATATATCGCTATCGCATATAATAAATTAGTAAATTTACAACTGACTTTCTTAAACTCTACAGTGGACACTGCAACATGGTGCTTGGAATACAATTTATAAATAAAGAATCAAACTACATTTAGTGGTTTAACCTGTTGGTCCAAAACAACGTAACCGTTTAATTGCTACGCCATTTCAAAAGAGCGCCGCCATTATTGGCGTATGCTTGACCCGATGATGCAATGGCAGAGACAGGTTACTCCAGACTACGGACTACGCACCAAATCAAAAATGACATTATATTGCATTTACGAACAATGAATGGACATTTAGACGGTGCTACAGGAAAGTCAACTGTTTCAGCGCCGAATTCCCCCAAATTAACTCTTCAATTTTCAAAGCAGGGCGACTTCATTTTTCGTAACTAAAAGGCAAATAATACTGAATTCATGTGTGACAGTTCGTTACATCATGTCCACAGGGGTTCGACATTATTGATAGGACACGAAACTCTAGACTACATCCGATGTTTAAATCAAGTTTACTAGTTTTACCGAAGATTGCCGATTGATATTCCGCTTAATTTTGCAGGTACCGTAATTGGAACTGTAACTGCTACAGACGTTGACGATGATGCTAACGGAAACATCGCATCCTACACATTCAGTAAGTAGGTCGAAACTGTTTGAACATACAGCAAGATCAATTTGTTATCCCATATACAGTATAACCTGTGTTTAAAGACCACCGATGTGAAGAGAACACTCTGGACTTTTCACAGGTATTTTTCTTAATTGCAGGGTCATTTATGCAGAAAATGATTACAAAGTACGGTCGCTGTAGACAGGTAAGCGCTAATCCAACTTGGTCTTTAGCACAGGTTTGACTGAACTCTATAATTGTCTGTTCGTCTGTGTCAGTCAGTGTTTTCTTTTTATTTTTTATTATTAAAGTTATGCCACAGAACACTTATTCATTATCTGAGCCGTTCCATGTAAAAACCAACATTATGGCCTCTGCATAATGTATCTACCAAGATCAGCATGCGCAGTCCGCACAGAGTTCTAATCATTGTTGCTTATTGTTAAACACATTAGCCTCTGCGTAATGTATCTACCCAGATCAGCATGCGCAGACCGCACAGAGTTCTAATCATTGATGCTTATTGTTAAACACATTAGGACGAAAGGGTTAATTGTTTTTCATTATAAGCACTGCCTTCCTTTTCCGGACTGTTTAGAAAGTACTCTCTGTGTAGATGGATTAAAATGCGTCTACATATGGGAAACGGTTAAAGAACGGTCTGCATCAATACTTTTTATTCAACATCGAAAATGTAAGAATCCATTTGATACAGTTTTTAACAAATCCTGTCTCACCGTTTACCAGAATGCTTTCGAAATCGACTACTTCTGAGACATCAATAAATGTAGGTGATATCAAACAACTAGATCGTTGGACCAGTAACACTTTTAAAATGTCTGAGAATTTAATTCTCCTGTCCCCTTCGAATATGAGCATTATCAACATCGCATGAGCTGCCATCCCACTCAAACAACATCAAACAACAACAACAACAAGAGATATTGTTGTTACATTGTCGTATTTTCTTTTTTCCAAGCTTTTCACTTATTTTTATAGTAATATTACCATTTGAAAGTCGATGAAAGAGGTGCGAGTCGCGACTCTAACTTTACCGCGTCATTTTATACAGTCTGGGCATGGAAAGAATGAGAGATTTGAATTTGCATTGTCAAAAATTTTCCTCAATCGAATCATAGCATTTCTACCAAGTTCAACAAAGTTAAATGAAAACTATATCGAGTATACTAAGAAACGTCAACATGTTAAAAGTAACAATTTAATTTCACTTTGTTGCAGTTTATACATTTATTTTAAAGAAACATGAACAAATACCATTATTTTAATTTAACGCAGTTTATTAAAGATAAATAAAAGAAACGTGAAAATATAGCAATACATGAATTCTACTTTGTCACAGTTTATAAATTCATTTAAAAGAAACATGAAAAATAGCAATATTGTTGCAATTAATAAAAAAGATAAAAGAAACATAAATAAATATTAACTTTGTCGCAGTTAAATAAGAACAAAACACCTTATACAATAGCAATCAAAGCACCGATGGCACTGTAGTGGCGATCGTATAGATAATCCTGCAAAGAAACAAGCAGTATCTCGGTGTAGGCCTTGCGATTTTCAATAATAGTGAACTCGGGTAAATTTGAGAAAAGCTGCATCTTTTGACAGTAGAATAATGTTAGTTTTTTCGTGTTCTTTCCATCACCAACTCGGTCATCTGTAAGTAATTAACTCTATGAACGAAACGAAACGCATCAAACGGGGCGTTTATCTGATTTCGGCCGAAAGAAATGATCGCTTTTTCTCTTCTTCATTCTTGCAAGAATTATTCGTTCGGTATTCGTTCTGCCATAATCAAAGTATTCTAAACGCTTTACAAAGCGAATGTTTGACGCAAAGCGTCAAAGAGAAGCCGCAATTTTTCGTTGTATATGTAGAAATAAGAAAAAAGAACATTTAAATCCATATTAGAACAATTTAAACTCTAGACGGTAATATGCTGATATATTTATCCTTTTAAAGACTGTTGTATACTTCAAATTACCTCCCTTTAAGCCATACCAGGATTTTTACCTTGTGATTTGTATGAATAATATTGACAAACATTGGAATTTTATGAATGATAACTATTATTTAAATTAGTAACAACATCAAAATTAAATACAAGCCGAGATAAATGTGTACACATTTCATTAATTGTTTATAGATACCCTAATGTATAGGTATGAATATAAAATTTATAAACTTATAAACAAATTCTCATTTCAACATAATAAGGCTGTTGACTGTGAATCTCGCAGGAACATCCATTTCAATATACCAAACATGTTAAAGTAATGTAAAGTAAGGTAAGTATGAACCGTTCTTGTAGGTACTAAAACTAGAAACGTCCGTTTGTGTATAAGTATATTTCCAATATTTGCAATTTTATATTGAGACTAGCTAACCCGGCACAACGTGAACTTCCTCTACCAAATTGGTTGTTGTATGTGGGAAACGGTTAGCTGTTGAATATGCATTTAAATGTTTAACTCTGTTAAATATTTGTATTCCCTTAAAATTGTTTATTTAAATCGTCATACATAGTTAAATTGTGCGTACTTCAAATTACCCCCCTTTAAGTACTACCAGGATATTTTTCTTGTGATTCGTATGAATAGGTTTGATAAACATTAACATTTCAACTAGACGGCAATACAATACCTTTAATAGTTTTTTGATTGTTTCACATATTTGAACAGGCGATTTTGACAAAACTAAACGGCAATGATTCGCCGGATGCTGTTCCTTATTGAAAACCCTGACATTTATTATGCGAGTTATAGAACGTGCAGTGATATTTATTATCTGCCCAAACATGAAGAAAGATAATATTTACATAATTTAACTCTATGTAGTTATTATCTCAATAAATCTCAAATATAAGGATCAATCCGGTACCAAATTAAAGTAGCACTGACATGATTATTTTTAATCGTGTCTCTGCATCACTTATGGAACTATATATATATGGCTGTTTAACGGACGTAGGTTAATTGGTTTGCAGTAAGGAATAAAAAGTCAACGGGCTGTACAAAACTGACTATCTAAAAAAATTCGTTGTTGTTTTTTCTGTGAGCATTGAGGCGATTGTCAAACCAATCGCCACAAAAATGAATTTACTTAGTCGCAATTAAAGATCATTTAAATATAAAAAAATGCAATATTTGAAATATTTTACTTTATCGTAGTTAATAGATTCTTTTTAAAAAGAAACATAAAGATATGCAATATTAACGTTTGTTTACAGCATCTGGAAATACGGACAGCGTTTTTGCCCCTGGATCAGATGGGATGATTAAGATAGCAACGGGTAAATACGCCAACGCAACATCTCAGACGGCCTACATGTTGACATATAGAGCAACGGACGGAGGTAAATATTAGTTGAGGGCGCTACAGGAAAAATCACCCGTAAGCAATTTGCGACCACTGTAGATCAAAATCCCCATGCACATTGGCACAGTATGATCTAGATATACAATATTTGCGCATTCGTGAACTAAGCATCACGAAGAATGTGTACATTAATAAAGACCATAATGGTATGCTTGTTTAGATTGGTCGTGTTCTTAACTTGGTTTTCCTATGATTAGCGCTCCTTTATAACGGTTAGTTTTTCCGTTCAATAGACAGTCAATCTGATTGAATCTAAAACGATCGACAGATGTCTGGATTAGTCCAACACGTTCGTTACCACTGATATGTATACAATGTACAACTGTCGACAGAGGTCTGGATTAGTCCAACAAGTTCCTTACCACTGATATGTATACAATGTACAACTGTCGACAGAGGTCTGGATTAGTCCAACACGTTCCTTACCACTGATATGTATTGAATGTACAACTGTCGACAGAGGTCTGGATTAGTCCAACACGTTCGTTACCACTGATCTGTATTGAATCTAAAACGGTCGACAGAGGTCTGGATTAGTCCAACACGTTCGTTACCACTGATCTGTATTGAATCTAAAACGTCGACAGAGGTCTGGATTAGTCCAACACGTTCGTTACCCCTGATCTGTATTGAATCTAAAACGGTCGATAGAGGTCTGGATTAGTCCAACACGTTCGTTACCACTGATTTGTATTGAATCTAAAACGGTCGATAGAGGTATAAATTAGTCCAACACGTTCGTTACCACTGATATGTATTGAATCCACAACGGTCGACAGAGGTCTGGATTAGTCCAACACGTTCCTTACCACTGATCTGTATTGAATCCACAACGGTCGACAGAGGTCTGGATTAGTCCAACATGTTCCTTACCACTGATCTGTATACAATCAACAACGGTCGATAGATGTTTGGATTAGTCCAGCAATCAATCGAACACGTTGGTTACTAAAGGTAATCTATGTGTCCCTTTCGACTTCATGTCATCGAGAGGCAATACAGTCAGCAATCAATCAAACACGTTGATACTCCAAGTTAACGTGTTGTACCGTTTGACCTCTGGTTCTCGCAAGACCATAAATTCAGCAATCAATCGAACACGTTGATAACTAAACGTTATGTTTTTGTCCCGTTCGACTTTGAGTTATCGCGAAACCATAAATTCCGAAATCAATCGAACACGTTGATAACTCAAGGTAACATGTATATCCCGTTCGACTAGAGGTCCTCGCAAAACCATTAAATCACTGACCAATTGAACAAGTTGATAAGTCGAGGTAATCTTTTTGTACCTTTCGACTTCGAGTAATCCAGTAATCACTCGAACGCGTTAGTAGTTTGAGGTAATTATATGTCCCTCTTGACTTAGAGCTGTCGCGAAACCATAAAATCACTGATCAATCGAACGCGTTAACAGGTCGAGGTAATCTGTTTGTCCCTCTTGACTTCGAGCTGTCACAAAACCATAAAATCACTGATCAATCGAACGCGTTAATAGGTCGAGGTAATCTGTTTGTCCCTCTTGACTTCGAGCTGTCGCGAAACCTTAAAATCACTGATTAATCGAACGCGTTAACAGGTCGAGGTAATCTGTTTGTCCCTCTTGACTTCGAGCTGTCGCGAAACCATAAAATCACTGATCAATCGAACGCGTTAACATGTCGAGGTAATCTGTTTGTCCCCCTTGACTTTGAGCTGTCGCGAAACCATAAAATCACTGATCAATCGAACGCGTTAATAGGTCGAGGTAATCTGTTTGTCCCTCTTGACTTCGAGCTGTCGCGAAACCATAAAATCACTAATCAATCGAACGCGTTAACAGGTCGAAGTAATCTGTTTGTCCCTCATCGAACGCGTTAACAGGTCGAGGTAATCTGTTTGTCCCCCTTGACTTCGAGCTGTCGCGAAACCATAAAATCACTGATCAATCGAACGCGCTAACAGGTTTAGGTAATCTGTTTGTTCCTCTTGACTTCAAGCTGTCGCGAAACCATGAAATCACTGATCAATCGAATGCGTTAACAGGTCGAGGTAATCTGTTTGTCCCTCTTGACTTCGAGTTGTTGCGAAGCCATAACATCACTGATCAATCGAACGCGTTAATAGGTCGAGGTAATCTGTTTGTCCCTCTTGACTTCGAGCTGTCGCGTAACCATAAAATCACTGATCAATCGAACGCGTTAATAGGTCGAGGTAATCTGTTTGAACCTCTTGACTTCGAGCTGTCTCGAAACCATAAAATCACTGATCAATCGAACGCGTTAATCAGTTTCAGTTTTATTTAATGTGATATTTTAGGCCACCGGCCCATACACATGATACAGCATAATTACATAGCATTAGAAGTGAGAACAGTATTTACATCATAGTAATACAGACAAATGATACAAAAACTCGGATATCCATTACATGATATATTTCTAAGAGTTAAAGGCTATGGCTAATGTTAGAACAATAATAGGTAATCTGTTTGTTCCTCTTGACTTCAAGCTGTCGCGAAACCATGAAATCACTGATCAATCGAATGCGTTAATAGGTCGAGGTAATCTGTTTGTCCCTCTTGACTTCGAGTTGTCGCGAAACCATAAAATCACTGATCAATGGAACGCGTTAATAGGTCGAGGTAATCTGTTTGTCCCTTTCGACTTCGAGTTAATGCTAAGCCATAAAGTCACTGATCAATCGAACAAGTTGATAAGTTGAGGTAATCTCTTTGCCCCCTTCGACTTCGAGTTAACGCTAAAGCCATAAAATCACTGATCAATCGAACAAGTTGATAAGTCGAAGTAATCTTTTTGTCCCTTTCGACTTCGAGTTATTGTTAAGCCATAAAATCACTGATTAATCGAAAAAGTTGATAATTCGAGGTAATCTTTGTTGTCCCTTTCGACATCAGCTTATCGCCAGACCACTATAGATTGGCTTATGAATTGTTAACAAATGAGTCTTTCCGCAGGAACACCAACATAGTGGACTCTGCGTAAAATATCGACGCGAACTGCGCAGGCTGATCTGGTTCGAACCATTACGTAGATTCGATAATGTTGGTTTTTTCGAGGAACGGCTCAATTATGTTTGATCAAAAGCGGCTAAATCATAAAGTATCAGGAGATATATTTGTCTGCGATTGTACAGGCCAAGTTGACGATACGACTCGCGTAGTCATGATGGAGTTTTAGTGCGCGGATATGCTATTTTCTGCGTTTGAGTAAATCGAATAAGGAGAAAATTAATATCGCCCTGTTTGAAAGCAATGAACGCTAGGTGGCGTTGTATGAATTGAATTGCACGAGGAGAGTACTCGTGTCAAGTCTTTCAGGTTTGGACAGTCGGACTGTGTTGACGTGTATGATATATATCTATTCATGAAAGTCAAAAACAAAATTACGATAAATATTCAGGAGAATATGTTGTATTAATGCTTTGGTAAACTTAACCGTTGTTTTCTTTGAGTTATGCTATTCCTAATTATGATAGATATATCAATACAACATAGTTAGATGGGAATGAGGCTCAATATGTCATGGTTCGACATTTGACAAATGGGCACAGGTTTCTAGAGTTTTATCTCTGATTGTTCCTGGGCGTGTTGGACCATCTGCATATATACATATCTAATTCATTAGCTCGGTTAAATCTGTTGTTGAATCATAGTTCTAAATAGTAGGCGTGTGGAGAAAGAGTCTATGTGCTATATGGCAAACATACAATTGTCGCGTGTATAATCATATAATTATGTTTATAACTAAGAAAAGGTTGCTACTGTACATATATAAGCCGACTGTCCATGTGCTTGTCGCAAATATAGAAAATGTGTTTTCAATATGAAGTGTTCTCTGTTTCATTTGTCGTAAGTAAGTCAATGTCATCAATATGTCCGTGAATGGAATGGTACATGAGGAATTAGAAATTAAGTCAATGTCATTAATAAGTCAGTAGATGGAATGGTTCATAAGGAATTAGAGGTTAAGTCAATGTCATTAATAAGTCAGTAGATGGAATGGTTCATAAGGAATTAGAGGTTAAGTCAATGTCATTAATAAGTCAGTAGATGGAATGGTGCATAAGGAATGACAGATTAAGTCAACGTCATTAATAAGTCAGTAGACGGAATGGTACATAAGGAATTAGAGATTAAGTCAACGTCATTAATAAGTCAGTAGACGGAATGGTACATAAGGAATTAGAGATTAAGTCAATGTCATTAATAATTCAGTAGACGGAATGGTACATAAGGAATTAGAGATTAAGTCAATGTCATTAATAAGTCAGTAGACGGAATGGTACATAAGGAATTAGAGATTAAGTCAATGTCATTAATATGTCAGTAGATGGAATGGTTCATAAGGAATTAGAGATTAAGTCAATGTCATTAATACGTCAGTAGATGGAATGGTTCATAAGGAATTAGAGATTAAGTCAATGCCATTAATACGTCAGTAGATGG
The DNA here is from genome assembly GCA_031761405.1 of Serripes groenlandicus. NCBI lineage: Eukaryota > Metazoa > Mollusca > Bivalvia > Cardiida > Cardiidae > Serripes > Serripes groenlandicus. Next base: position 51,875,096 of record JASEVX010000012.1, on the reverse strand, counting down.
AGTGGTTCATAAGGAATTAGAGATTAAGTCAATGTCATTAATAAGTCAGTAGATGGAATGATTCATAAGGAATAAGAGATTAAGTCAATGTCATTAATAAGTCAGTAGATGGAATGGTTCATAAGGAATTAGAGATTAAGTAAATGTCATTAATAAGTCAGTAGATGGAATGGTTCATAAGGAATTAGAGGTTAAGTCAATGTCATTAATAAGTCAGTAGATGGAATGGTTCATAAGGAATTAGAGGTTAAGTCAATGTCATTAATAAGTCAGTAGATGGAATGGTGCATAAGGAATTAGAGGTTAAGTCAATATCATTAATAAGTCAGTAGATGGAATGGTTCATAGGCAATTAGAGATTAAGTCAATGTCATTAATAAGTCAGTAGATGGAATGGTGCATAAGGAATTAGAGATTAAGTCAATGTCATTAATAAGTCAGTAGTTGGAATGGTACATAAGGAATTAGAGATTAAGTCAATGTCATTAATAAGTCAGTAGATTGAATGGTTCATAAGGAATTAGAGATTAAGTCAATGTCATTAATAAGTCAGTAGATGGAATGGTGCATAAGGAATTAGAGATTAAGTCAATGTCAGTAATAAGTCAGTAGATGGAATGGTGCATAAGGAATTAAAGATTAAGTCAATGTCATTAATAAGTCAGTAGATGGAATGGTGCATAAGGAATTAGGGATTAAGTCAATGTCAGTAATAAGTCAGTAGATGGAATTGTACATAAGGAATTAGAGATAAAGTCAATGTCATTAATAAGTCAGTAGATGGAATGGTGCATACGAAATAAGAGATTAAGTCAATGTCATTAATAAGTCAGTAGATGGAATGGTGCATAGGGAATTAGAGGTTAAGTCAATGTCATTAATAAGTCAGTAGATGGAATGGTTCATAAGGAATTAGAGATTAAGTCAATGTCATTAATAAGTCAGTAGATGGAATGGTACATAAGGAATTAGAGATTAAGTCAATGTCATTAATAATTCAGTAGATGGAATGGTGCATAAGGAATTAGAGATTAAGTCAATGTCATTAATAAGTCAGTAGATGGAATGGTGCAAGGGGAATTGGAGGTTAAGGTGATATTAGCACTCACACGATCATGGAGGAGATTACAGTGCGCGGATCGAGTTTGTTTTATTAGGTTTTTACGTCGTTTACTACACTATTTTAGTTCACCTTTTCATGATCCCAATGGGTAAACAATCCAGTACTAGGCTTGTCCAAGGGCACTCCAGCATGACCACAGCGACTGGGGATTGAATCCGAGACAACCGGTTCCAAATCCCCGGGCCTAACCGCTCAGCCAGGGCGGATTCCTCGGGTTTAAGATGACGATACCATTCGTACGGTTATGATGGATGATTAAGTGCATGGATGGTTTAGAGGCTAAGGTTACGATAAGACTTGGACGGTCATAGTAAAGTGCCGTTGAACTTTGCGCATGTTCTAGCCTAATGGAACAGATACCCCCGGTAGTTCAGTCGGTAGCAACGTTTGCTGTCAATCCAGAGGTGGGGTTGTTAATTCAAACCCTAGCTCGGACGGTCTTTTTCCCGATGTTTGACAGCAGTTCTTCACCAACGGCATACTGTCGTTGTCGAAAGAAGCCAGTTGATTGGAAATATGTGTGCGTGTGAGAAAGCAAGGAACATATGTGTAGGTTAACTGGCTGCCGTCATATGACTGCTGAATACAGCAATGAACCGTAAGCAATCATCTTGCCTAATAATGGTTAGTCATCCATGGTTCATAGATAAGCATGATGTCGCTGTTGTAGATAATGTTGAAAACGGAACGAACACTTTCATTTACAGGATCCACCCCCATGTCTGCCGAAGTCACAGTCTACATTGGCGTCAACGTGTGTGCTGGGGTGGCTAGGCTTGTAGGCGGACTCACCGGCGTCATTTGGGCTTCGGCTTTTCTGGCGACGAACTATCTTTAAGGACCAATGACGGACTCGAGTGGCACATTCTCCAGCGGTGCCAGCACCAATCTGTTACGACCATAACTACAACAACAACATAGTCTTTTATACAGACCGAGCTGTAGTGAATGATGCTTAAAGCATTAACAACCAGTTGGCATCCAAACCAGCCAACACCTTTATGCAGACTCACTCGGGTTATGACTTCATTTCGAATTCATAATGTTGTCTGCGCGACTTTAACATCGACTACTTCTACATTTACGACTTTTACAGCAGCCGCATTTCAAAAAAAAAGTAAAATGTTTTCCTTTTATCACAAATATTTTAATTACAATTATATTCAAAATCGCACGGAAGTGCTGCACATTTTCACCATTTTGGAAACAGTTAAATAACTCGATTAAGATGATTTGGTGTACATGTTGCTGTGATGCTAGGCTAACTGTGAGATGTCCCTCGACCTAGGTCTTTTCTGTCGTTTTTATTTATATGTTTACATTAACAAGCTCCGACAGGCTGCTCCGCCCTAGATTCATAACAATATCAATTGTGCAAACTCAAAAGAAACATATGCATTTGGACATTGATGCAGAATATACTGTATAAATAGTAAAAGTCAACGACATTTTATCAATGACGAGTGTTGAGAATTTAGAAAGCATCGCTTTTTCTAATATAAACCTAGACGAGATAGGAATTGTCCATGATATACTACGATCGTTTGCAGTCCCGTCAAAACTTACTCTAATGCCAATAGGGACTATGGCAGTTCAAAATTTACTTTAATGCCAATAGGGACTATGGCAGTTTAAAACTTACTCTAATGCCAATAGGGACTATGGCAGTTTAAAACTTACTCTAATGCCAATAGGGACTATGGCAGGTCAAAGCTTACTCTAATGCCAATAGGGACTGTAGTCCCTATAACAGGTCAAAACTTACTGTAATGCCAATAGGGACTATGGCAGTTTAAAAGTGATGAGCTTGATATTGTAAATTGTTAGTAACTGAAGACTGTCGTGATCAAGGCTGCGTCTTAACCCGTCTCGTTTACGGTAAGCATTGAACAATCCCAGAATACCAAATACCAAAACTATTAAAGGTAAGACTGTTCACGAAGGCTTTATCCTTTCCAACTTGCTGACGCATGTCCACGCATGTGCAGCAGAGGACTTTTGAAAAGATTGTGGCTTAAGGAGAAATTGTTCACGACGAGCAATTTCCCATGTTGTCACATTGCTTTTAATTCTAATCAATACTTATACTTTCATTTATTGAGAGTTTCACTATTACCTCCAGATGATTTCAATGTCGTCTGCTATAGATTTATCTTATTACGGAAAAGGATAAAGAGTAAGGCCGGATTTTACTCACTGGTGATATGTTCTAACATAATGTTTCCGTAAACAGACGTTGATAGATTGATTGTTTGACGCTTATACATGCCATGTTCAATGTGTCCCAATATATACACCTATGACATTGAAATGTAGCTTTCAGATACACACAAGGTCATCCAATGATATGACATGAATGTGTACGACGTGTAGTGCATATTCAGATACGAACAAGGACATCCAATGATATGACATGAATTTGTACAACGTGTAGTGCATATTCAGATACGAACAAGGTCATCCAATGATATGACATGAATGTGTACGACGTGTAGTGCATATTCAGATACGAACAAGGTCATCCAATGATATGACATGAATTTGTACGACTTGTAATGCATATTCAGATACGGATAAGGACATCCAATGATATGACATGAATTTGTACGACTTGTAGAGCAGTTTCAGGTCAACTATCATATTATCATATCAGCGCAGTCTGATCGAGTGTATCCAATGAAATGATTCGATCTGTGATCGATGAATATACATGCGATATGCCGTACCTGACAGCCTTCAGTCTTTTAAAGGAGGAATTCCGTCCATTTGTTTTCAAATAATGAGCGGTGCTCAAGTATAAACAACTTTAGCGTAATTATTACAAGTGAAGTAGTGTGACTCTTAAACCCTTCCATGACTAATTGGCGAACTGTGTAGAGTGAGTTCAAGCTGCGTGGATGCACAGGTTGATTTTGATCTGCAATGGTCGGGAATATCTATAAGCTTGTGTTTTGCAGAGCGCCGCTCGAATTATGTGTTGTAAACACGCATCCGAGGAAATTACACATTATGTATATACCGTGTTTAGGCTACTTCTTTATTGCAGTGTAAATTTGCAAGCTATTGGAACATTTCAGTTAAAAACTGTTTGGTTTGACACTCAGATTATTTTCGGCAAAAAATAAATCTGGAAGTAAAAGACAATTTTGTGAAAACTTTGCAGACGACAATCGAAAAAAACAGCATGCTAAGAGTTAATCTCAGAATGCAATCAGCTTTGATATATGTTTCAAATACTAAGTATATTATTTGATGTATTCCGAAATTCCTCTCACAAATTCTATTTAAAATGGGAGCTTTGATATTTTACTAATCTGTCAAGTATAGGATGACTCTATAAAAGGAGAAACAAAACATAAAATGTGATCTCACATTTTCAAAAATAACCCTTCAAAACACCCCATTTTCCTACGTTGCAACCTAATTATTTAACAATGAAGTATCTTTCCCCGGATACATGCACTTAAAGATCCTGGATATCCAACAGGCGAGTCATAGATTCATTTTAAAACGTAGCCATATTCAAACCGTTGCCTGGCTGTACAATTGTTCTATATTATACATGGACTTTAACTACACGTGTGGACAGTGTACACCATGACCAGTCTGCAGATCCGCGCCGTCTTATCTTGGTCTACAGTACTCACTACTGATTTGAGTTATCCTTTCGCTGCTAAAGGTAATTAAAGAACCTTTTCGCTGCCAAAGGTAATTAAAGCCTTTTGAAAATAGTGCAGATTCGGGTGAGACAGCTTGAAACGAGGTGTCTCTCCTTAAATCTGCATTGTTTGCCACTTAAACATTATATTTTACCAATTTCTGGTTGGACGAAAACAACAGGAATTGTCCAATTTTAATCACGGAAGGGTCGACTTTGCGACATTTGGCAGTGAAATAGTTTAGCACCTACTAATACATTAATAACTCGTCAAACATTCAGGAGCGATGAAAACGATCGCAGGAACTCAGCGGAATAAGGGTTATTACACCAACACTAAAGGTCATCCGAATGGCATATCTTTATATGTGAGCCAGTGCATGAGAATATGTACGCGTTGGTATTATTGAACAGTGTAGATTTAGATCATTTCGTCCTCCTGCTCAGTTTTAACAGACTCTTCAAGAAATGACAGAAAATGTCTGTTCATTCTCATGCATGGACTTATTTGTCTCTGACCCAAGAACACCACTTACGTGGGCGTTTAGCACAAGTGAAGAACCAGATCAAGTTGCCCATCCTGACCTATTGGAACAGTTCACAAAGGTGTTCTCATTGTTTTTTATGTTTTTTTGCAAAAGGCATATATGAATGTTTCAAAAAGATTATTTCATTCCTTGTGTGTCATTTTCTGGCAACAATGGCGGGTGAAAACTATCGAACTGATAAAAGATATCGCAAAAATAACAGCGATATTTATATGTACCCAATTACATTATGACTACCTATCAGTTGGACTTCCTCGACCTTTTCTTGATTTATGTGTGTGATGCTGACTTGTAATATTCTGGTCCCCCTTTCGATGAAGTGTCTACATGATTTACACGGATATAAGGGGGCCCGTAACTTTTGTAAATATACTTTTTCTTTCTATTTTTGATAATATTTTTGTATGTTCTATATTGTAATATGTTATACACGTTTTCCTTTTATCTTTTGTTTTCTGTTTTTCTAAAGCAAAGTATAGAATACAGTGGCTTACTGGTAGAGGGTCGGCCTCTCGTACGTGTATGAAAGGTCCCGGTTTCGAATCCCGTGATGAGCTTTGTCTGCCTATGGGATTTTTGTTCACACAAACAGCGCGAGTACTGGTTATGTCTCCAAGAAGGTGACATCCAGGAAGTTAATTGCTATCGAGCCTGATTAATATAAGCTGAAAGCTGTTTCTTAATTAATGTAAAGAAATATACTTTAACTAAACTAAAACAACTACTCACATTTGCGTATGGCGTCGTATTGTATTTTTAACTATATTCACTTCTTCAACTTTCATTTCTTTTAGATTTCCATAGTTTTTCCAAGTTGTTTTCAGAGTCGTCGGCATCAGTGTCGTTTTATGCGGGAAAGGATTATTGCATCACCGTAACGGGATTGCACAAAGAGTTACGATAGTTACCTCCCTTTGAGGCAACAAATAAAGGTGTTGTTTTTGTCAGAAGTTACGCCGTAGTCTATACTTTATCCCAACCGGAAGTGGTGTAGTCTCTGGCGAGAACGTCGTGTGTATGCACACGTCCATCCGCATCTACACACTTAACAATTTACAAACTCGTTAACAGCTGCTCATTCACATGTCCGTGTTATGAAAACAATACTTATGGTTATATCGTTCTAATATGAATATAGGTGCTACCTACTTCGGGTAAACATTTATGTTGTGATCGGTGAATAATTCCCCGCGAACTGCAGTTAGCCCCTTGCTTGCAGCACGATCAGTTATTTACGTCAATTACGAGTCCTACTGACCTAAGCAAAGAAAATAAAAATCATCATCAGGTTAAGCTTATATTTAACTTTAAAATATAGCCAAGACTTTACATCCATGAAAATATGATGACAGGTACAACAAATAATCAACTTGCCCTTCATAAAGTACTTCAAATAAAACGATTCCATAATTTACGGAACTACATTTGTGACAAGCAAAACTAACGTTTCCTATAATTTCTGTCGTTTTCCTTTAGGTTCATTTACTTTAAACTTATTTATTTTACATCGATTGTGAAACAAAAAAACCCAAAAAATCGCAAAGTCAGGACCCGCTTATCACGGGACTCGAAACAGGGACCTTTGATACAAGAGGCCGACGCTCTACCTCTGCACCACTAATAGAATGACGTTATATTATGACGTAATATTACATGAATTTGGATTTAAAACTTCTGGAAAGTCAAAGGTCAAAAAACCCTTACGAGTTGTTATTTGAACTCGTTTTAGAAATAGACGACGAGTGTTATTAAACGGAAATTATCACACATAAAATTACTTGTGCTCGTTCCTTTATCGAGTACGTATTATCATATTTAATTATTTTCTCTAGAAGTTTTTTTTGTTTCGATATTTTTTTTTCATCCAATCAAAACGTAGCACTGTAGCAGAATCGTGACTGCATCGAAAAATCCATTCTGGACACAATTTTTGGAAAGACGGTATAGCAAAATTTTGAAAAGTTCATACACATTACCTATTGACGAGAAACATCGATTTGTTTACCCGTACTTATTAAATAGTGTAGTCATTTAAAGAAAACAACTAAACGTGAATGAAATAACACATGACAATGAAATTATACATTTGATTTAATTCACATATCAAAAAAAGGAACATGATACAATTTTGAGTTATTTTACATTTTCTAAGGCATTAACAACATTTTTATTTATAGTATTCAGATGTTTCTGTTATACTGAATTTGTTTTATTATATTCATAAGTTTCTGTTTTACTGAATTTGTTTATTATTTCACGTGATATCACCACTTTAGCAAATATAATAAAAGAAAATCACACAAAATATTGTTGTATTTTTTTTCAAATCCAAAGGACGACCACTATCTGTCTAGATAATAAAAATCCACCAATCACATCCCATTTCGATAACTCGAGGTCATTTCTGGGTCCAGTTCGACTGTACACCAATCCAATCAAATGACGAGTACCGGTAGTTCAATCGATAGCGACGCGAGCTATCAAACCAGGGGTTGTGAATTCGAACCCTAACTAGGTCAACAAAAGGCAATATGAAAACCATGTTGCGAAAGACTGTTGTGTTGAGTACTGGAGTGAGGAAGCAAAGACCACACTTGGATAATATTATAGATTACAGATTATATCTTATCAACGCAAAATACATGTATCTCGTCATCCAAAACATATTTATACATATTTGTAAGATCAAATACGGTAACATAAACATTTAGGAAGATTTATTTTTCTGTTATGCCATATACTACATAGAGGATGAACACTTTCGTATATATAACTATAATTATATGCATGGTGAACATGTATAGAATAATGGTTATATATTACTATTTCTACGTTTTGTTGCCAATGATATATAATTAGATAGTTTATTCTTTGTTTTCTTTGTAGTTGATGGAAGAAGTTTAGTGAATTTAAACATATTTGGACGGGTGATATAATACTTGTCGATAAATTGTACTCAGATATCAGAATATAAATTACATAGCTAAGTTAACTGTCCAGCATGATAGGACTTATTGTTAAAAACGGCGATAAACCCGAATCAATGAAACCAATCAAACGACAGATGCTACATATAAGCCGTAGTATTATACATTCGTTTATAGAGCTTTAGCATATGTTGGTCGTCTGCTGTAAGTTTGATGTATGTGGGAAAGGGTTAGGTGTAATTCAAAGGTTAACAAGCTGCGATTCCAGGTGTGAATTCAGATTGTCCCACATGAAACCTTAAATTTGATTGGTGGATTCTGCTAGCATATGGCCGAATGGTAGGTCTATAAGGATATCTATATTTACAGACGTAGTTCACAAAAGAACATTGACACAAGTTTTTAAAACATATCAAAAACAATATTATTAAATAGGCATACAGCAAATGCTGTGAATCGCCTGTGCATACACACAGTCTCATCTGAGCCTTCTCTGCTGATCCACATTAATAAGAGTCATAAATGTAATAAACCACAGAAGCTACGCGTCACTCGTACCTCTTTGATATGCCCATACATGTCAGAAAAAGGATGCAACGTGATACATGTTCTACTTGAGCTGTTTTATTTGACGTGTATCTGGATACAACCTTACTGCAACAGCAATACTTTGACCTTCCCTAATATTGGCCACCTAACACGGGGTTGAGTCGATCCCAGCTTATCTTATTCGAAGCAGACGAAAACTGACACATCAAATCGGGCGTACTGTACAAAGGACATACAACATGGACGTGTACGTTGCTATATATGAGCCACTCCACGAGAAAACCATCATTATGGACTCTGCGTAATGTATCGACCCAGATCAGCCTGCGCAGTCCGCACAGAAGGGATAGAGGTAAAGAGTAATGATTCCTGAAACAGAAAAAACAAAGGAGGCGAAAAGGGCTCGTCCGTTTTAGCCTGCGCGGCATGCTTAGGCTGATCTAGGTCGATACTTAATGTTGGTTTTCCCGCGAGACTGCTCATATCTCCCAGTAATTCTCATCTACATGGTTCCAAAGTGATGCCAGTCACGCCATTGTACAACTCTGACAGTTCTCGAATGCGGGAACATTGGGTATAACAAGAGACAGTTCTCGAGTGCGGGAACATTTGGTATAACAATAGACAGTTCTCGAGTGCGAGAACATTGGTTGTAACAAGAGACTCGAGTGCAGGAACATTGGGTATAACAAGAGACAGTTCTCGAGTGCGGGAACATTGGGTATAACAAGACATATATTCCAAATCAAGTAAGAGGGACTTTTCTATTTCCTTAGTTCTCTTTATTTCTTTATTTCTGTTAACACTTCTCTTTCGTTATTTCATTATTTCTTAAGTTATATCTTTTCCAAGAGGTTCAAGTTGACGGTGAATCTTTTCTCAACTCATATCTTGATTAATTTATCCAATTGGTATTAAACCTAAAAACATGATTTTTAAAGTGACTTACAGCGGGTAAATTGTCAGACAGCTTAATGTTTTTATTTAATTAAATTTAATCTCTTACCTGATATAATCTTTATTCAGTTCAAATCACTACATTAGTACGCACACATAAATAAATATGCGAGAATCGACAATTATTTTACGTAATCTAAGTAGTTCTGAGAGATCTTTCTAGTTTCGGAGATGTTTTAGGGAAGGAAGGCACAATAGTATGATGACAGCGATGAAGATTACATTAACACAGCATATTCATACAGTTCAATACATACAACTTCTAACAACAAATCATTTCAGTGGAACCATCGTAGCCAGTACGAAGCTGATTTAGAGACCCGTCAGTTTATGCCGCTTGAGAAAGTCCAATGTTCCCCGGATTTGCATTTGGTTTTTGTGCTCACTGTATCGCCCAATATGTTAGGATGACAGCCAACACCAACTGTTCATTCAGCTATGCCGGTACGACGTCAAATCATTACCCTGATTGGACGTAAGTCCAATGATTCCGACTATTATCAACCACTTGTTTTTTCGTGGTGGTCAAACGACACGGCTTTCATTACGTTGCCATCTCGACACCTCTTAATTATAGGAAACATAATATTCATAAAAACGTTTTAATAATGTCGCTGATAACCTATTTTGAAAATGCTATTTAAAATTAGACCGCACAAATCAATATTGATAAAATAACTTATTTTCTTGAATAACAGGAAGAATTATAAAGATGTCAAACATCATCATACAATATATATTCAATGTTGAAGTTTGCCTTCTTTATAATACTTTATAGTAACTGATTATAGTTAGGAAATTATTTCATATGCGTTTTATTGAGCACTGCATATCGGAAAACGTAGCTCCAAATGCCCCTGGCTTAAACTACAAATACAAGTTTGAGATAATGACCATCTTCAAGCGGCTGTCGACAGAGTTGTAAACAAGATGTCCCTAGAAATTACACGGCTCGTCGCCGAAGACCATTACGGTCAGGCCAGCTTCATGATTCCAGAGGTATAATGCTTGGACTTAAATCGAAGATTAAAGAGCCCTATAACAATGAACGTGAATCAATTAATTTTTCACAAGAAATCGTTGGTCATATTGAAACGAAGAAAAATTAAACTAAACAAATTATCCTGTTAAAGTCATTGAAAGAACTGACACACAACCTTATCAGAAGACAGATTAGCCCGCACAATATCTGAATAGACGGGAAGATGTTGAGGCAAAAATGTGAAAGGTTCAACAATGTTAGATATAATTTCATTTTTTAGTTGCACTTGATGTCAGTTCTCTATAGACCTACAATCCCAATAATCATGGTATAGAAGCATGCAGATTTATTTTGCAGCCGGACTATTTTAACTCTTCTAAATATGTTGAAGTCATTCAACAATTTTCAATATAATGATGTTCATTAATTAAACATATTGGGATCAGCAATCTGTAAATTACTTTACATCACTTTATAAATAAAGTTATTGTAACATTTAAAAGAAAATTGATGTTGATGAGTTGTATCATGAGTTTCAACAATCAATGATTAAAAGGGTTAATAGCAGTTAATTATTCCATTTACGGTCATTAAAATATGTCAGCTGGTTCTCCATCAAAACAGATAGAAACGGCCCGAGTCTCTGCATTAAGCAAGAGTGGGTTTCCGATTACATCAGCCATGGAGAACCTGTATTTTGCCGCTAAGAATGCTATTCCGTTGGTTTTAGTTCCTGCACTTAACCAAATATGTTTAGACCAGAGAAACATTTGGAAATGTTAAGTTCTGTCATTTTAGGAGAATTGATTGATTGATTGGGTTTAACGCCGTTTTTAACAATTTCTCAGTCATATCCCGGCGGCCAGTTCACCTACTCATGTGTTTCCTGGTTTTCGCACACCAGTACTCCACACAACAACCTTCTCAAGCAACTGGCTGCTTTTCCACATAGACTTAGCCCATTGGTAGACGAATGACGCATGTCGCGGTGTTTTGTCAAACGTCGGAAAGAAAGTTGGCCGAGCCGGGATTCGAACTCACAACCCCTTGATTAAAAGCCCGCGTTGTTACCGACTGAGCTACCGGGAGACTTGTGAACAATAACTAAAATCAATAGCTAATTTGCATATCAATCTCAATGTTTTACAAAAGGCTGGTTATCGGTGATAACTATTTACACTATTGAAAGAAAACAATGCCTGTAAACAAAACTGTATTTGATACAAATTGTAAAGATTTGATGGAATTGCTTATACGGAAAAAAAACCATAAATGGGGTTTTTCGCTCATAGGTAACAGGTGTGAGATTTTTTTTTTCCCAATAACGCATGAACCTTACTGAAATGAAACTGGCGAAATCCATGGGGGCCGCCATTTTGGTTATGTAGACGAAAAACACGGATTGAAAAATATTGTCGTCTTTTTTATCGTTTTTGTAAAAAAAAAAAAAAAAAAAAAAAAAAATAAATAAAAAAAAAAAAAAAAAAAAAAAAAAAAAAAAAAAAAAAAAAAATAAATAAAAAAAAAAAAAAAAAAAAAAAAAAAAAATCGATATTTAAGATCATTAAAGTGCTGTGTTATTTTCGTGTTAATTAACATTTGTACGATCAAGTTAAAAATAAATGGACCTCTGTACAAAATATGTTTCTCCCGTTCGTCAAAAAAACTACGGCAAACGACAGCATTAGCGACGTGACGTCATTTCTGTAACACTTCATCTTATCGTAACATCAAATGGAGCGACGTCGCTTCCCGGAAAAAAAAAAAAGTGGTATCAACATGAAAGACCCCCAATTCTTATACATGAGCAATAGAATCACTCATACAAAGTATAATTATTTATCAAACATTGTGGCAAAAGGATAACTTTCTCAGAAAATGGATGATATATTTCCTTCTTTACCATAATACAGGTGATCGATAAAGGATCATCTTGGCCCTCATGTTTTAACCTCGTTCATCATAAATGTATTCCTTGATTTTCTGAAAGTGTTTACTTTATTATTTTCTGTTCGTAATAATAGACGACAACAATACGAATTCCGAACATGTTTTTATCATACAAAAAACAAGACATTAACATTTGTATCGTCTAGTCAATTACTTATAAATCATTTTTTATGACAAAAGTATGCTCTTTAATTTTTGCTTATAATTATCTTACGTTATATTTCGTAAATAGGTAGCACCTATAGATATATTACAAGTGTAAACCTTTAATCAATAGGCAGTTATTGCTTAACATTATCCAGTTAAAGAGATTAAGTGGAATATGAATTGGTCATGGTAATTAGGTTACAAAGGTTAAACACAGTTTGTACACAAATGGGTTTTAGATATATATGGGGAAATCAATTTGTCAATAATGCCACCTAATTATGTACACAGATTATATGATCAATATACACAAATTGGTTTGCAAATTGTAATGGTGATAACAAATTATGTCATTATTTACATTTTAAGACTGAATTTACGGTTGAGTCTTATATTTTGAATATTGACATAAAGAAATTTCGTTCATATTTTGCATCATTTCTTAGCTCTAGCCATTCTTTAATGGTTGAATAAGGTAGCTACAGGGATATCCCAAGAGAATATCGGACATGCTTTTTTTGTGAATCTCCAGTTGAAGATGAGTTACATTTCGTAATAATTTGGTTTTGTTTGTATTCACCACTATTGCTTGTCTGTGATTGGCTGAGATATTTTTTTCATAACCTCATAACAAAATTAACCTTGGCGATCGGTACTACTTTTTTACAATGTAAAGTTGGTTTAATACTAGGAATTTTAAAAATACTGGGACCGAATACTAGGAAATTGACGTCACGTCAGCGGTTTGACGTCATAACGCTAGTCATTTGGCGCCAAATAGAAGCAGCAGTAATTTTATTTCTGCTGCCACTATATCACACTGTTCGTTTGCCAATTGTACTATCCAGCTCTATGGAAACAACAATCCTTTCTAAAAGCGAAATAAATCCATTTAACACTGTTTAACCTGTTGATTTACTCAAACATAACGGCCTATTGAATGGAATTTTACAAATATTAGGTGTGTCGCAAATACTGTCGTTTGATTGGTTTAGGCACATAAACAACATGGGGTGACATGGGGATCTAGAAACTTGAAATTACATCATCTTTTATATTCGTCCGCGTTATATAATTCTTTATTGGAGATCTAGACACCTATAAACAATAGTACTAATGTTTGACGTGCTATATTATGGAACATGAAGTTGTAAAATGCTAATATGTTTTATTACTCATTGTAATAACAATCAGGTGATTTTTTTCATACCTCCATGAAAACGAAAAAAAAATCTCTCCATTCCTTAAATAATTTGTCCATTATACACTGTTTTACGTTTTAAATTTCTGCTAGCATATGTTCTAAATCAACCTAGCTCTGAAAGGTTTTACACGTTAATATCCTAACAAAATGTAAAAACAGTTAGAAATCTAGCAACGTACATTTACTGTGCAATAAAAGCATGAACGAGCTATATATAAAGTTTGCATGATAATGCATAGATACAATTGTAAATAATAAAATAAAATTCATCCTGAAATGCAGAAACTTATACGAACGAGTCTAAGATGGTCTTAAATGGTAAAACAGTATTATGTATTGTTAAGATTGTGTCACACTTCACATGTTTTGTAAATGTTTGTATATGTGTATGGGCCGGTGGCCTAAATAACGCTATGAAATAAACTTGTAAACTTGTAATCCATTTTCACAAAACATTTGAAAAGTTATTGAACAATACTGAGGACTGCTTAGGTATTCAAAGCGTATATATATTCAAGATGTCTGTAACTTCAAGTCAATTGTTGCATAAAAGCGACCGACAAATTTGCAAGAAAAACATGTTAAATGTTCTCTCTAATGGGCATATTACAAAATCTGATAGATGCAAATGTCACATTGTTGTTCTTTCGTTGAAAATGACAAGTTTTCAAGAACTGATTCGGGTAATGGGTAGCTTTATTTCTGTCTTTTAGATAATGTATCTGGATGTATTGAATGCAAATTGATGTTTCCTTTTATGTTAAAAGCATAATAATATACACGATTCAACTTAACTAGAAGAGCTTCGTCAATTCGTCAGTTTTGTTGACGAATTGACGGAAGATATATTTTTCTAAAACCATTTATGTCTTTTAGATAATGTATCTTACGTTCCTCAATTCCTGAGTATTTGTTTTTGCGTGACTAAAATGCTTTTCTAAATTGCGTCACACAGACGATACAATAGTTACAACAAATACAGTATTATTCAGTCCAGATCAGTGTAAAATCTGCGTAGGCCACTAAGCAACTATGTTTTAAAATGAAGAGAAAACTTTCTTTACGACGATTGACTTTTCATATGTAAAAGCGATTTAGTTTAAGCTATGTTCGGTAAAGCTGCAATGTAAGGAGGTCAAATGACAACGTTGAAAGTATTCCCGAATATTGATAATGCCATGACTATGCGTTTGATCCTCACAAAATTCCAATATAAATGTCTGTAAAATACTTCCTCCCATTTGAGATAATATCTTGTACTACAACAAATTCTTTGCACTATTTCGTACAATGTTTATGGATCATAAAATACTTGCACATGTACTATTAATTCTTGTAGTATATATGTCCTTGACCGTGTAAGAAATAATTAGAATTTTCAGCCAAGTTCTCATTTTCGCTGACAGTAAATCTTGCAATTTTCCATGTGATATGAAGTTTTCATATGTTTCAATATTTTGTCAAAGAAGACTACATTGTTTTTTCAATGTTTTGTCAAAAAAGAATTCATTATTATTTTAATAATGTTTACACACACTTGTGTGCGGAATTTGAATTTCAAATTTATGTTACATGTAATTTAAAAATAAACGCAATTAGGTTGTTAAATCAGTAGGAATATAGATACAGAAAACACTACAGACGCGGAATGAGAACTATAATATTCAATTACAAGTGTCATGAACATGTTTCATATCATACGTTAACCATTATAACACGGTGAAGTTTATTGTTTTAGTATTAAGTTTGTAAATAACGTTTACTAATTCTCGATATCGGTATTCATGTGCGTCATCTCCGGCGATTATTCCGTTGATAACATGTTAGTGCATAACTAATGATCTATTAATTCGAAAGTATGTTTTGGTACGAAAGGGACACATCTTGTATGCTGCGGTTAATACGTTATCTTGCTACCACCATATTCGACAAATGCACAACCAGGTGAACCTTTGATAAGTGAAATTGGGGACGTTCTAATTTTCCTTTTCCGTCAATGTTTCCTCAGTAAACGGTTTTTTTTTGCTCGGACTATACATTCTTGTTATGCTAGGACCCAACGAAATATACATTGAAAAGCATCACAGCACATTCTTCTTCAGTTAAATTGCTTCATACAAAGGTTCTTGTTAATGGCTTTCTCTATGGAGAAGTGTATTTTGTGATGGATGAATTTGTCCATCCTCGGTACCCAGACTATTCATAATATATATGACACCTTGGGCAAATTGGCTAGCGAAACTTCGTAAAAGAGCTAACAAGAACAACAACAATGGCAGCTCCCTTGGAAAAGAAATGTGTCATTTGTTTTGGTATTATAAAAAAATAGATCTTATCGAATGTTAAACAGTATAAATCAATGGGGACATATTTTTCAACAACTAAGTGTTAATTTAATTTGATGTGTTTGTGTAACTTTTGTACAAATAAACTTAAAAGTGTATGCCGTCTAACTGAGGAGTCGAAGACGAAAGCGCAAGCTTTGTTGCATGAGAGAGACCGGATAGTGTCTGAATTCTAGGAACCGCCAGGTGTAAATTAAAAAGCTGATTCGACACCTAAAGGTAATTATTTTTCATAGAACAGTACAGTTTCGTTTTGGTGATAACTTCAATAGTAAATCCTAACGAAATGTGCTTACATCTTTTGCCTACCAGTACATAAATTATGCATACCCAGGCTAATTATAATATATATGATTGTATATTAAATAGGATAACAATGGGACAGTTATGCAATATGGGATGGTTGCTAAAGACTTTTAACTTGAGGTCAATTTAAGGCATCTTTATAAATAGAACACATAATGGTTCAACTTCTTTTTTATTTGGTTTGGATCTTAAGCATGGTTTTGAATTTATGGCATATTTGTAAATATCATCTTTATATATCAAAGATATCATTAACAGTATAGTTTCATAACTACTACTAAGAAGTTTGTTACATGTATGTTTTAACCCCCCTTTCCCACATACAACAATTATCAAGCATCGGACTGTGAAAATATCTAGGCAAAAACATGGATCTACTCAATAGATGAAGCATTATCATTGAAAAGAGTTAAAAACACAGTGTCAAATTGCTTGTTTTGAGCAATTCCTTCTTTTTTCACGATGTTTTCAAAATTAGTCTGCTGTTGAGAGGTTTGTATGTGGGAATGGGTTGATTATTACATTGTATATATATAGTATATTGACATTTGAATTGTGTAAATAGATTTTAGAATTAGGAGAAAATCCTGAATTCCTCATGCTGAAACTGGCAATGGTCATTATTTATTCCAGTGAGCAAGATCGCTTCCATTAATGAGGCTGTAACCCTAGGGGTAATACAGTAACTTCCAAGAGCAAGAAGAGTTTATTTATGACACCTAAGAAAACGTGAAACACCAAGGTTTGTGTCGTGTAAAATAGACCTGGTAGAAAAGGGAACACAGACCAAAACTTATAGTAAAGATTTTGAAGGTTTGTACTTCTTATTAAAACATTTATAAAAAACATTGTTTGAAAGTGAAGCATGAATTAAAATTCTTTTAAATCTATGGTAATGTAAATATGAGGAATTAATTTTATTAGAATAAAATCTAATATTATGTAATCACATGAAGATGATCAAAATACAACATAAAACTAGTATAAGTACATACTCATTTTATACCTGGTAATATTAATAACTCTGCTATGATCAATTATCATACATTTGTATCTGTTGTTTTTTAATCTTAATATTTTAAAGAAAAAGTTGAGGTATTGTTGTAGCCTTGGGGTTTGCGTCTGTGCCTATATGCAAACAAATGAATCTTGGCAATAATTTAAAAACATTTAAGATATTTAGATGAAACTCATTACATATGTAGCCAGACGCAATCTGCTCCAGGAAGATCCATCAATCTTGCTTAAGTGCCTCTCTTTTGACTGAAAAAGTGTGTTTGCGGCTCCCTTGTTTGTTATTGTTTCCAACTTACAATGTTGCTATTGTCTGGCCGTTAAACAACAGCAAAGAATTAACCTTTTCCCATATAACGACGCCTTTGCAGCAGACGACTCTTGAAAGCGTTATGACAAAAGGATACATTGATCTAAACAAGAAATGTTTCATTTGCCACAATGTTTTCAACTCTATCAAAAATTACACTTCAATTCATAGAGGTTTTCTTTTTCATTGCTCATATGTTTTCAAAGTTGTCTGCTGCAGAATTATTGTATTTGGGAAAGGGTAAAACTATAAACCAGTGAGCTTTTGTAAAATATACTAGCGAATAATGTGAGCAATCTTGAGCCACTTTTGCCCTCTTGTTTGGAAACAGGTATCTGGCTTTTTGATTTGAATAACTTATTTTATTTTCAGGTTTCAATCAAATATCAGCAGCAAGAAAGAAACTTCATAATATTAGATAAAGCTAAACAAAAGCTTGCGAATGATTGATAAATAATGGCAACGAGTCTGCACTTTGTAAACTTTTATCAAAGTTTCCAAAATACAGATCTGCAATGAGAGAATGCGTGATAAAAGACATTAAGCATGGTGTAGACCAGGTTGTGAAAAATAGAGAGGACCTCCTGAAGGTCATATCTTTTGACTCTCTTTTAATTTTTGATTGGAAAATCATAATCAAGTCCCTTGACAAGAAAGTCCCCTCACTGATGTCT
This sequence comes from Serripes groenlandicus, assembly GCA_031761405.1. Classification (NCBI taxonomy): domain Eukaryota; kingdom Metazoa; phylum Mollusca; class Bivalvia; order Cardiida; family Cardiidae; genus Serripes; species Serripes groenlandicus. The sequence continues at coordinate 51,856,402 of JASEVX010000012.1, read as the reverse complement.
ATACCAAGGTCTGTTGTCAGTGGAAGAAACAGTACCTTCCTCATCTAGTTATGGCAGCTAGCATAATGTTGTACGCCAGGAACCAAAAAACGCAACTTAGTATAGTTTGTATTGGGTTTAGTCCTCGACAGCAGTGGTTTAAACAAAGAGGTAAGATCATCAAATCTATTTATCCAATGTATTATTGTTAAGCGTTAAATGGGGGAAACAATTGATCCGATTATTTTATTTAAGTATGTAACATCCCAACTCGAGCTCTTAATGTCTTATTGATATCATTAACCCTTTCAAATGTTAAAACAACTTTAAAACCAGACTATTTCAATTTTAGCTCACCTGAGCACGTCCATCCGCCGTGCATCATCAACAATTGCCTTGTTAACACTCTACATGTTACATTTAGCATCCGATCTTCATGAATTTCTTCATCAGAAAATACATCTCCATGCAATATTGGACATAATTGAAAAAGGGACATGCTAGGTGAAAAACGAGATCAATAGATAATATTGAAGGAAAACCTTATAAACACTGTTGAGGTCGCCTATTTAGCTTGTCTTTTTCAGAAAGACGTGCTAATGTCATAGCTTCCTCCTCGTCATATTTTTGGTTAAATGTTATGTTTAAGTCCATTTATCCTCACTAACCATTATTTGAAACTTAACATAGTTGTGTGACATCATAGTAGCAACCAACGGAACAAGGGCCATCATAACTCTTGATTGCATTTTGTCAAACTTAAGTCAGAATTTAGGTTAATTGTTTTGTTGAAGTCAACTTTTTCTCAGTAACCATTCATGGTAGGGCTTTGAAACTTTATGTAGTTGTCTTACATCATAGTAGCAAGAGGGGCAATTTCCATAACACTTTACTTCATTTTGTCAAAGTCATGCCCGTTTTTAAGTCAGCATTTCGGTCTATTTTTGTGTTAAAATCCATTTTTTCTAGGTAACCTTTTAAGGTAGAGATTTGAACCTTGAAATGATTGTCTTTTATCATAATAGCAACAACATGTTCAAGTTCCATCAAATTTGACTGCATTTTGTCAAACGTATGCCCCTTTTTAACCCTTTCCCTCATATAGACACTTTCTGACGCCTCTGCAGCAGACGGCGTTTTGAAAACATGGCGACGAAAGAAGAAATTGCTCTTCTTTTGACAACATGTTTTCAACTCTATTCAATAAATATACTTTGATTTATAGACATTTAATACATTTGTCCAGAAATGGTTTCAAAGGCGTCTGCTGCAGATTTGTTGTATGTGGGAAAGGATTAAGGCAGAATTTTGGGTTATGTCACCAACATGCAAACAAACAAAGCTGTCTGATTGAATCTTTAAATACTTGTTCCCTATCAAATGAACAATAGATTGATTGACGAGTTTTACAAGTTACATAACCCTGTCATTTCTGTATGATTTATTAATAGTAATTGAAGAAAAAACTTGTTAACACTCTGGAAGCAGCATTTTTCAAGTTGGGCATGTTGACACTTTGTCGGAATTATTGTCTTCATGATAACTACAAGATATTGTAATCCTTTCATTTATCATAATAAATAATATGTGTGAAAAGTGTCCTTTGTTCTCTTGATGTGTCTATTAAAGTATATTTCATTATTTTCAGGGCTTGAATATTATTCATGACATTGGCCTTTCGATGTCACATACCAATATTTACAACAAAAGACAAGATATCATAACAAAACAAGAAGAAAACATTGCTAATGTTGTGAGGAGTTATGTCAGAAAACAGATTCTTAACCAGCCTTTATCTGGCATAACTGGTGATATTTCCACTGTATCTTCAGTAGAATCCTTTGTTGGGGTCAACTCAGTGTCCACAGTAGAATCCTGTGTGGATATATAATTAGTCACTGCAGTACACTCCTGTGTGGGGGATAATAGTGGTGCCAAAAAGCCATTTGAAGTGCTTGGTGATAATCTAGACATAACTTTGTCAGCAGCAAGAATGAGCATTACTGTCAAAGAAAAGTTTACATTAGTTTTTGACAATGGTGAAGCAAAAGCAGGTTACCTTTGAAGAGGTTGTTATAGGCATTGATTTAGCACCACAACCAGACGTTATGGACCTATTTTCAAGTAACTGGGTTCCAAAATCAATGCAGCTAGCAGATCTCCATAAAGACATGTAGTTCCATGTGGCCCATGTGCTTCTGAAATACATTGAACCACTGAGTAACATAAAAGCATCATATCCAGAACACATTTTGCATCCTTACATTAAAATGACAAAGCAAAAATATGTAATTCTGAATTTTGACCTTATAGATGCAAGTAAAAAAAATATCACAAGGAATGATTAAAATATTGCAGAAAATTCATACTTTAGCAGTGCCAAGCATTGATGGTAAAGTTGTCAACAAGGTTGTCTTTGGAGTGGATGTGCTAACAAATGAGAAGGCATTTACTGCACAATCGGTTATGCAGAATAATCTGACAGAAACGAACAAACTGACAGGAGTCCCCCAGCGACCCGAGGGGCTACACAGATAGTTCAACTTTTTACTTGTAATATAACAAGTTCAGTTTCCAGTTCTCAGTTGGTCGCTTTGTTACATGTAAGTTTAGGTATCTTGCTTTTATTTTTAAAAAAATGTAAACATAACTGTATCTTACTGTCTCGCAAATCATTACCTACAAATATTAGATAAATTAAAGTCTTTGCATATAAATGTAAAGCATCATATTATTTGTGACATACATGTAATTGGCATTATATATCAGCCAAAATAAATTAATTTACATAGAGTAATAGTAATCTTACATGAATCTTTGCAGGTCGTTTAAATGTTCCCACGTGTAGTCGCATGAGTAGCAGATGACTCTTGAAAACATAGTGACAAAAGAATAAATTGCTCATAATGAGCAATTTCTCCTTTTGCCACAACGTTTTCAGTTCTATTCATTAGTTTGACGGGAATTTGTTGTGATTTTCCATATTACATCTTCGAAGTCGTCTGCTGCAGATTTGTCATATACATGTGGGAAAGTGTTAAATGTTAGCTTCGAGACATACCCGAGCATTATTTTCAAGCGAGACTGTCTCAGGCATCAAATTTAACATTGTAGTCAATAACAAAAATTACACTCTAGGTTAAATATGGATTTATTAATGCTTTTTATTTGTGTTCTTATGAGTATATTTCAGATCAATAAATCATAATTAAGGTATCCTATTTACAATAATGTGAATGGTGATCCCATATTATTTTGGTATCATTGGTAGGGTTTGATGTCTAGAAAAAGAATTTTTACAGAAATAAAGAGCTATCCATCAAACATGACAAGCATACATTTTAGGCCTTGAAAGATTAAAAAAAGGTCATTTCAATTCTGATTTCAGTTAAAATACGATTACAAACTGCCATTACTTAAACTGTAAAATGTGTTAGCATGATCTTTCAATGATACTTTCTTTACTTTTAAACCAAAAATCAATGTAAACTAATGTAGAAACAAGTAAAATAACGAAAAGCAAAAAAAGTACTTCTGATGGGATTCGAAGCTATACCCCAAGCACTCAAAATATGTGTAGCATTATGCTTAACAGACTACAAATTAACTAATTTCCTTTGTAAATATTGCACTGTTTAAATGTTTTACATATTTCCTTTTAGATCAGTTGAGCCGAACGCGCAAGATGATCTTTCTGATCACTCTGTGTCCGTCATTAACTTTTTAGCTTAAACAACATCTCCTCATAAACCACTGGACAAAAAAGGTGAAAATACCCAAACTTAAAAAGTCTGCTTCTCTGAATCTGCTTGTCAGATTCCAATATAATCTTGAAGAAATGTTCCTAGGGTGACTTTCTACAAAATTGTTCCAGCCATATTGATTGGTTGATAAACATGGCAACAATGCCAATTCAAAAAAGGGGCAATATGACAAAACTTTAACCCTTTCCCACATATAGACGCTTTCTGACGCCTCTGCAGCAGACGACTTTTGAAAACATCGTCAATTGCTCAAAACGAGCAACTTCTCCTTTTGCCACAATGTTTTTAATTCTTCTCAATAATTAAACTTACACTGAAAGAAATTTTCCCAATTTTCTTCCAGATGTTTTCAAAGTCGTCTGATACAGATTTGTTGTATGTGGGACAGGGTTAATACGTGTATTCGATTCTTATTAAAGTGCTTGTCTGATTACAAAACTTGAATAATTCATTATCATGATAGTTCTCGTCTGATTTCAAGATAGTTTAGCAGAAATGTTCCTTCAGTGACCCTCTACATAATATGTTCAAGCCATTTTGTTTTGTATAGGCAGCATCAGAAAAGGGGTATAATATAATGAATTCTTTGCATCAAACATCATTTCCTCCTAATGACCAATGTAACCAAACTTCATAGGAATGTTTTAAAATTTCTTTCGTGATCCTCTTTCAAATGATTCATTCTTTTACAATGTTCACTCCTTGCAGTTTTACACTCTTGATAACAATTTCCCGAAATTAGCAGTCACACATTTGCTACTATACTATCACTCCGGTGATTGATTTAGGGCCCTCTTGTTTATATATGTAATCAAATGAGACTGGTTTTTTAGCTCCACTGGCTGAAAGCCAGTCGAGCTAATGTCATGGCGAATTGTCCGTCGTGCGTGCGTGCGTGCGTGCGTTAACCTTTTCCTTTAAACGACCTCTTCTCCCTTACCACTCGGCTAATTCGGTTGAAACTTCATAGGAAGCATCCTCTCCATGTCCTCTCTTCAATTCCTTCAAATTATTTCGATCCATCCATAATTAAAAAGAAAAAAATAGTGAAAACTTAAAAAATCTTCTTCTCCAAAGGTGTCAGGCCGATTTTCAAATAATTTTGTAGAAATGTTCCTTGGTTGACCCTTTATTAGATTCTTTCAAGACATGTTGATTGGTTGAAATACATGGCCGCCAGAGGGTGGGGCTGTTTTGCCTTATATGGCTTAAGAGAAAATTTAAAAAATCTTTTCCTCCGATAGTGTCTGGCTGATATTCAAATAATTTTGTAGAAATGTTGCTTGGCTGACCTTCTATCAGATTCCTTCAAGCCATGTTAATTTGTAGAAAAATATGGCCGCTAGGGGGTGGGGCTATTTTGCCTTATATGGCTATAGTGAAAACTTAAAATATCCCCTCCTCCGAAAGTGCCGATTTTCAAATAATTTTGCAGAAACATTCCTTGGGTGACAATCTACAAGATTCTTTTAAGCCATAGTGGTCGGTAAAAAACATGGCCACCATGGGGCAGGGCTGTTTAGATATTTGATTTTTGCCTTATGGCCGTGGAGCGACACTGGCCCTCTCGGGCCTCTTGTTAAAGTCCATTTACCAATTATTCTACAAAGAAACCAGTGCAGTTGACCGGGGTTCGTTATATCAGTCGGCGTGATGTCATTGGACCAAAAGATATTTTACAGAAATATAGGTACATGTAGTTCTATTTCATTCATTGAAACCTCTATAATTGAATGGATAACATATGACTTAAAGGGAAAAACATTGTGGCAAAAGGAGAAATTGCTCGTTTTGAGCAATTTCTTCCTTTGTTTCAATGTTTTCAAAAAGCCATCTGCTGTAGAGGCGTCAGAAAGCGTTTATATGAGGGGAAGGGATAACCAGTCATACAGATTGAAATAGGTTTTAAAGAACCATTACGATATTATCACAGTCTGGTAAAAACAACATCAGGCAACAGACAAGCATTGGCATATATACAGCTCCAGATCAGATTGTAAGAATAGCATGTGCAAAGTGACACACCTGACCTTGATGTTTCAAGCAAACTAATTGGAACAGTTTCACACAGAAACAGTTTGATTATCAAATATATTTAAATATTTACATGTTATTCAGTTTTAGCTCACCTGAGCTTTGCTCAAGGTGAGTTATTGAGATCGCGTTTTGCCCGGCGTCCGTCGTGCGTCTCCCGTCGGCCGTCGTGCTTCGGCCGTCAACTTCTTCTCCTCAATAACCAGTTGGTCAATTGGGATGAAACTTCACAGAAAGCATCCTATCAATGACCTCACCAGAATTCCTTCAAATTGTTGGGATCCATGTAGAATTCTGGCTTCCATGGCAACGAAATGAAAAAAACTTTTTTTATTCCTTGGATGACCCTCTATCAGATTCCTTCAAGCCATGTTGATTGGTTGATAAGTTGAAGTTATGGTGGTTTGGAACGAATCTATCGCTATTGTATCGATCAATTTAACGGCCCAAAGCAAAGGATTAACAGTTTGACATATTATCTACAGTATTGACACCTTATACACCTACGCGTAAAATGGACCATCGGTAACCCTTTATTTGCAGTTTTTAACAAAAAAGCGTCGGAAAATATTTCAAGTATCGTCAATTTGATTTATATATATATTTGTTAGAATATTCCTGATCTTTATTGAATATTCGAATCATGATATAGTATTCGAATATTCGACCTTTTTAAATGATGACAAGTGATGTAAAGGATATATGCAGAATTCGAATGAAATATTTTCAGATACAAGGTCATTCGCTTGCGTTTGCCAGGAAAAGGAAGTTTAAACAATAAACACAACGGATAACAATTGCATCATTTGAGATCAATTGGCATAAAGGATTATCATGCATTAGAAGGAAAATTTCTACATTGCCCCTGTAAGCGGTTTAAAACTTTAATGTCAGAAACTTATTTCAGAGTACAAATGCAGTTAATTAAAATAACAATCATATTTATTTAATGCAAAGTTACATAAAAAAGGTGACACAATATTTTCTCTTTTTGTTGGCGTAATCTGGCCACAGCTTCTTAACATAAAAAGTATATTTGTAAGCAACAGATGACGAGCCCTGGTGACAGAGACTCGCACTATTTAGAAACATAAACACAAAGTCAACCCTGGTGGAGGTAATTCCCCGCCACATGGCAAAGCCATACCGCCACCAGTATAACTATGAAGTGTGGCCATATCTTCAACAATTAGGATAACACATTAACATCAGTATAAAGAAACTGATGTATACCTTCAGTTAAAGCTATAAGAAAATTATCATTGCCCTGGTTAGCTAGAGGAACCCCATCGCAATAAAGTCTCGGAACAGACTCGTTTATATCTGTGATACGTAAATACTTCCTTCCTCGACTTAAAATGAATGAGGCAATGCCATTGTTGACCCTTTTTCTGGCTTTTTAAAGAGCTTTGTGGCAATTTTCATTTCTCCAATGAAGTCTTGAAAGTATCTGGGACCACACAATAATGGAATGGGGAAGCAATTTGGTAATTTTGGATAAAGTCTGCTTAATTGCTAGCATTATTGAAATAGTTGTCTGCTGACCAATATCATTGCAACCACAATGAATAACTAACAGGTCAGGTTGATCTTGTATAGTGGCAAGATGTCTGAGCAAAGTAAATAATTGTCACCATACCAGACCACTCATACCTTGCCAAAGAAATCTCTACTTTGTAGCTCATGTCAAGTTGGGATCCGTTTGGTCCGCAGTTTCTGGCATAACAAAAGGCCCTTTTAATGATGGAAGATCCAACAATCCAGACTAGCTTATGTTGATCTGCAATATATTTGGGAACATCGTCAGCTATAATGAAACTAATTTGCAAAAATGGGATAATACTAAACACAATTACTTCAAAGCAAGGGCATCAGTAGGTATTCTAATGTATGATTTAAAAGCGTCTGACTTCCACCTACCAAAATACTTAATCTTGTAATCTGCCATACCATTTTTAGATGCTGTGGTTGCTGCCCCAATGCGGAAAGAGTGACTCCTGTAATGTGACTTTTGCAAACCTAATGCCCCAGGAGATTTCTTCAAAACAGTAGAAAACTGATGACCTAGTCAAAGCTAAGCTATTAAAATGGCAAAATAGATGCTTACAAAGCTGTATTTTTCTAACATTTAAATATTTTAACATGAACTTGACTGGACATGTTTCTGTCCCTGTTTTAGGAATAAACAGAACTACACCCTTACCCAATTGGCCAGTTTAAGAAGATCTTAATAAAACCTTTAGAGCTGAATTGTCTTTTTCAAAACAGACATCATCAATGTTGAGAGCATGACCTTCCTCATCTAAATTTGAGACTACCAATTCCCCAAATCTAAAGAAGCCAAAATATGCCATACAAAAAACAGCTTTAAAAAGAGCAGTTTCATATACTGTGTACAAAATTGTGGGTAGGGTTGCAATTATCTGTCTAAGAAGGGCATGTGTTATAGGTAACCTACTGTCAACCCTTCTATTTAACTTAAGGAAACCCTTTAGTATTTTCGTTACTACAAAGTTGTTAGTAGTGTCTGATAGGCCTTTTATTTAACAGCAAAAGGAAATACCTGATATGTAAGACCTAGAAGTACTGTGTGATAAACCTCTTTAAGATATAAATGCTATGAATTTCATAATAACTCCAACAGGTGGAGGCCAACTACAGTATTTGGATGGGAGTAAGCCAATTTAAATTCTTCAAACATTTTAATTGCAGATTGATATGAAGCCTTAGTGCTCGATATGATACCATAATAACTAATGTATTGACTTGAGACTGCAAATCAATGGATGAAACATAACCGGTATTGCTTCCACAGTTGTGTTGGCTTCTGGTGCTACTTGTCTGAACCGCTGCTACTGACAACGAGAGAGAGAATCAGCTTTAACATTAGAGACACCCTCTACATGTATAGCTTTGTACTGAATATTAAGATGCATGCATTTAAGTATCAAGGGTCGTAATAAATGCATAATACGTTTTGACTTTGAGGAACTTTTGTTAATAATAACTACCAACGCCTGATTATCAACATGTAATATCATTTTCCTTTTTCTTAATTGGTATGACCTGATACACAAGGCCAGAACAATGAGGAACAATTCCAACATAGTTATGTCATCAAATAAAGTGGTATCCACCCATTCTACAGGCCAAGGGTAAAAAACACATTTGCTGCGATAGACAGCTAAACATCCCAGGTTAGGGGAACCTGCACTGTCTGTAAAGAGGTTAAGTGTTTCACTATCTGCCCTGTGTAACTCCGGGAAGCTGCAAAAACCATTAAAATGCTGAAAAAACGAGAGCCACAAAAAAGCATAATGATACTCTAACATGATGAAAGGGTTAAGCTAAACCAGACATTGCATCATAAAAACGTCTACTAAAAGCTCGAGCCACTGGTGTAGCCCGAGAACAAAAGTTTAGCAGCCCAGCAATTGATTGTAATTCCTTAAGTGTAATCTTTTTCTTATTCAGAAAGGATGTTAAAGCAGACCTTATTTTTTAAAATTTATCAAAAGGTATTTTGATTTGAGACATAACTGAATCCAGTTCCAGGCCTAGGTAAAGCAGTATAACAGTAGGACCAACAGTTTTTCCTTTAGCCAAATGGACCCCTAATAATGAACACAACCATTCAAAGTCAGACATAGTCTGTGCACGCATAACAGACTGTTTCTCTCCAAGAAATATAAAGTAATCCGGATAATGATGTAAAAAATAACTTGGATTTAAGCATTTGAAAAGTCATTCAGTGAATGAAGCAAACTTTTCCAATAAGGCACAAGAGAGTGCACAACCCATTGTAACCACTTTGTCTACAAAGTAATGTGCCTTGAGATGAAAACCTAGCAAGCAAAACAGTCGAAAACCACTATTTACATCCATTTTACCCATGAGACACGCATTACCAAATTTTTGAACCGATTAAAGATTATCACATTCCCTAAACTGTTTTGGACCATCCTATTGCAAGCTAAAACCATTGGAGAATCCTTCAGCCAAAATGTGTGCATCATTAACAAGAGGGTAATCATTTAGATATTTCAATAGAAAATCAACATTAATTGGAGATGGACCAAGTGATAACAAATCAGTGTTGTTGCAGCAAAGGTATTGTGGAGAATCTTAATTGTGTTGCTATACTGCCACTGCTGTTTGCAGATCTTAAAGTAGAACTTTGATTGCCGCTGCTAACTGACTTATTATTACACAATTTCATGGCATGTCTTCCCCCACATCGAATGCATTTGTGTGCAAAATTACAGGCAGGTTTAGAACGACATCCTTTGTAGTTGGACTCAAAACATGTGCCTCCATCATTATTTGGTAATTCTGGCTTTGGCCTACACATAAACAGAAGCCACAGCTCTTGATCAACAACAGCCCATGACATATTTGAGCACATAAATTTGTTTAACCTAAACTGTTCATCGTAAGACAACCAGCCATTACTATAATACTGTTTTGCACCTAGTCTTATAGTATGCAAGTATTTTAACATATCTGGATATTGTTCCTTGTGAACTTGACAATAAACAGCCATGAACACAATGAATGCATATGTCCAGGTATCAATATTAACACTGCGTTTGGTAGGTTTTGGAGTTATATTTATCTGTCCGCCCACCGCAGGTAAAACTATAATACGATCCGTTTTTTTCAAAACGGGCGTATAAAAACAGAACAAAAACATATTTAGAGGCAATAATTGTTTACCGGGCAGCTCGCCAATTGACGAATAGCAAATCATCGATTTGTGTCACACAACGAACGTTTAACCAAAATATTAGCAATGTATTAATGAAACAATACTGTAAAGTTATACCAGACCTCAGTAATTTTAAATGATGAAAATTGATGTAAAGGATATATGCAGAAATCGAATGAAATATTTTCAGATGCAAGTTTACCAGGAAAAGGAAGTTTAAACAATGAACTTAACGAATAACAATTGCAACATTTGAGATCAATTGGCAAAAAGGATTATCATGCATTACAAGGAAAAATTCTACATTGTCCCTGTAAGCGGTTTCAGACTTTAATGTCCGAAACTTATTACGATCGAATATTCGTTGCCATCCCTAAATAATAGTGATATTTGAAGCAGATTGGCAAATTATCACAAACAAAGGGATTGCTTAGCGTCGTTCAAAATACGAATTCCTCGGTCATTTAACTGTGGAATTGATGGTGTTTTCAAGCTTCATGATACATTTATGGAAAGCAATAACGCCCCTGGTATTTGTCAAAACAAGCGATACAAACGAGTTATTCACTGATTTTAATTATTAGAACGAATTTAAACAACAGGGAAAATAATAACACAATCACAAACACGTTTGTTTTTGTTATCCGCCGTGTCTGAGTGGACAGCGTCGGGGATTTGAAACCGGGCGTCCCGGGAACAATGATCAGTCGCGACTGCCATGGTGGAATACTGTTGAAAACAACGTAAAGCACTAATTAAAAAAAAAATCCGAAAACTTTGATTATGTCCTGACTTTAGAGTTAAGTTCTAATTCTATATATTGCCAAGGGGTGGTTTTCGTGTGTTCGGCGGCTTTATTTAATCAATAAGATTGTCGCATATCATCATCAGGTAAATACAGTCGCATAAAGTGGTTGAGTGAAGAGCTTTGCTTTGTTTTATTTATGGGGTTTTACGCCGTTTTCAACATTATTTCAGTTATATCACGGCGACAGCTCAATTATTCATGATCCCTGGGTAAACAAACCAGTTCTATGCTAGGATATGTGCAGTGCCCAAAAGCACACCACTATGACCACAGCGCCGCAACTAAGATCGTATCCGGGACACCCGGTTCCAAATTACAGGCTGCATTTTGCATTGGATCTTCATGAAAGTTAAATCCGAAAACTTTGATTATGTCCTGACTTTAGAGTTAAGTTCTAATTCTATATATTGCCAAGGGGTGGTTTTCGTGTGTTCGGCAGCTTTATTTAATCAATAAGATTGTCGCATATCATCATCAGGTAAATACAGTCGCATAAAGTGGTTGAGTGAAGAGCTTTGCTTTGTTTTATTTATGGGGTTTTACGCCGTTTTCAACATTATTTCAGTTATATCACGGCGACAGCTCAATTATTCATGATCCCTGGGTAAACAAACCAGTTCTATGCTAGGATATGTGCAGTGCCCAAAAGCACACCACTATGACCACAGCGCCGCAACTAAGATCGTATCCGGGACACCCGGTTCCAAATTACAGGCTGCATTTTGCATTGGATCTTCATGAAAGTTTATCAGAACATTCATCTCTATGAAATCTTGGACAAGTTCGAAACTGGTCCATTTGAGGTCAAAATCTAGTCACTAGGTCAAATTGAAGGAAAATCTTGTTAACATCTATATATGGTCAGAATGAAATCTAAATTTTTGCTTCAGCGGTTTGAAATTTTGTCAGAATATTTGTAATATGATATCTAGGTCAACTTCGAATATGGGACATATTGGGTCAGAAACTAGGTTACTAAGCCAGAATGACTGGAAATCTTGTTAACAATCTAGAGGCCTTATTTTCAACTTGAGCATGTTGAAACTTTATCAAAATGATTGTCTTGATGATATGTAGGTCGAACATGGCTTATGATGGGTCAAAAAATAGATCACTATTTTAAATTGAAGGAAAACATTGTTAACACTCTAGAGGCCGCAATTTTTCAGAATGTTTGTATTAACCCTTTCCCTCACATAGACGCTTTCTGACGCCTCTGTAGCAGACGGCTTTTTTAAAACATAGTGATAATAGAACAATTTCTCCTTTTGCCACAATATTTTTACAATTTTAGTCATACATGTAGGTTATCCATTCAATTATAGAGTTTTTTCTATTTTTAACAAAATATGTTCAAAGTCGTCTGCTGCAGAATTGTTGTACGAGGGAAAGGGTTAATGATATCAAGGTCAAGTTCGAATATGGGTCACATTGGGTGAGAAACTAGTTCACTAGGCCAAATTGAACTAACTCTGTAGAAGCATCTTTTTTGGCTACATCAGCTTGAAATTTGGTCAGAATTATATCTAAATGGTATCAAGGTCAAGTTTAAATATGGGTCATGCCGGGTTAAACACTAAGTCACTAGGGCAAATTGAAAGAACATCTTGTTAACACTTTGAATACTGCATGTTGGGTCAAAAAGTAGGTCACTAGGATAAATTGAAGGAACATCTTGTTAACACTCTAGAGCCAACATCCCCCGCATTTGAGTACTTTCAGTACTTTGATTATTAAATCCAGGGACTTTGAATAAGAGAATTTGTCGTTGTGAACTACCTGGTCCTGTAGTTCCAAGGATTTCAGAAAAAGTGGTAGTAATGGCTTGCGGGGATAGAAATACAATTGATTCATCGGCTTTAGGATAAATAACATCGATACAATTGGAACCTTACCCGGGGTGTAGCAACCCGATTTGTAATACAAACACGATTTGTAATAAAATGCTTAAGGTTGAATCAAGCTGTATATTTCAACTTAAAATTAAAAGAAACTGATGTATAAATATTAATAATTTCTTATTCCAGAAGGTTGAGACAGAAACATTGCATAATACATACAAGAATAGCAAGAACCCGTTTTGTAATACCAATTCCTGAGATTTAACCCGTTTTGTAATAAAAATATCGCAAATGTAACAATCTGTTTATTTCAACTTGACAAGGAATCAATACACAAATGTTAAACAATATTTATTTCAGAAGGATGGTAATAAAGTCGAAAATACCTGGCTTACACTGTGGTCAACCTGCAACAAATATATTTTGATTATTGAATAAAGTTTAAAACATTGTGACAAAAATGCTCAGTTTCAGCAGTTTCTCCATTTGCCACAAAACTGTTTGTTAAAAATCGTCTGCTAAAAACGTGTGTATGTGGGAAAGGGTAAATTAAATGCAAAACGGCGTCCTATGGACCAGTGATTGGTGATACGATCTCATACAAATATTATATCATTCGTAAATACACCTTAGCCTTAAACCTCTATGTAGTAGCTGCTTAACGAGATAACAGCAATTTGATATATTTAAGGTATCTGCAGCAAACGACATTTGAAATAGGTAGACAAAAGAGAAATATTTTACATAATCTAGACTAGGGAAAGGATCTGAGAGTGATTCATATCAGCGTATTAATGTTCACCACTCTGTAAGCACCGAATTTCATAAGTAGACTATTCCATGTTCAATATCGGACGATAGCATATTTCATGGAAATTGTTAGTAAATTACGTTCTTCATATATTAGTTCACGGATTTTAATAGTAACTTGATACACACCTTAGGCAAAACTGAATGTAATTATCTTGATGAATTGAAGACGTGTATTACACAGACGTGAAACCGTCGTTTTGGGGGTTTATATGACGTTTTCAACATTATTCCAGTTATATCGCGGCGACAATTCACATATTCATGCAATCTCATTAAAATCATCTCCTATTAACGCTACGCATAGGTCAGATCGTGTACTTTAGTCAGATTGCATATTCATGATCCCTGGGCAAACACGTACTAGGCTAGGAAATGTGCCTTGCACAAAGGCACTCCAACGCTCCCCGACACTTAACCAGTCGGCCACGGCGGATTCCTTATACACATATGAGGCAAGACTAAATATTATTATATGGACGCAGTGAAGACGTATGTTTATACAGACGTGAATCCATCCTGGATTAAGGAGAACTTGTTCATCTAAAAAAATAAATCGTGTTTTCCCGTACACAGGTTTTATAATACCGCCTGCTGTAGACACGTCAATTGTTGACTATATAAAGGCAAGGGTTAACTCTTTCCCACACACAAACGCTCTCTGACGCCTTTGCAGCAGAAGAGTGTTGAAAACGTTGTGGCAAAAGGAGAAATTGCTCGAGTTGAGCAATATCTCCCATTGCCACATTGTCTTAACTCTATTCAACAATTATACTAATATATGAACAGAATGTCAATATTTTTGCCTAGATGTTTGCATAGTCGTCTGCTGCAGATGTGTTGTGTGTGGGAAAGGTTCAATTGACATCAGTCTGTCAAGGATCCATCCCATAACTTAGTATCTATGTAGTTTCTTCAATCTTAAATGATTCTGACTTTCTTAAATGCAGACGTTGTTCAGGTATCTGCAGCAGACGACTTTTGAAACATGTTTGAACAAAAAGAAATTGAACATAACCATGTCCAGGAAACGGATCCGAGAGTGACACATACCAGCATTCTATGAAAATCACCATTACTAGAACATTATCAAGGATTTAACCCTTTTTCCACATTTCCGCATTCTGACGCATTTGCAGCAAACGACAATTAAAAACAATGTGACAAAAGATGAAATTGCTCAAAACAAGCAAGTTCCCCTTTTCCGACAATATTTCAACTTGATTAGGTAACAATGTTTCATTTAATGACATTATTCACACACGTCTGCTGTAGACACGTCGATTGTGGACAGTATAATTGAAAGGGACAAACAGCACCTGCCTGCCAAGGACATAAACACATCCTGTAACCCAATCACTATGTAATTTCATCAATGTAATATGGCCGACTTTTCACGGAGTTAAACACACATGAGCCGTGTCTAGCTATATTGGCTCTTAGTGCACAGTCTTACCAGTGACTTCACTTTTGGCCAAAATGTTATATAGACATAGCACCTTTCCCACATACAACAAATCATAGCTGAAGACTTTAAAACATGTGGTGAACAAATTGGAAAGTTTCTTTCTAAAGACGTTTAGTTTTAGAATACAGTTGATATCATTGTGGCAAATAGTAATTTCTCCTTTTGGCAAAACGTTTTCAAAAGTCGTTTGCTGCAGAAGCTTCAAATTATGCCAAAGATTTATTAAATATTTCTTTTATAACAAACAAATAGAAGCCTAGACCCACTAGCTGTACGCCAATGAGATCTAAAATATTGTTTGCGTCTATACAGGATGATCTGAACCTTTGTTGAGGAATGATGTGTAATCGTTAGGAGGGCCCGTCGGAGTATTTTACCGTGGAGCGCATTTTATGCACTTTAAAATATGTTTGCACATTAAACATTTATCATTATTCGTTTAACTGTAGTTGTTTTTATAGAAACATGAGAATGACACTGAAATATGAACGGTTTGATCATACTGTGCGCCTTTGTTGAGCACCGAGGATTTTTTCGCTGGTTCGGCTTTGGGGGCGTATTACACCTTTATCATTATTCTTATTAGTTGCAGTCTTTTTCCTAGAAAACGTTTATTTTTCGTAGGTTCATTAAAACGAAATAAAGTCGTTTCCGAAACATGAGAATTACAAATGTGAAATGACATACAATTCCATCTAATTTATCATTAAGATGTTTCAGACGTTTAAAACGTTTGTAAAATCAGAATGAAAAGGAAAAACATCATCAAACTAAATTTGAACAAGTCAGCAATCAAGAACGCGATTACTGATAAAGCCTGCTTGAACAAAAATATCGCGATATGTTTTGCAGCTTTTGTGTAAATTTTTTACAACCAAAATTATTTTGACTCTTTCCGACATACAACTTATCAGCAGCAGATGAGTTTGAATACATATTGGCCCAAACAATTGGAAAATGTATAATTGAATATAATTGAAAAAGTAGTAACAAGATGAGGAACAAATTCTCCATTTGCCACAATGTTATCAAAAATTCGTCTGCTGCAGAGGCGTCATAATACGTCTATAAGTAAAGTTAGTGTTTTTTTTATATTGTCACCACTATTGAAAGGTCTAGTAATTTCTGACATATGAGACACCTTTGTACTGAACATATTTACTTTCCGAGTCTTAATTTGTCCACGCACCACACAGACAGGCTTTTGGTAACATTATGTTACTAGTCAGCGCCTTCCAGAACGGACACCACTGTCACCACTTGGTTTCGAACCTTCGACCTGCCACTCCCGAATCTTAACCAGTAGGCTACCGAATTTCCAGCCAACCGATTTCCGAACGTCCTTGACATTATTCATTAGGCGTAAACACTATGTTATTATATTTATATTTGTACAAAGCACTGACAGACATATCGTAAATGATATATTTCAAGAATTGAGTAATTAAGATTGTTTTTCCCATTTGAGCCCATTTGAAGGAAAGGTATACGTTCGCATTCCTGAACAGGATAGATCCAGATTAAATTGAGTAGTCAGCTTGAATTCGCACTGTTACAAAAAAGCCTTAAAATGTCTACCTACATATTATTTAGTCATAAATGCATAATTTGACAATTTTGTTCAAGTTTATATTCACTAATCGGCATCTTGCCTTTGGCCATTTACAAATGGTAGCCTGATCTACACTTTCATTTCCTCGGATACCCATATCACGTGGGAGCCAACAGACAACTACTGTACTGTTTAATAATATGACGGACAATTTAGCAATCATATCATTTATCAATGGATGGTGTATCTGTTCGTTTTAAAGTGATTGCATGACAGATACAAATACTTGATCCATTACATGATATATCTCATTTTGAAACGACTTGATTTGTAGGTGCGTCGTTTGAAGAAATCTAGATGGAATGGTGCGTAAGGAATTAAAGATTAAGCCAATGTCATTAATAAGTCAGTAGATGGAAGGGTGCATAAGGAATAAGAGATTAAGTCAATGTCATTAGTAAGTCAGTAGACGGAATGGTGCATAAGGAATTAGATATTAAGTCAATGTCATTAATAAGTCAGTAGATGGAATGGTGCATAAGGAATTAGAGATTAAGTTAATGTCATTAATATGTCAGTAGATGGAATGGTGCATAAGAAATTAGAGATTAAGCCAATGTCATTAATAAGTCAGTAGATGGAATGGTGCATAAGGAATTAGAGATTAAGTCAATGTCATTAATAAGTCAGTAGACAGAATGGTGCATAAGGTATTAGAGATTAAGACAATGTCATTAATAAGTTCGTGAATGGAATTGTGCATAAGGAATTAGAGATTAAGTCAATTTCATTAATAAGTTCGTGAATGGAATGGTGCATAAGGAATTAGAGATTAAGTCAATGCCATTAATAAGTCAGTAGATGGAATGGTGCTAAAGGAATTAGAGATTAAGTCAATGTCATTAATAAGTCCGTAGATGGAATGGTTCATAAGGAATGAGAGATTGAGTCAATGTCAATAATAAGTCAGTAGATGGAATGATTATTAAGGAATTAGAGATTAAGTCAATGTACTTAATAAGTCAATGGAATGGTGCATAAGGAATTAGAAATTAAGTCAATGTCATTAATAAGTCAGTTGATGGAATGGTGCATAAGGAATTAGAGATTAAGTCAATGGCATTAATAATTTCGTGAATGAAACGGTGCATAAGAAATTAGAGATTAAGTCAATGTCATTAATAAGTCAGTAGAAGAAATGGTTCATAAGGAATTAGAGATTAAGTCAATGTCATTAATAAGTCAGTAGATGGAATGGTGCATAAGGAATTAAAGATTAAGTCAATGTCATTTATAAGTCAGTAGATGGAATGGTACATAAGGAATTAGAGATTAAGTCAATGTCATTAATACGTCAGTAGATGGAATGGTTCATAAGGAATTAGAGATTAAGTCAATGTCATTAATACGTCAGTATATGGAGTGGTTCATAAGGAATTAGAGATTAAGTCAATGTCATTAATAAATCAGTAGATGGAATGGTACATAAGGAATTAGAGATTAAGTCAATGTCATTAATACGTCAGTAGATGGAATGGTTCATAAGGAATTAGAGATTAAGTCAATGTCATTAATAAGTCAGTAGATGGAATGGTGCATAAGGAATTAAAGATTAAGTCAATGTCATTTATAAGTCAGTAGATGGAATGGTACATAAGGAATTAGAGATTAAGTCAATGTCATTAATACGTCAGTAGATGGAATGGTTCATAAGGAATTAGAGATTAAGTCAATGTCATTAATACGTCAGTATATGGAGTGGTTCATAAGGAATTAGAGATTAAGTCAATGTCATTAATAAATCAGTAGATGGAATGGTACATAAGAAATTAGAGATTAAGTCAATGTCATTAATACGTCAGTAGATGGAATGGTTCATAAGGAATTAGAGATTAAGTCAATGTCATTAATACGTCAGTAGATGGAATGGTTCATAAGGAATTAGAGATTAAGTCAATGTCATTGATAAGTCTGTAGATGGAATGGTTCATAAGGAATTGAGGTTAAGTCAATGTCATTATAAGTCAGTAGATGGAATGGTGCATAATGAATTAGAGGTTAAGTCAATGTCATTAATAAGTCAGTAGATGGAATGGTGCATAAGGAATTAGAGGTTAAGTCAATGTCATTAATAAGTCAGTAGATGGAATGGTGCATAAGGAATTAGAGGTTAAGTCAATGTCATAAATAAGTCAGTAGTTGGAATGGTGCATAAGGAATTAGACATAAAAGGCAATGTCATTAATAAGTCAGTAGATGGACTGGTACATAAGGAATTAGAGATTAAGTCAATGTCATTAATAAGTCAGTAGATGGAATGGTTCATAAGGAATTAGAGATTAAGTCAATGTCATTAATAAGTCAGTAGATGGAATGGTGCATAAGGAATTAGAGATTAAGTCAATGTCATTAATAAGTCAGTAGATGGAATGGTGCATAAGGAATTAGAGATTAAGTCAATGTCATTAATATTTCAGTAGACGGAATGGTACATAAGGAATTAGAGATTAAGTCAATGTCATTAATAAATCAGTAGATGGAATGGTACATAAGGAATTAGAGATTAAGTCAATGTCATTAATACGTCAGTAGATGGAATGGTTCATAAGGAATAAGAGATTAAGTCAATGTCATTAATACGTCAGTAGATGGAATGGTTCATAAGGAATTAGAGATTAAGTCAATGTCATTGATAAGTCTGTAGATGGAATGGTACATAAGGAATTAGAGGTTAAGTCAATGTCATTAATAAGTCAGTAGATGGAATGGTGCATAAGGAATTAGAGGTTAAGTCAATGTCATTAATAAGTCAGTAGATGGAATGGTGCATAAGGAATTAGAGGTTAAGTCAATGTCATTAATAAGTCAGTAGATGGAATGGTGCATAAGGAATTAGAGGTTAAGTCAATGTCATTAATAAGTCAGTAGATGGAATGGTGCATAAGGAATTAGAGGTTAAGTCAATGTCATTAATAAGTCAGTAGATGGAATGGTGCATAAGGAATTAGAGGTTAAGTCAATGTCATAAACAAGTCAGTAGTTGGAATGGTGCATAAGGAATTAGACATAAAAGGCAATGTCATTAATAAGTCAGTAGATGGAATGGTACATAAGGAATTAGAGATTAAGTCAATGTCATTAATAAGTCAGTAGATGGAATGGTGCATAAGGAATTAGAGATTAAATCAATGTCATTAATAAGTCAGTAGATGGAATGGTGCATAAGGAATTAGAGATTAAGTCAATGTCATTAATAAGTCAGTAGATGGAATGGTACATAAGGAATTAGAGATTAAGTCAATGTCATTAATAAGTCAGTAGATGAAATGGTACATAAGGAATTAGAGATTAAGTCAATGTCATTAATAATTCAGTAGATGGAATGCTGCATAAGGAATTAGAGATTAAGTCAATGTCATTAATAAGTCAGTAGATGGAATGGTGCATAAGGAATTAGAGATGAAGTCAATGTCATTAATAAGTCAGTAGATGGAATGGTGCATAAGGAATTAGAGATTAAGTCAATGTCATTAATAAGTCAGTAGATGGAATGGTGCAAGAGGAATTAGAGGTTAAGGTGATATAGCACTCACACGATCATGGAGGAGATTACAGTGCGCGGATCGAGTTTGTTTTATTAGGTTTTTGCGCAGTTTACTACACTATTTTAGTTCACCTTTTCATGATCCCAATGGGTAAACAATCCAGTACTAGGCTTGTCCAAGGGCACTCCAGCATTACCACAGCGACTTGGGATTGAATCCGAGACAACCGGTTCCAAATCCCCGGGGCTAACCGCTCAGCCAAGCGGATTCCTCGGGTTTAAGATGACGATACCAATCGTACGGTTATGATGGATGATTAAGTGCATGGATGGTTTAGAGGTTATGGTTACGATAATACTTGGACGGTCATAGTAAAGTGCCGTTGAACTTTGCGCATGTTCTAGCCTAATGGAACAGAGACCCCCGGTAGTTCAGTCGGTAGCAACGTTGGCTGTCAATCCAGGGGTTGTTAATTCAAACCCTAGCTCGGACGATCTTTTTCCCGATGTTTGACAGCAGTTCTTCACCAACGGACTTACTGTCGTTGTCGAAAAGAAGCCAGTTGATTGGAAATATGTGTGCGTGGAGTACTGATGTGAGAAAGCAAGGAACATATTTGTAGGTTAACTGGCTGCCGTCATATGACTGCTGAATACAGCAATGAACCGTAAGCAATCATCTTGCCTTATAATGGTTAGTCATCCATGGTTCATAGATAAGCATGATGTCGCTGTTGTAGATAATGTTGAAAACGGAACGAACACTTTCTTTTACAGGATCAACCCCCATGTCTGCCCAAGTCACAGTCTACATTGGCGTCAACGTGTGTGCTGGGGTGGGTAGGCTTGTAGGCGGACTCACCGGCGTCATTTGGGCTTCGGCTGTTCTGGCGACGAACTATCTTTAAGGACCAATGACGGACTCGAGTGGCACATTCTCCAGCGGTGCCAGCACCAAGCTGTTACGACCATAACTACAACAACAACATAGTCTTTATACAGACCGAGCTGTAGTGAATGAAAATGATGATTAAAGCATTAACAACCAGTTGGCATCCAAACCAGCCAACACCTTTATGCAGACTCACTCGGGTTATGACTTCATTTCGAATTCATAATGTTGTCTGCGCGACTTTAACATCGACTACTTCTACATTTACGACGTTTACAGCAGCCGCATTTCGAAAAAAAAGTAAAATGTTTTCCTTTTATCACAAATATTTTAATTACAATCATATTCAAAAATCGCACGGAAATTTTCCGTGATTTTTCACAAATGTCTAAACAATATCTGCTGCACATTTTCACCATGTTGGAAACAGTTAAATAACTCGATTAAGATGATTTGGTGTACATGTTGCTGTGATGCTAGGCTAACTGTGAGATGTCCCTCGACCTAGGTATTTTCTTTCGTTTTTATTTATATGTTTACATTAACAAGCTCCGACAGGCTGCTCCGCCCTAGATGCATAACAATATCAATTGTGCAAACTCAAAAGAAACATATGCATTTGGACATTGATGCAGAATATACTGTATAAATAGTAAAAGTCAACGACATTTTATCAATGACGAGTGTTGAGAATTTAGAAAGCATCGCTTTTTCTAATATAAACCTAGACGAGATAGGAATTGTCCATGATATACTACGATCGTTTGCAGTCCCGTCAAAACTTACTCTAATGCCAATAGGGACTATGGCAGTTCAAAATTGACTTTAATGCCAATAGGGACTTTGGCAATTTAAAACTTACTCTAATGCCAATAGGGACTATGGCAGTTTAAAACTTACTCTAATGCCAATAGGGACTATGGCAGGTCAAAGCTTACTCTAATTCCAATAGGGACTGTAGTCCCTATAACAGGTCAAAACTTACTGTAATGCCAATAGGGACTATGGCAGTTTAAAACTGATGAGCTTGATATTGTAAATTGTTAGTAACTGAAGACTGTCGTGATCAAGGCTGCGTCTTAACCCGTCTCGTTTACGGTAAGCATTGAACAATCCCAGAATACCAAATACCAAAACTATTAAAGGTAAGACTGTTCACGAAGGCTTTATCCTTTCCAACTTGCTGACGCATGTCCACGCATGTGCAGCAGAGGACTTTTGAAAAGATTGTGGCTTAAGGAGAAATTGTTTACGACGAGCAATTTCCCATTTTGTCACATTGCTTTTAATTCTAATCAATACTTATACTTTCATTTATTGAGAGTTTCACTATTACCTCCAGATGATTTCAATGTCGTCTGCTATATATTTATCTTATTAAGGAAAAGGATAAAGAGTAAGGCCGGATTTTACTCACTGGTGATATGTTCTAACATAATGTTTCCGTAAACAGACGTTGATAGATTGATTGTTTGCCGCTTATACATGCCATGTTCAATGTGTCCCAATATATACACCTATGACATTGAAATGTAGCTTTCAGATACACACAAGGTCATCCAATGATATGACATGAATTTGTACGACGTGTAGTGCATATTCAGATACGAACAAGGACATCCAATGATATGACTTGAATTTGTACGACTTGTAGAGCAGTTTCAGGTCAACTATCATATTATCATATCAGCGCAGTCTGATCGAGTGTATCCAATGAAATGATTCGATCTGTGATCGATGAATATACATGCGATATGCCGTACCTGACAGCCTTCAGTCTTTTAAAGGAGAAATTCCGTCCATTTGTTTTCAAATAATGAGCGGTGCTCAAGTATAAACAACTTTAGCGTAATTATTACAAGTGAAGTTTGGTTTTAGTGTGACTCTTAAACCATTCCATGACTAATTGGCGAACTGTGTAGAGTGAGTTCAAGCTGCGTGGATGCACAGGTTGATTTTGATCTGCAATGGTCGGGAATATCTATAAGGTTGTGTTTTGCAGAGCGCCGCTCGAATTATGTGTTGTAAACACTCATCCGAGGAAATTACACATTATGTATATACCGTGTTTAGGCTACTTCTTTATTGCAGTGTAAATTCGCAAGCTATTGGAACATTTCAGTTAAAAACTGTTTGGTTTGACACTCAGATTATTTTCGGCAAAAAAAATATCTGGAAGTAAAAGATAATTTTGTGAAAACTTTGCAGACGACAGTCGAAAAAAACAGCATGCTAAGAGTTAATCTCAGAATGCAATCAGCTTTGATATACATGTATCTCTATAAATAACCATCTAGGCACAATAGGGAGTATCTCTATAAAAACCATCTAGGCACGATAGGGAATATCTCTATAAATACCATCTAGGCACGATAGGGAGTATCTCTATAAAGAAACCCATCTAGGCACGATAGGGAATATCTCTATCAAAAACCATCTAGGCACGATAGGGAGTATCTCTATAAAAAACCCATCTAGGCACGATAGGGAGTAACTCTATAAAAAACCATCTAGGCACGATAGGGAGTATCTCTATAAATAACCCATCTAGGCACGATAGGGAGTATCTGTATAAATAACCATCTAAGCACGATAGGGAGTATCTCTATAAAAAACCATCTAGGCACGATAGGAAGTATCTCTATAAATAACCATCTAGGCACGATAGGGAGTATCTCTATAAAAATCAAAGTACTGAAAGTACTAGTAACGAATTATTTTGAACATGTATTGTAAAATCTAATTTATGAATGCAATTGATCATGCTATTGCACAATTTAGTCTATTTTATTATTATTAATATTTTTGTCCAGAGATTTTTTTTATCAGTTGACAGTTTTAGTAAATGTAGCATTTCAACGGCGATGCGAGCGTTTAACATGCACACTAACTCTTTCACTGAGCTCTGCGTAAAGTCTGTCAAAACACCCATGGCATATTTGTGAAATTTACATTGTTAGTTCGATTTGTTTTCGTCACCAGGGGCGGATCCAGGATTTCGGCTTATATTATAACTATGTTTCATGTGAGTGAATTAATTATTATAAATCTATAATGTTTAACAAATCGCATAAAATAAGAATTAAAAAAAAAAAAAGAACAGTTCCTATTGGGACTCGAACTCGCGTCCATAGGTAGTCCATGATTAGTAGTTCTACACGCTCTCCATTACACCACGGTACTTTGATACAACGTTAGAGCGTTACTTTCGTATATATATATATAGCTAACTGAATGCGCGCGTATGTAAACCATGATCTATAATTAGAAAGCCCCTTTGATCATCGTTATCATGTTGGAAAAAGGAGAAACAACGGCGATGCGAGCGTTTAAAATGCACACTGACTATTTCACTGAGCTCTGCGTGGTGGCATATTTGTGAGATACAGCGTGGGGTCGACTTCTAGTGAATGGGCATACCGACTAAAATTCATACTCGTGCCTTATACGTACCTGCCGACAAATGAAATATATATGCGCGTACTGTTAATTTGATATTCTCTAGAAAATTGATTATCTATGATGATTCGATAGTATAATTATGTTTTCACTGTATTGAAATAACACGTAGAAGTCATTTTAATATCGAAAAAATACTAGGACTATTTAGGTGCAGCGAATGTGTATTCTACGCGGAAGTGTAGTTTAACCGTGACTTCCGCAAACAAACACGATCGCGTTAACTGTATTATTTTTTGAGAAAAAATAATTCGTTAAAAACATCTAGGCACGATAGGGAGTATCTCTATAAAAAACCATCTAGGCACGATAGGGAGTATCTCTATAAATAACCATCTAGGCACGATAGTGAGAATCTCTATTAAAACCATCTAGGCACGATAAGGAGTATCTCTATAAAAAACAATCTAGGCACGATAGGGAGTATCTCTATAAATAAACATCTAGGCACGATAGGGATTAACTCTATAAAAAACCATCTAGGCACGATAGGGAGTATCTCTATAAAAAACCATCTTGGCACGATAGGAAGTATCTCTATAAATAACCATCTAGGCACGATAGTGAGTATCTCTATAAAAAACCATCTAGGCACGATAGGGAGTATCTCTATAAAAAACCATCTAGGCACGATAGGGAGTATCTCTATAAATAACCATCTAGGCACGATAGGGAGTATCTCTATAAAAAACATCTAGGCACGATAGGGAGTATCTCTATAAAAAAACATCTAGGCACGATAAGGAGTATCTTTATAAATAAAAACTTATAGTTATTATTGAACAGAGCTGAACATATTGTTTCCCCATTTGCCACAATGCTTCCACACTGAAGCTGTAGATGGGTCAACGTGCGTATGTATGTGGGCTTAGGGTCAAACAGAAACAATCCTTAATAATGCGACACTATTCTTGCTAAAGACATTCGATGAATCAGGGGTGAGCACTTTAATTGTGTTAGTTCTATCTCCAGTAATGTCATGACGCCATCAGGATGAGCGCTTCAATTGGTTTGGTCCTATCTCCAGTAATGTTACAAGGAATCAGATGCGGTTCAGTACATTTAAATAACCTGTGCAAGCAGACAGGATGTAAATATTTCGAACAAGAAGGCCAAATGTCCCTTTATTTTAAACAAGAAGGCCAATATGTGCCTATATTTCTCACCTGGCTACCATAGCCTATATACAAAGGTTACAAGAGCAGAAAGGGTCAATATTGACGTAGGGATTAAACGTTTTATATGCTACGGTCTATGTGATATTCAGCATGTGAATCTTGGTCGTGAAATGACAAGTTTAGTCCTAAATATATTTGGTTTACGGTTAACTTAAAATTCACTGCAACTATAATGTGTCATACAAGCTGTAGTTTCTGATGAGTTTTTGTTAACAATAAACTATTTTAAATCCTCTAACTAGATCTATTATATAAAAAACAAACAAACGTGCTTAAATATTAACATATATTAAGGTTTATTGCCTCTAGTTATAAGTTAAGTGTGACAGGGAAGTCTATTCTCCTTCAAGTTTAGCAGAAGTATGACAAACGGGAGTATATAAACAAACAATACGTTAATAAAAAAAAAAGAGAAGCTATTTATGATCAAGATTGAGCATTATGAAAGTTCACATGTATAGTCAACATATAGCAAGAATTATTAAGTCTGTTTTGTTTGTTTGTAATGTCACTTTAATCGTTTTGAACATGCCAGTAGAAAAGTGAAAAATAAACAAAAGAAAATGGTCAAGTCAGTTCCCCAAGAGCAAAGAGCGAAAACCAGTTGGTACGAATCGTTCATCTCGAACGAAACATGAAAAACCGGGTACGAATCCAATGAATTTTAGAAATCGGATGAAATCGTGAGAACAGCGAAGTATTCATAACGGAAGGAAGCAGAGACAACTTAATTACTCTATGGGAACTGATGACACATTGTCTTGGGTTAACGTTGTTGTTTACAGTTTCTAGAAGTATACTGTAATATGTAGTAATTAAAATGAATCATCATTGATTTTTTAAAGATTACCCATTTATTTAAAAATCTCAATATTGTAAATAGGCAAAAACATCGCCAGAAACTTTTTTCTGAGCTTTGATGAATCGGGTCGTAAATCAAACTATAAAAAAAGCGTAGCCTAGAAAGTTAGGGGAAAGTTATTAAATACCCATTAGATGTGTCTAAAGTTTTGTAATAACGGTAGAAGACATAGCTATTTTGTATCTTTTTGTGTCTTAAATCATTTTATACAATTAATTGATTCATAAAGGTATTTATATGAGTTAATGAGCATGCGTATTACAAATAAGGAAAACTTAAGTCCATTCCGTATACTGCAATATACTACAGGATTCACATAGAAACCTCAAATATTAAATATTAAATGAATTCAAAGATGTAGAAAATACAAAGAAAAGATTGATATTGATGTGTAAAGGGTTACAAAAACGATAAGGGTCACTGTTCCATTAATTTTGATTCGTTTACACACTTACTGCATACTTAAATGAACAAAGGAAAGTGTTTTTTAGCAAGGGGCCCTTTAGAGCAAGTTCCTATAGTATGCGAAGTCCGAAGACACTCATCGAAAAATAAAGACTAGAAACAGTCAATATCGGCAATGAATTACTTCAAATATCTCTTTCTATAGTACCTCTCCATTATTGAACATCATTTCGGGCTCAGAGAGATGTCTTGATATTTGTAGATTGTATATAATGTCAATGAAAGCACATGTATCAGTAGAACATTTTTTAAAAATGAATGGACTCTAACCAGCCTACCAATCCCTACAATATTGTACCTCCAATTAGCCCATCACTAAAAAAAACAAATTGCGGTACCTTGTTTGGATATCAACTTGAATATGGATTTAATTTGACATCACTTACGCATTAGAAATAACTCAAAAGAAATCTGCTATTGAAATATGGGAATTACAGAATTGAAAATGAAAACTGCATTTATCCTGTACGAAAACTTACAGGCGGAATCCACCCGGAATCTCACCTAGAATCCAGGCGGACAAAAAGTGATTCTCCAGGCGGACTAGAGTCCGGGCGAATTAAACTTGGTTGACACGGAATTCTATTTTGAGTAACATTAAAGAAGGAAATTGGCCGAAATATTTAAATTAGTCCGGGTCATGTGACCATGTCCGGGCGGAATCCTACGAAATTATTCCACCCGGAAATTTATCCAGGTGGAAAAAATTCCGGGCAGAATTCTCAAATTTCCGGGCGGAATTGTTAACTGTCTGGGCGGAATTCTCCAAAATCCGTGCGGAATTGTCAACTGTCTGGGCGGAATTCTCAAAAATCCAGGCGGATTTCTAAAATATCCAGGCGGATTTTTAGAATATCCATACAGCCGCGGACGACGGACAAAAAGTGATCAGAATAGCTCACCTTGAGCCTTCAATGGCTCAGGTGATCTAAAAATCCTGGAAACTGCCTGGCAGCTAGGATTTTTAATCCTGGTTGTCTTGGGAAAATCTTGGAAAAATCCTAGGTCCATGATTATACCCAGAGCTAGGATTTTGGATATTCCCAGAATATTTCCAGGATCTAATAATAGTAATAATTTCACCTGTACGAAATAGTCTGGGCAGACTAAAACCAGATTCTGTACAGAATAAAATCGATACAGAAACTGTGCAGCAGTCTCTGTACAGAAACAAATCTGGTTCATTGAGACATAGTTGAACCAGAATTCTATAAATAGATTTTTCAAATGGAGACAAAGAGCAAAATCTGTACAGAATTTCGCGAAATATTTAAATTAGGCAGAAAATAATTATGTGCAGAAAAAAATTCTGGGTGTAGAAATATTCTGGCCTGAAAAAATATGGGTGCATACAAATTCTGGCCAGAAAAAAATCTGTACAGAATTAATTATGTATGGAAGAAAAATACTAAAAAAGTGCAGTTATATTCCCTTTCCCACTTGAAGACACATTTGCAGCAGAAAACCTGTGATAACATTGTTGAAAAAGGAGGGATTGTTTGAAACAAGCAGTTTCTCCTTCTGATGTTTTTCAAAGATATTCAACTATTGGACATAATTGAAAACATTAAATTGTGACAAAAGGATAAATTTCTCAATGAAAATTTCGCAAAAAAAGAAGGTGTAAGTAACATAATATTTTATTTAAGTTTAAACAACAATATAACAAATGATAAATTTACAAAGATAACTATCACTGAAGATGACAAATAACCCCAAAACAGCACCTTGACCTACACCATAACTTAATAAGTAAAAGGGCCATAGCTCTGTAAAACAAGAGGGCCATGAGGCCCTGGAATCGCTCACCTGAGAATGGGCTATTTAAGACATAACTCTCTCATGCTCAAGCCAAACATGTGGCTTCCAGAGTGTTAACAAGATTTCCCTTAAATTTGGTCTAGTGACCTAGTTTTTGACATGACATGACCCATATTCGAACTTGGCCTAGATATCATCAGGACAAACTTTCTGATAAAGTTTCAACATGCTCAAGTTTAAAATGCGGCTTCAAGAGTGTTAACGAGATTTTCCTTAAATTTGGCCTAGTTTTTGACCCGACATGACTCATATTTGAACTTGGCCTAGCTATTACTTAGACAAATATTCTGACAAAGTTTCAACATGCTCAAGCCAGAAATGTGGCTTCTAGAGTGTAATCAAGATTTTCCTTAAATTTGGCCTAGTGACCTAGTTTTTGACCGGACATGACCCATATTCGAACTTGGCCTAGATATCAAAAGACAAACTTTCTAATAAAGTTTCAACATGCTCAAGTTTAAAATGTGGCTTCCAGAGTGTTAACAAGATTTTCCTTCAATTTGGCCTAGTGACCTACTTCTTGACCGGACATGACCCATATTCGAACTTGGCCTAGATATCACTAAGACAAACATTCTGACAAAGTTTCAACATGCTCAAGCCAAAAATGCGGCTTCAGGAGTGTTAACAAGATTTTCCTTAAATTTGACCTAGTGACCTAGCTTTTGACCCGACATGACCTATTTTCGAACTTGGCCTAGATATCACTAAGACAAACATTCTGACAAAGTTTCAACATGCTCAAACCAAAAATGCGGCTTCATGAGTGTTAACAAGATTTTCCTTAAATTTGACCTAGTGACCTAGCTTTTGACCCGACATGACCTATTTTCGAACTTGGCCTAGATATCACTAAGACAAACATTCTGACAAAGTTTCAACATGCTCAAGCCAAAAATGCGGCTTCGGGAGTGTTAACAAGATTTTCCTTAAATTTGACCTAGTGACCTAGCTTTTGACCCGACATGACCTATTTTTGAACTTGGCCTAGATATCACTAAGACAAACATTCTGACAAAGTTTCAACATGCTCAAATCAAAAATGCGGCTTCAGGAGTGTTAACAAGATTTTCCCTTAATTTGACCTAGTTACCTAGCTTTTGACCCGACATGACCTATTTTCGAACTTGTCCTAGATATCACTAAGACAAACATTCTGACAAAGTTTCAACATGCTCAAAATGCGGCTTCAGGAGTGTTAACAAGATTTTCCTTAAATTTGACCTAGTGACCTAGATTTTGACCCCACATGACCCAGTTTCGAACTTGGCCTAGAGTTGATCGAGATATATGTTCTGATAAACTTTTATAAAGATTGGATGCAAAATGTTGCCTCTAGTGAATTAACAAGCAAATGTTGACGACGGACGACGGACAAAAAGCGATCACAATAACTCACCTTGAGCACTACGTGCTCTGGTGAGCTAATAACATGCAGTTATAAGACCTTTAGGATATGCACATCTCTTGGTATAGAAGCTTCATGTAAAATTGTATTGAATTCTTCGAAGGTGGTATAATTATTCAATTTCATAAATGGTTTTAAATCATAAACTGTAGCAACGTCTTGTTTCTGTTTCCTTGCTTGCCCAGGATTTCTTGCTTGATCCATTATTCAATTGCATGCCAACAATAATGTATGTAACAGCATCTGAAATTTAAAAAAAAAAAGATTTAAAATATTTTTGCATGGACATATTCAAAGGCGTATACTGCAACTTTTTTGTGTGGGAAAGGGTTAAATGAAAAAACACCTCAAATAAGTCCAAAACACCTCAAATAAGTCCTACTGTAAAATTTTGGATTTTATCCTGCAATATCCGAAAATGAATTTGTCCGAATACAACGCTAGTTATCAAGCAAGCTCTAAACATCCGGTTTAGAAAAACCTGTGAAAAAAGTTGGAAATATCAAATATTAAGAACAGAATAACGTAAGATTATATTTTATAAGTATTTTTTAACAAATAATCATATCTATTAGAATTATATTTATTGAGTTAATAGGACTTTAAAACCGATTTGTCACTTTGTTGACAAAGACATAAAATGGCGGCCACTCGCGTAGTGAACATGATTCGGACTAGAATTGCTATGCATTTGTCAACTTCCGGCCGATTTCAAGAATTTATATATTAAAATAAAGCTCAGATTATAAGGTTTAATTTGATATTGATTAGAAAAAACATACCTGGTAGTTATGAGGCGAACACCGCATCGTCTCTCGGAATCCATTAACACTAGAAATCGCGGTCATTCAAATTTCCCAACAGATTTCAAATTCTCATCTGATTGGATGGTTTGACCGTTATAAACACACGTTCGTAAGTGTGACTCTGATACTGAAATATCATCTTGTAGCAAGTAAAACTCAAAAACTATTGAAATGAAAATGAAATATGAGATGGAAGTTTAAACATAATGTTCTGTGCAAAGGATAACAATATTTTAATGTACTACACTTTTTGATAATATTTTGTACAAAACAGTTAGACACATAAATTAAATTGTTCCAGAGCTTCTGAAATTTACACATTATATTTAAAAGTCCTAGGTACTCTTGGTTATCCTGGAATTTGCATTGTAAATGTCCTGGTAATTGCAGTTGAAAAGTAAAAGTCTTGATACACCTGGAATTATCCTGGTCCTAGCTCCCAGGATATTCCAGGATCCTGGCTTATCCTGGCAGCCAAGATACTCATTCCAGGATTACCTGGGAGTCCCAGGAAAATCCCCCTTTTTTTTTTTACCTAGGAATAATTTATGCACGGTAGCTGAGTATGATTATATATATATACTATATTGAAAATCAATAAAATCTACATTAAATCAGCAAAACGCTAATTTTTAGCTCGCCTATTCGAAGAAATAGGGGAGCTTATGTTATCACCCCGGCGTTGGCGTCCGCGTTGCCAACTTGCCAGCTTGGTCAAACCTTTGCGTGCAATTTCTCAGACACTGTATATGCTGTTGCTTTGAAACTTCACACACTTATTCAGGATCATTAGGGGACCTTGTATGTCAAGTCCCATAACTCTGGAATGGATTTTGACTGAATTGTGCCCCTTTTTGGACTTAGAAATTTGGTCAAACCTTTGCGTGCAAGGCCTTTTCTCAGACACTGTGTATGCTGTTGCTTTGAAACTTCACACACTTATTCAGGATCATTAGGGGACCTTGTATGTCAAGTCCCATAACTCTGGAATGGATTTTGACTGAATTGTGCCCCTTTTTCGACTTAGAATTTTGGTCAAACCTTTGCGTGCAAGGCCTTTTCTCTGTGTATGCTGTTGCTTTGAAACTTCACACACTTATTCAGGATCATTAGGAGACCTTGTATGGCGTTGGTATCAGCGTTGCCAGGTTAAGATTTGCATGCAAGTATTGAAAATTTGTGATATCTTGCAATAAATAATAGTGTGATTTTATCTGATACTGATACTGTAAGTCTTCGGTATTATGTTCACTATTGGCATATATCGTATATAAACCAATTTACAGATTTAAAAGGCCTGTATGGACTTGGTTAACATTTGCATGGAAGTATTGAAAAGGTGTATTATCTTGCAATAGGTGATACTGTGTGACTTTACCTAATGCTATAACTGTTCTGAAGTAGGCCCTGATAGACGATGGCCCTGATAGGCGAGCTATATTGTCCTCCGACAACTCTTGTTATATATCATATCAGGGACATAGATAAGATCTAATGAATAAACCTAATGAATTTGATGAGTCCAAAGTGTCTAGTACTGAACATTTCTAAGTATGATATTTCCGTGTGAATTGTAACATTTTGTTGCTCTTTTTTTTTCTAAGTATAAAATTTCCGTGTTCTCAAAATTTAAGTATTAAAAATCCGTGTTAAGATAGAAATTCCGGGCGTAAAAATTGTTAAGATTTAAAAATCCGTGTTGAAGTTGAAATTCCGGGCAGAATGTCCACACGGACTCTTGCCATGATTTCCGTGTCCGCCTGGAATCAGGGCGGAAAATAGTGATTCCGTGTGATTTTCACCCGGAATCCGTCTGGACTCCGCCTGGAATCCGGGTAGATTTTTCATACAGGATACACTGTCAGCAAACGAATTCGAAGAAATACATGTTAACATGTCAATCGAGTCGAAGCAGATTTTCAATTCCAACTCGTCCAAAATATTTACAGATAGTCAAATCCCAGTGATAAAATATACATGTATACCAAAGGGAATCGAATTATTGAAATGATAGTAAAAAGATAGTTGATATTTTATAAAGATGTAACAAATTAACACGCTTTATATAAATTTGACATGAACTAGTCAAGTAATACTTGATATTTATTTCTGCACGGCGAGGGTTACACATTCTTCAAGAGCGAATGCAGGAGCAAGTTTTAGTTACAAATCATATGTATCAATATTTTCCTTATATTTAAAGATAAATGTACACACTGCAATGCAATAGTCAGGCTGGTGCGAAGGTTACCATGTGCGCATGGCACGCGGGAGGTCTTCTTCTTTATTTTCCTTTTTCTCAAAAATATATCATAATTATCTGTCCTCATATAAGTGGTGCAAATGCCCTTCACAACCAACTCGTTCAACTTTTGGGATTTCAAATAAATTGAAAAACATTGCAATGACTGTTTCACATATGCTCGGTGAAACCCTGTTAGAAAGTTATAATTTTGTTTCTACCATGTTTTACGTCGATTTTAACAATATTTCAGATATATCACGCCGTAGAAAATGAAGATTGCACAGGATTTTATTTCTGCTTTGACATTAGAATTGGAGACTCTCAATATATTTCTCCTTGTCAGGCAGAGACCTTCATTTGATTTTTGATGTGAATTACATGACAATTAACGGCTTATCCATTGTAAACCAGTAGATGTGCTAGACAGGAAATATCCAGCAAATGCTCATAAAAAAGGCGAGTAATTCGTGTCAAAAGTTAGTATATCGGTAGGGCCCCATAGTATATGTACAGTTTGTTTACGTTCAACTCTTATATTATTAAATATATTGACATAACAAAGTGCTATTGTTAAGTGTTCTTGTTATACTTGTGTGATCCCTTGCTCTCAGAACTTTCAGTGCTTTGATTTATTAATGGAAATGTATATTGAATTTGTTTGGGCTTTTAAGCATGAACATTTTCAAATCAGGAAATAGAAAATGCGGGATATTTATTTAACTAAAAGGGAAAGCGAAAACAAGGCTCGAAATCGGATCCTTCCGCAAAAACTTAGCATGATTACATGTATGTGACTCGGGTGTGTCCGGCCAACTTACGGAAGCAAGCGAATTTCTTTTATCATGCAAAACTATCTACTTAATCAAAACCATAAATATTCATGTTTCCAGAGGCACGTTTTCAACAGTAAAATATGACATTTGTCTATTTTGAGTATTCAATAAGAATTGGTAATTCTTTTTACGATCTGCACACTTTTGTTGGCGAGTGTACGGGCAACATCCGTTAAAATCTATTCGACCGCAATAGTCCGGTAAAACAAAGACTGTGCTACGTCATACTGTGTTTATTTTTAGCATAATTGACACGGCTGCTAGGAAACAATTCGTTTGACATGTTAACTTACCTTCAATGTTATGGACATACGATCCATGGAAGAACTTGTAACATTTATCAAGGTATTTGATGGGCACTTTGGAATGTTTGTATATGATTGTAACAACAGCTCCCATATAACTATCCGGAAAGGATGTGAGATTACTTTGTCCTTCCGGGGTTTCGTAACCCTTTCACTTGCGTCGTTTTTGTTTGCGTTATCAGCCTCGGAAATTTCAAAACGAGGCTTGAATAGAGTGTCATATGAGCTGTCAGTCTCTTCTCGGTCAGACATCTTGTCAGTTAGACTTATAAAGCAAATTTAAACTTAGATACGGGAACTTTGGATACTGGTAAGAATTTATTTGTATTTGAATAAGTTGTTATTGACTGGAACGTGTTTGTTGCACTTTTTAATATGACTAATGCAAAGCCTCATGACTACCACAGCAACTATCTTAGCATATTTGGTGTATGTTCTCGCCGATTTGTTATTGCGGTATTTTGGGTACATTATTGGAATATATGGTCCAATTAAAAAACAGTTTAAGGCAATATCTACTGAATTACCTCTGACTTCTATGCTAGTAAATTATATTTGAATGCAAACGGTTTTAGCAATATCACCATGGACATAAACACAGAAGTTAGCCCCATTCCCTGCTAACCAGGACCCGTATTCACCAAACGTTCAACTTTGGACTTTGAAATGCAAACTCCCAATTCGATTTTTGGATTCCTGAAGAATTAGATTTAGTTTTATTCACTAACGCGTTTTAAAACCGTCTCAATTAAGTCCAGTTTGTGAATGTCGTAAACACCGACTCTGGTTCCCGAATTAGTAATAAAGCTAAAGGTTAAGACAGTAACATTCCTCTGTAGTCTTTCTTAAGATTTTCATATATCGCAACTTCACATCACTGGAACCGCACATTTTCATTTCCCTTCTCTTTATTAGTTTGCTTTGTTTTTGTGCCGATTGCATTGCTAATCGCCGAAGTGCAGCCACACAAAATGTTAATAGGGACTTTGAAATAACTCGTCGGCTTCGTTACTGCAAAACACCGCTACCCAATAAAGTAGGTCATTGCAAGTATCTTTGGTCCATGAAATGTTTCCATCATTTCTGCAAAGACCTTCGTGGTTTAGTTACAATCAAGTCGGTTCTTATTTGGTACCAGATTCATACTAGGATTTGAGAAATATAAAATTTTGAGAAATATTGAGGGATCTATCTTGATTTAAAATGAATGATCACAGTCGGACAACATTTGGTGTGTGTGTGTGTGTGTGTGTAGGGGAGGTGGGTATTACAGTGACGCACTTCTCTCTCGACGGCAGGGGTTGTGAGTTCGAATCCCGGCTCGGCCAACTTTCTTTCCGACGATTGACAACAGTCAATGCGACATGCGTCATTCGTCTTCCACCAACGGGCTTAGTCTATGTAGAAAAGCAGCCAGTTGCTTGGGAAGATTGTTGTGTGTAGTACTGGTGTGAGAAAACCAGGAAATGCATGAGTAGCTGAACTGGCCGCCGTGATATAACTGAGAAAGTGTTAAAAACGGCGTTAAACCCCATTCAATCAATCAATCAATCAATCTCTCTCGACGGGGTTTCCCTATCATAGGAGTAGAGTCATACAATGAAAATCAGCCCTTACTATCGATAGTTTATTCTAAATAATGAGTCACTTTGCTTCCGAGCCTCGTTTACATAAAGTGATCAACAGACGCTACGAAGAGTCATACTATGCAAAACAGTCCTAACTATCGATAGTTTATTATAATCGATGGTTCAATTTGCTACTATGCCTCGTTTTCGTTTTTCCGAGCCACTGTTCAAATGTGTTTAAATACATCTCACAATAACAAAGCGATGCTGTTTCAATAATTCAATATCTAGGAAGTCACAAGTATTACATTGCCTTGTTGACTATATATAATGTTTAGCCTTTCAAACTTGCAGACACATGGCGACGCGTTTGCAGCAGACGATTTAAAAAAAATGTGCTTATATATATCACAGTCGATGTAATGCTTCGTTGAGACTTAATCATTACTTGCGCCGTTTGTGTTGAACAATCCTAACAGCAAAATCCGCGAATCACGGGTTACTCAGCCGGGATCTTTCGTACAAGGCTCCGAATCTTTACAACTGCACCAATGTCTGCAACATGAAGCTACTTGAGATTCAAAACAAGACTTTTATTCAATTTTGCATAGTGATTAAGTTTTTGATAGGTGTTGTGTTGATGTTTTACACCATTTTCAACATAATTTCTGTTATATCATGGCGACAGTTTTCAATGGGTAAACGTACTAGGTTTAGAAATGTGCCTTGTCCAAGGGCACACAACCATGACCACCGTGACTGAGGATCTAACCTGGAACGATCGGTTCCGAATCCGCGACGCTTACAACTCGGCCATGGCGGATTAATGCTTTTGACAAATTTATATCATCAACATGCTTAATTCGAAAATGCGGTCACTAAAACTATTTTTCTTGAATATGGCCCAGCGACCTACGGATGAACACATGCTGACCCGATACATTTACCTTAAATATCACCAATACAAACATTCTAATAACGTGTCATCATTCTTGAGCTAAAACTGTGGTCTCTCGAGTGGCAACTAGAGTTTTCTTAAATGTGGTATGACCTAGTTTTGAACATGTGATGACCCATATTACAAATCAACTCACCAATACAAACATTCTGCCAAACTGTCATCATTTTACATTAAGAAATGTATCTTCTAGAGTGTTCACACTTGATTTTTCTCAAACCTTACCAGCCTACCAATCCCTACACGATTCCGATTCCGGTGTGCTCTGCCTAGACGACTACAGGTTTTGATCACTGATACGATGTAAACTTCCAGGACAATTGTATGAAATGAAAGCTGTTGATTCTTCCACGCAAAGTGTGATCTGTTTTTAACCTAAACAGTATTTCACTTATAATTGTCCTTTTGTACACAATGTTAACTTTTATCTATCAACTGGTTGTATTCCTTGTTTAACTGGAATATCTCTTGCTAAATGTGTTTCTTGTTGAGGCTGCAAACTGGGAATCTCAAACACACTGACTGCTTTAATGTAGAATAAACCTAAATTTAATTTCTGAGTAAACCATTTGATGTGTAGCATCACATATGTTACAAGAAGTTCTCTTATCATGATCCCATTACGAAACAGCAACGAAACCACAAATAGTTGACACTGTTCAAATGTGTTTATATTTATATCCATGCAATAGCTGCAATAACTAAATGATGCTTTTACAAGAATTCAATATCAGGGTTAACCTTATTTCCAGAGATCTTCAATTCAACTCATGAACGGTAAACATAGTTTAAATAACCAAATAAATATGTGATAGGTAAGTTTGAAACGCACTGAAATGTGATGTTAATGATAAAGAGTTAAACAGACTGTAAACATATCTTGTAATTTACATTATATGTTTACAGTCTGCTTAACCCTTTATCACATAGACAAAATCTACAGCAGATGATTTGAAAATGTCTCGGCAAGGAATTGGTAAATTTCTATTAATGAAAATTAAAGTATTGACTTGTGAGGAAAACATTGAGGAAACTGTCGGAAATGCTTATAGCATCCGTCTGTTGAAGATTAGACAAAATGTGTCTGTAGTGTAGAAAGGGTAAAATAGTACCTGTAGCAAAACTATTTATTATCTAGAGTATCTAAAGAACCAACTTGGATCAGGTGAAATTGCTCTTTTTCATTGATTGCTTGATTTCCCAAAATATTTTCAAAATTCGTCTATAACACTAACCATTTTCCGCTAGCAGAAGCATTTGTACGCATTTGCAGCAGACTATATTTGAAAACAATGGGAAACAAGACGGCCATGAGGCCCTGAATTGCTCACTTGAGAATGTGTAATTCAAGACTTAATAAGAGAAGCCATATTGTTAATGGATCATATCATCAAACTAATTTCAACACTCTTAGTAAAGCGTCACCCAAGGAACATTTGAGAACAATGTGGTCTCTAGAGTGTTAACAAGATTGTTCTCAATATTGGCCTAGTGACCTAGTTTCTGACTGGACCATATTCAAACTTAGCCTAGATATCATCAAGATAAATATTATGTGGTAAAGTTTCAAAGCTAAAGTTAAAAACACGGCTTCCAGAATATTAACAAGATTTTCCTTCATTTTGACCAAATGACCTTTTTTTTTAATCCACATGACCAATGTTCGAACTCGGCTTAAATATCATCAAGACAATCCTTCTTACAAAGTTTCAAACTGCTCAAGTAAAATATGCGTTCTCTATAGAGTTTACAAGATCTTTTTACAATTTGGCTTAGTGACCTAGCTTTTGACCGGACCTGACCCATATTCAGTTGAGCCTTGATATCATACAGACAAAAATTCTGACAAAACTTCAACATGCTCAAGTAAACAGGAGGACCAATATGGCCCTTTATCGCTCACCTGATTAAATAGAACTGCAATAGTTGTTAACGTTTTTACTCTATACATATAAGGAAAACAATCCCCGCCCCCTGGCGGCCATGTTTTCATCAGATCGGAATAATTTCAACAATCTTTGTAAAGGGTCACCATGTGAACATTTGTGCCATTTTTTTTTTTAATCAGGCAGGTACTTTTGGATAAGAAGTTTTTTAAAGTTTATACAATGCACATAATTTATAAGGAAAACAAGCCTCGCCCCTGATGGTCATGTTTTTGTACGGATCGGATTAATTTGAACAAACTTGGTACTAGGTCCCCCAAGGAACATTTGTCCCAAATTATCTCTGTAGAGAGTGCCCCAAGGAACATTTGGCAAAATAATTTTCAAATTGGGCCAGTTCTTTTTGGACAAGAAGATTTTTAATGTTTTTAAAATGTTCCCTTTTTCTGATGCAGCAGCAACCAAAAGTTATAATTGGAATTAAATTCTTTGAACAACTTTGAAAGGAGACCACCTTAGGAACATTCCTGTAAAGTTATTTTGAAATCAGTCATTTTGTTTAGTAGGAGAATTAATTTGTAGGAAATTGTTAACAGACGGACGGACGTATGTACATACAGACGACGACGACGAACGGTGAGTGATCACAAAAGTTCACTTTGCACTTCCTGCTTAGGTGAGCTAAAAAGGCGACTTCCAGAGTTTTAACTAGATTTTCCTTTAATTTGGTATAGTGACCTTGTTTTTGACCTGACATGACCCATATTCGGACATGGCCTTAAAATCAGCAAGATATACACACTGAATAAGTTTCATGATACTTGGATGATAACAGTGGCCTACAGAGTGTTAAAAAGCAAATTGTTGACGACGGACACACGACGGACAAAAGGCGATCACAAAAACTCACCTTCAGCACTTTGTGCTCTGGTGAGCTAAAAAACAAGATATTGCTTATCCTGAGCAAATTCCCTTTTTGTCATTATGGTTTCAACTATTTTCAAAAATATATTTTTCATTCATAGAGATTTCCATATTTTAACCTACATGTATATCTATTTAGTTGTCTGTTTAATAATTGTTGTATGTGCGAAAAGGGTTAAGAAGCATCTCCTATACAGTAGTTAACCCTATCCCACCGGCAATTTGCCGCCTGTGCAGCAGAGAACATTTGAAAACATTGTAACAAAAGGAGATTGCTTATCATGAAGAATTACTCCTTTCTACAAGCCCCGGTAACTTAGTCGGTAGCGACGCGGGCTGTCAATCCAGGGGTTGTGAGTTCGAATCCCAGCTCGGCCAACTTTCTTTCGGACGATTGACAAAAGTCAATGCGACATACGTCATTCGTCTGCCACCAATGGGCTAAGTCTATGTGGAAAAGCAGCCAGTTGCTTGGGAAGATTGTTGTGTGGAGTACTGGTGTGAGAAAACCAGGAAATGCATAAGTAGGTGAACTGGCCGCCGTGATATAACTGAGAAATTGTTGAAACGGCGTTAAACCCCCAATCAATCAATCCTTTCTACAATGTTCTTTTTAATTAGGAGTCCAGCTAAGAATCATGCAGTTATTTCATTTACACATATATAACATATATACATGTATATAAATAAACGTATAACAAAGGTGTTAATGTATGCTTTCTATAATTGAGGCGACTTGTCTTGTACCAGTCACAATGAAACCAAATAGAGAAGAATATTCTGATAAACTTTAAATAAGATGTAATAAAAAATGTGACCCTAAGAGTGTTCACAAGGTTAATCTAAAATTTGGCAGCGTTCTAGTGTTTGACCCAACAAAACTCTTTTTAACACCACATCACTTTTTCAGTTTTTGTCATTTTTGATCACGTTTTAGCCACGTTGTTCTACGTTTGCTCATATTGTAGCCACGTTTCCGAACGTAGCTAAATGTGGCGGCCAAAACGTGACACTGTGACTGGGGCATTAGCTCCATATGTACATACTTACTCCAGCTCTACACTTACTTAATGTAATTATTATTATACTATGGACCGTATATAGGGGCTAATTATAGTAACACAGGAGGAATTCCCCAAATTATCATTACGATCATTGTTATCATAGTGTATGGACAATATAGAGAGACTTTTTGAGTAATTGAAGGAGGTATTATTTGTTTTCCCCATTTTTTTCTGGAAAGGAAATTCGAACGCCTGTGACTTTTTCCATATACTTTATGTAAGTATCATTCTCTTCTTGATCATCGTTTTTCTTTTTCAAGTTTTCCGAAAAGACTCAGCAATAAGTCATATTTGTAGTCAGAAATGTAAATCTCTCTGAAGCCATTTGATGCATTACACTGTTCTCATCGGGGCTTCTTCTCATCTGTATCCAGACGACGAGTAGGGCGTGTCCCCATAGTGGC
Organism: Serripes groenlandicus; assembly: GCA_031761405.1. Taxonomy (NCBI): domain Eukaryota; kingdom Metazoa; phylum Mollusca; class Bivalvia; order Cardiida; family Cardiidae; genus Serripes; species Serripes groenlandicus. The sequence continues at coordinate 51,814,816 of JASEVX010000012.1, read as the reverse complement.
ACCCTTCGAAACAAGGCTCAGATGACAGTCCTTGGCCAAGCATCTAGCTGTGCTTGCATATGTAACCCCGCTTCACAGAACTATGATAGACCTAACTGTACCTAAGCGCATACTTCAAATTTACACTTTTTCTTCTGTCAAATGAAGATGTACAGGAAACCATTTGTGTGCCTTCAATATTAAAATCAGAACAGTTTGATGTTGGAAATGGGTCAGGGGTTGAAACTTCCATTGGTTCTGGTTCTGGGGACATAGTATCGGCAAGATCCGAAGAAACATGTGTTGTAGAAATGGGATCATCAACACTCAACAGGGTCAATATTATAGGCCGATTTAAGCATTTGCTCTGTCGAATCATCAGCGTCTCAAAGGTCAAACGTTGTCTCCGTATTTATAACCGAGGTAGGACAATTGTTAGATTGAACAAAACCAAGCAACCTTTCTGCGATGTGTCTGACGCCTTTTTTAATCGCTTGACGTACTTATTTTCGTAACGCGACATGATTTGTTTTGAATTTTAATATTCGGGTAGTTGATTTTGACAGGAGCCGAAATCGAGTTTTAAATGAAAGCGAATGACTCATACCGAATAAAACGGAGGTTGCGAGAAACGTTACGATTGTTCAAGCCTCAGAATCAGAAAGATAAATTCACAAATTTATGCAAGCGTACATTTCATTCGTTTGTTATGTGAATTATGTGATTATTCTTTCGCAACATTGGGAAAAAGTATGCCTTTTTTTTCAAATCGGCCTCTACTATAGTAGGTGGGAAAATGCGCTGGGGAGATAACATTATCCTTCGCAGAGTTATCGTTCCTAATACTCACGAATCGATATGTTAGAACGTTTTAGTTTAGAGGTAATTGTAAATTGTTAATATCGAAGCGCTGGGCATTATTGTAAATCAAACAAAACATCCACCAAATTACTTCTGATCAACAAGAACATTTATAGGATAAAGCATTATAAGGACAAACACGTTTCATTCATAAAAACGATACATCGTTGAACAAATGTAAACAACGTTCTTTTTGGCTAATGAAAATGTTAGGCAAGTTCAGCATAAGTAGGATTTATATTAAAAGACAATCTAAAGACGATATTGATCTGTCTTAGTTAAGAAACGAACTGCGCTATTTAAGTGATTATTTTATAATAAAACATGACATCTTCAAAATAAGTTATGATCAACAAATTGATAGAAAATTGAAAGATAAATCTTACTAATGACAAAAACATTTCGTAAACAAAAATTATGTTATGAAGCATTTGAAAAATGTAAACAACGTTTGATATATGTATACATTGTTTGTGATAGGAACACTGTACACGTATTACTTCAACCACTAAAGCTGCCATTTCAGAATTATTTTATAAATTTAGATAACTTGATTCACCAATATTTTTCAAAATGCATCTATATTGACTGATGCTTGGCACTACTTTTTATGTTGAATGTTAGGTAAAGACATCTCGAATTTTGGTTCCCAGATTTAGTCTGTCATTCTGTTTATAATCGGGGAGCCAATTGTTGTATGATTTCTCAAAATGCACACCATTAAGACGGTACCTTAGAGATACCGTCCAAAAATCAGAAGCAGAGTAATTTGAAATCAGCTGGAGAAAAATATGGAACCTCTCTATACTATATTAAAGTTAAGTTTTAAATTAGAGTTGAAAGCAATGTCGCAAATCTCTATTTCTGACCATATTTCCAATTTTATGTCAATTTTCTTTTTCAATTTCAAAGATATTACATGCATTTGTTTTCACAGAATACGTTCCTTAAAATAGCATACTAGGTGTTATTGCTCGGCAACATTTATCCTTTCCTACCTATAGTCACATTTTAAAACATATACAGCAGATGACTTTTAAAAACAATGTGACTAAATTAGAAACTGCTTATGACAAGAAATTCTGCCTTTTGTCACAAAGTTTTAAAATGTAATCAATAATATAACTCGCATTCAAAGAAACTCTCCAAATTAATGATAAGGGTTAGCATAAACTTCCATGAAAACATGTAAAATTACAACAATTTATGATCATTTCATTCATCTTTTCTTACTTTCAAAAACGTATATGTTATATATCTAACTGAATTTTAATCTAAAAAATGTCACGGTTTCTCTTTTGGCCTCTTCTGACCCATACTCGTCGTATACATCCTCAGAGGAGAATAGGCATATCTATGGCTGGGAACTATCTCGTATCCTTGAGTTGAGGAATTCTGTATTATTTCTGTCACCAATCGAAACTGAAATGAAAACAAAAATGAAAGGGTCATACTTTTTAATGTTGAAATACATATACAAGAAAGTAAAGAAACATCAATGTCTGTAATATATGTTTGCACAATGAATCTGTATTCCACATTTGACTGATTAAATCAACACAAGCATGCATATTTCCCTGTGGAACTTATCTAAATAATCATGACAATGTTATGACAATTGAGCTTCTGTTTTTCCAATGCATTTCTTTTTTAATAGTATGACACACTCTATTTTCAGTATGTTTGAAATCAATTTAGATGAATTGTTGTACATCTAGAAATGTATAATAAGCTAGAACATTTGCAATCATTTAGTCATGTCTAGTGATATTGGGTTCATAATGCATATGGGTTCAATAAAGACACAGTTGAGCATGTGCATATGCAGAGTCTCACGATATTTCACTGACCATCTACATGTCGTTGTGTGCTAGATGCAACTATTGACAAAACATCGAAATGTAACTCCAATAGTTTCATGCCAATATAACTTTAACTGATGCCAAAAGTGGAGTGTAATTAACAACACACAACATTACTAGACATGTCTCTTTTGCATTCAACACCGTAATTACATACAGCTATACATTAATGCTCTTGTCTTAATGAATTAACTTATTGGCATATGCTGCATCCTGTAATATTGTAAAAGCTTAGGATAGAAACATCTAAACAAAAGGCAATAATAATCCAAAAGTGTTGCTTAAGTTACAATGATACAAGTTTTTTGTTGTAAATGGAATGACACACTTAATGAGTGCTTAATAGGGGTATTACTAAGCAGTGTCTGGAAGTCAAATATCCCATTATTTCACTGTCTTGTTGTGTTTTTATATTGAAATGAATTAATTAAAGTTTTATTGCATCATATAAGTTAAAACATTTCATGTATTTGCCTATTTTGATTCATTTTTGTTTGAATATAACAATATGGTATTCGTTAAAATGGTTTCTGGTAGAGTCTGGTCGTTACTGTGCAATATATACAATATATATATATGTTATATCTTCTCTCAAATGACTGTTACATTAAGGATTTCATTTCTATTAACTTATTATTTTTGATTAGAGTATATTAATTCGTGTGTCAATCAAAGGGGAAAACAATCTTATTTAAGTTTCCTATACTATTTTTCAAACATTTTCTCCCCGGATTTTGACCATTAGTCCGCTATTTGACTGTTTAAATGAATGTGTTACATGTTTGTGGTATGTTGGGCATATTTGCCCTTTTTCCAGAATAAAATCTATCTACAACAGTTTATACGAATTATACGTTTTAAATAGTTAATATTATATGTATTGGTTATATATGTGATAGAAATATATTCTTATTTCAGCAAATAACTAATAAACATAACAATGCACTCAAAACGACCTTTGAAAACACGATGAGCAATGGCTCCTCTTACAACACTGTTTTCAGTTATATCGCGTAGCTGGGTTGATTCAACCAGGAAGCATGAGTGTGTGAGCATTAAGAGTTATTTGACATAAATGCTCTTGTAAACGGAATAAAAACCAACAACGCATTCAAAACGACCTTTGAAAGCATAATGAGCAATGGCTCGCTCCTCTTACCAAACTGTTTTCAGTGCTATAGCATCGTTGGGTTGATTCACCCAGGAAGCATGAGTATGTGAACTGTGACGGTGATTGGACATAAATGCTGTTGAAAACGGCCTAAAACACCAACAATACAATCTAAACGTCCTTTGAAAGCATGATGAGCAATGGCTCCTATTACCACACTGTTTTCAGTCCTAGTGTATAGTTCAGTTGATTCACACATGGCGCATTAGTATGTGAACTGTGAGGGTGATTTGATATAACTAATGTTGAAAACGGCCTAAAACCCCGTAAAATGCACTAAAAATTACCTTTGAAAACATGATGAGCAATGGCTCCTCTTACCACACTGATTTGAGTCCTATCGCGTAGCTGAGTTGATTCACCCAGGAAGCATCAGTGTATGGGCACCAGTGAGAGTGATTTGACATATATGCTGTTGTAAACAGCCTAGAACCCCCGACAACGCAATCAAAGCGACATTTGAAAGCATGATGAGCAATGGCTTCTCTTACCACAATGTTTTCAGTCCTATCGCATAGTTGGGTTTGTCCACCAAGTACGCATGAGTATGTTAACTTTGAGGGTGATTTGACATAAATGCTGTTGAAAACGGCCTAAAACCTCGTACAATTCACTAAAAACGACCTTTGAAAGCATGATTAGCAATGGCTCCTCTGTGCACACTGTTTCCAATCAATAGACATCTAAATGCAATGTTGCACCATTTATCATCTGTATTATAGATAGGATAACAATGGTCAATAGGCCTCTGTATGCAGTGTTGCACCATTTATCATCTGTATTATAGATAGGATAACAATGGTCAATATACCTCTGTATGTAATGTTGCACCACTTATCATCTGTATTATAAATAGGATAACAATGGTTCTCTTGTAAACGGAATAAAAACCAACAACGCATTCAAAACGACCTTTGAAAGCATAATGAGCAATGGCTCGCTCCTCTTACCAAACTGTTTTCAGTGCTATAGCATCGTTGGGTTGATTCACCCAGGAAGCATGAGTATGTGAACTGTGACGGTGATTGGACATAAATGCTGTTGAAAACGGCCTAAAACCCCAACAATACAATCTAAACGTCCTTTGAAAGCATGATGAGCAATGGCTCCTATTACCACACTGTTTTCAGTCCTAGTGTATAGTTCAGTTGATTCACACAGGGCGCATTATTATGTGAACTGTGAGGGTGATTTGATATAACTAATGTTGAAAACGGCCTAAAACCCCGTACAATGCACTAAAAATTACCTTTGAAAACATGATGAGCAATGGCTCCTCTTACCACACTGATTTGAGTCCTATCGCGTAGCTGAGTTGATTCACCCAGGAAGCATCAGTGTATGGGCACCAGTGAGAGTGATTTGACATATATGCTGTTGTAAACAGCCTAGAACCCCCGACAACGCAATCAAAGCGACATTTGAAAGCATGATGAGCAATGGCTTCTCTTAACACAATGTTTTCAGTCCTATCGCATAGTTGGGTTTGTTCACCAAGTACGCATGAGTATGTTAACTTTGAGGGTGATTTGACATAAATGCTGTTGAAAACGGCCTAAAACCTCGTACAATTCACTAAAAACGACCTTTGAAAGCATGATTAGCAATGGCTCCTCTGTGCACACTGTTTCCAATCCTATCGCATAGTTCGGTTGATTTAACAAGAACGCATGAGTATGTGAGCTGTGATGGTTATTAGTCATAAATGCTGTTGAAAACAGACTAAAAATCCCTACAATGCACTAAAAACGACCTTTGAAAACATGATGAGCAATGGCTCCTCTTACCACACTGCTTTCAGGTCTAAGGCATAGCTAGGTTGATTCACACAGAAAGCATGAGTGTGTGAGCAGTGAGGAGTGTTTGACATAAATGCTCTTGTAAACGGAATAAAAACCAACAACGCATTCAAAACGACCTTTGAAAGCATAATGAGCAATGGCTCGCTCCTCTTACCAAGCTGTTTTCAGTGCTATAGCATCGTTGGGTTGATTCACACAGAAAGCATGAGTGTGTGAGCAGTGAGGAGTGTTTGACATAAATGCTGTTGTAAATGGCCTAAAAAAACCAACAATACAAACAGGTCTAAGGCATAGCTAGGTTGATTCACACAGAAAGCATGCGTGTGTGCGCATTGAGGGTTGTTGGACATAAATGCTGTTGTAAATGGCCTAAAAAACCCAACAATACAAACAAAACGACCTTAGAAAGCATGAAAAGCAATAGCCCCTCTTTCCACACTGTGTTTAGTCCTATCGCGTAGCTTGTTTGATTCATCCAGAAGGATGCGTGTGCGAGTAGTGAGGGTGATTTGACATAAATGCTGTTGAAATGGCCTAAAGACCCCAACAACGCAATCAAAACGACCTTTGAAAGTAAGATGTGCAATGGCACCTATTACCACACTGTTTTCAGTCCTATCGCATAGTTGGGTTGATTCACCCTGAACGCATTAGTATGTGAACTGTGAGTTAGATTGGACAAATGCTGTTGAAAACGGCCTAAAACGCCGTACAATGCACTCAAAATGACATTTGTAAACATGGTGAGGAATGACTCCTCTTACCACACTGTTTTCAGTCCTATCGCATAGCTGGGTAGAATCACCCAGGAAGTATGAGTATGTAAACAGTGAGGGTGATTGGGCATACATACAGTGAAAACGGCCTAAAACCCCAACAATGCAATCAAAACGACCTTTGAAAACACGATGAGCAATGGCTGTTTTTATCACAATGTTTTCGATAGTTCATTTATAGACAGTTTGTTCATGTGGGAACGGGGTTATGCGAAAATCGTTCACTATACCGCCGAAAGAGATTTGGCCTGCAGAGGCTCGAAATGGTATATTGGGGCAGATTTATGAAAAGATTGGTGGTTTAATTGGTCTTTTCTTACTTAAAAACATTATACAACAGCCGACTGAATCCCTTTCCCACCTATAGACACGTTTCAAACATTTGCAGCGTAAACTTAAGAAAAAAAGCTCATATTAAATGCGGATGTCGTTATTTGACACAGTATGTTTAAGTATTCAATAAATATACTTTTAATTATAAATATCTACTAAAATCTTTCCTAGATATCTACTAAAATCTTTCCTAGATAGTTTCAGAATGATCTGTTTCAGATTTGTTATTTATAGGTTGAAAAATTGTTAACATTAAAAAGTTTCCTTTTTCTTAAATTTATTTATAATCAATGATGAGCTGGTGTTAACTTAATTATACCGGTATTTTAGTTATATCACTGTATTTCAATTTTAAATTGCCAGTGCTACAGGTATTATCCTGAATGATACTGATGGATGGGGGGGGGGGGGGTTAATCCTTATGGGGATGTTCGGGGTGGGGGGGGGGGGAAGCTGGGGTAAGACCAGTTAACTTTAACAACACTTGAATTTGGTCTTCATTGTCCTTGAAGTTGGTAATTGGATTATTTACCGTTATCAACCCTTCTCCACATACAACAACACTTGAATGTGGTTCCCATTGTTCTTAAAGTTGGTAATTGGATTATTTGCCGTTATCAACCCTTTTTCACATACAACAACACTTGAATGTGGTTCCCATTATTCATGAAGTTGGAAAGTGGATTATTAGCCTTTATCAACCCTTTCACAAATACAATACAACTTGAATGTGGCCTTTATCAACCATCTCTTTTCCACATACAACAACACTTGAATGTGGTCCTCATTGTTCTTGAAGTTGGTAATTGGATTATTTGCCGTTATCAACCATCTCTTTTCCACATACAACAACACTTGAATGTGGTCCTCATTGTTCTTGAAGTTGGTAATTGGATTATTTGCCGTTATCAACCAACTCTTTTCCACATACAACAACACTTGAATGTGGTCCTCATTGTTCTTGAAGTTGGTTATTAGATTATTTGCCTTCATAAAACATTATCCGCATACAACAAAACTGCAGAAGACTACTTTGAAGACATTCATATATTGAAACTCTATTAATCAAAGTGTCAACACTACAAGTGTCATTTATGTTCCACCAATGGGCTTACAGTTCTGGTGTGAGAAAGGCAGGAAAAACATGGTTAGATGAACTGGCCGCCCTGATATTACTGTAAACTTGTTGGAAATGGCATTGACATGCAATCAAGCAATACAACATTTTAATCTGTTCCATAGTCAGTAAATATACAGCAGAAAACTTTGAAAAACATGTGCGCAAAACTGTGAACAAATATTGAAATGAAAGTTTCATTAATGAAAATAGTTCAAAACATTGTGGCAGAGGACGAAATTACTCATTATGAGCAATTTTCTCCTTTGCAACAATTTCGCAAAATGTCATCGGCTGCATATGTGTCACGCAATCAAGAAATAAACCATTTTAACCCTGTCGCATAGTAGGTAAATCTACAGCAGAAACAATTGAAAAACATTTAAGCACAAATGTGAACAAAATATTGCAACGAAAGTTATATTAATGAAAAGAGTTCAAAACATTGTGTCAATGGACAAAATTACTCTTTATGAGTATTGGCGTTGACATGCAATCAAGCAATAAACCATTTTAAACCTGTCGCACAGTCAGTAAATCTACAGCAGAAAACATTGAAAAACATTTAAGCAAAACTGTGAACAAATTTTGAAATGAAAGTTTCATTAATAAAATTAGTTCAAAACATTGTGGCAGAGGACGAAATTACTCATTATGAGCAATTTTCCCTCTTTGCCACAATGTTGCAAGAAGTCATCGGCTGCATATGTGTCAGAACGGGTCAAACTTTACAAACACTTACAGACACTTTCTGACACCTCTGCAGCAGAAGACTTTTGAAAACATTGTGCCGAAAGGTCAAAAGGACTAATTGCTCATGATGAGCAATTTCTCGTTTTGCCAAACTGTATTCCAACCCTTTTCAATAATAATACTTTCATTTAAAGTAATTTTACATTTTATTGCCTAGAATATTTTCAAGTTGTCTATTGCAAATGTCTGGTATGTGGAAAAGGGTAGAACAGGCCAGCCTAGTTTTGTAGATAAAGGATAAAACCTGGTTTGAAAGAGTGGTGGGAACAAGAATGATTTTGACAGGAGTTTATAAAATTGTGAGAAAGGTCAAATTGCTTGCTTCTCTATGTACATATATCTAGAATGGGGTGTATTTCATGATCTTATATCCGTATTTGACCTCCAAAACCTATGTTATGGGTGATCAAAGATTTGTCTCAGTGAGATGATTACTTTGAGTACCCACAACAAAGGTTGAAATAAAGAATTATATTTTTGTGGGGGCAGAGACTATTATACTCTTCCTTATCTAAACCTCTGCATGCAATATTGCACCATTTATCATCTGTACTATAAATAGGATACCAATGGTCAATATACCTCTCTATGTAATGTTGCACCACTTATCATCTGTATTATAGATAGGATAACAATGGTCAATATACCTCTGTATGTAATGTTGCACCACTTATCATCTGTATTATAAATAGGATAACAATGGTCAATATACCTCTGTATGTAATGTTGCACCACTTATCATCTGTATTATAAATAGGATAACAATGGTTAATATACCTCTGTATGCAATGTTGCATCATTTATCAGCTGTATTATAGATAGGATAACAATTGTCAATAGACCTCTGTATGTAATGTTGCACCATTTATCATCTGTATTATAAATAAGATAACAATGGTCAATAGACCTCTGTTTGCAATGTTGCATCATTTATCATCTGTATTATAGATAGGATAACAATGGTCAATATACCTCTGTATGCAATGTTGCATCATGTATCATCTGTATTATAGATAGGATAACAATGGTCAATATACCTCTAAATGCAATGTTGCACCATTTATCATCTGTATTATAAATAGGATAACAATGGTCAATAGACCTCTGTATGCAATGTTGCACCATTTATCATCTGTATCATAAATAGGATAACAATGGTCAATAGACCTCTGTATGTAATGTTGCACCATTTATCATCTGTATTATAAATAAGATAACAATGGTCAATAGACCTCTGTATGCAATGTTGCACCATTTATCATCTGTATTATAGATAGTATAACAATGGTCAATAGACCTCTGTATGCAATGTTGCATCATTTATCATTTGTATTATAGATAGGATAACAATGGTCAATATACCTCTGTATGTAATGTTGCATCATTTATCATCTGTATTATAGATAGTATAACAATGGTCAATAGACCTCTGTATGCAATGTTGCATCATTTATCATCTGTATTATAGATAGTATAACAATGGTCAATAGACCTCTGTATGCAATGTCGTACCATTTATCATCTGTATTATAAATAGGATAACAATGGTCAATAGACCTCTGTATGCAATGTTGCACCATTTATCATCTGTATTATACATAGGATAACAATGGTCAATAGCAATTATTTATTGTATTTTCGACAACATTATTACAGCTTTTAAGTAGCATTCCGTGAGTAATGATAATCTGAATACCCCCTCTTGTATGCTCTAACGTTTTACATAATGAGACGGGTGCCTGTGATGAATTAGAATAACATGGTTTCACAGCTTAAGTGTGCTTAACCCTTCTTCACATTCAGACAAGTTCTGAAGTCTCCTGACGATTGACTTTAAAAATATTGCGTAAAAAAGTGAAATTGCTCATAATAAGCAATTTCTCATTGTTTTCACAATGTTTACAGCTTCATTAAATAGTTCTCCTTTCATTGATAAAATTTCCATATATTTAGCTCATGCTTTTGATAATGTAAAACTCTTTTTTCCTTTTATATTCAGAGCTCTAGATGCAGACGTATAATTCATCTTGTTAATCCCTTCCTATCAACATTTTCATTGTTATGCATCTGTAGCAATGATCTTTTGAAAAGTAGCAACATTTTCAACTTGATTTAAATATCAAACTATCATTTATAATCTAGAGATTTGTTTATTTTTGAAACTATATTTTAAAGTTGTCTGCTACAGATATTTTGTATGTGGGATCGGGTTGAACCCTTATTTAACCTGCAAACCCTTTAGTGTGGGTATTGAAAATAATCGTATCGAGCAGTAAAATGATTCATTCAAGTACCCACAATATAGGGCTTAGTTTATAAAATTAGAGTCATACTTTGGCAATTGATCCGTTAACTCCTGATATACCATGGTATACATGAATTTCTGCTTGGTAGTTATGCTAGTCCATAGATTACTTTACACGTAAAGTATATACTTCAATCAAAAACAAACGTTAACGTAAATCATTAAAATTGACCAAGTAAAGAAGACCTACTCAGCAGCTGTCAGCTTATCTTCCAACTTAAGCATAATTTTCTAAACAAATTATTGATACATTTTGACGAAATATAAATTCAGTTGAGGCTTACCACAAAAAAAGCAATAAATTACATGTCACTGTTTCCAGTCAATACAATTGACCACTTCAACATAACAGAGTGACCGAGTGGTTAGCGTAAGGGATAAGGAACTGGACGCCCCGGGTTCGGTCCACATTCGCGGAGGTCATTGTGGATTACCGCTGGACAAGGAACATTGAACGAACGAACGGTGGTGACTTCCAAACTTCATACTTCACATTTCACAATTCACACTTCATACTTCACACTGCATAGATAATATGTTTGAAGTGTGAAGTTTGAAGTCTGAAATCTAAAGTTTGAAACTCAGACTTCATATTTGACACTTCATAGATAATATGTTTGAAGAGTGAAGTGTTAAGTGTGAAGTGTGAAGTATGAAGTCTGAATTTCATACTTCACACTTCACACTTCATACTTCTGTCTTCAAACTTCAAACTTCAAACTTCACATTTCACCCTTCAAACTTCACACTTTTGACTTCATACTTCATACTTCACACTTCACTATTCACTCTTCAGACTTCGAACTTCACACTTCAGACTTCATTCTTCACATTTCATACTTCAAACTTCAAACTTCAAACTTTACACCTCAAACTTCATACTTCAGACATCAAACTTCATACTTCAAACTTCAAACTTCACACTTTACACTCCAAACATATTATCTATAAAGTGTGAAGTATGAATTCTGAATTTCAAACTTCTGACTTCAGACTTCAGACTTCAAACTTCACACTTCAGATATATTGTCTATGAAGTGTGAAGTATGAAGTATGAAGTGTGAAGTGTGAAGTGCGAAGTGTGAAATGTGAAGTGTGAAGTATGAAGTGTGAAGTTCGAATTGTGAAGTTTGGAAGTCACCACCTGTCTTTCATAACATTGCCTAGCCTAGTACCGGGTTGACTGAGCCCGGCCAGGTAGCTCAATTGGAGGTGTATCTGACTTGTGATCTGGAGGTCACGGGTTCGATACCCGGTTGCGGCGACATTCTTTCGGGCGATGTTTTCCATTGCCTCTCACCTGTGATCTATGTGAGAAAGTAGTCAGTGGCTTCGAAAGAATGTTGTGTAAGTACTGGTGTGGGAAAGCCAGGAAAACATGGGTAGGTGCACTGACCGCCGTGATATGACCAAAGCTGTTGAAAGCGGCGTTAAACTCCAAACAAACAAAAACCGGATTAACTACCCTGGGAAGTGAAGTGTCGTCGTAATATAACTGTTTTCATTGCTATGTGATGACAAATATTTCTATTGAAATTATTTTCAGAATGGCGTCTTCAATTTTGAAGTCATCAGATGAGATCCCACATTGTTATCCCTGCCAGGTGATCGATGACGTCACGACAGACGCTGTTTACCTATGTGAGGATTGCAAGCATAATTTGTGTGAACACTGTCGGGAACACCACCGAACAACTATGATAACGCGGAACCATACAGTTATAAAGCTCCGTCATACACACAGTTGTGCATCAGAGTTCCAGGTAAGCGGGCGTCGCCATCAAAATGAAGACCTACACGATCGTGTACAAGATATGTCCATATCTCCAAAAGTCAGTACCAAGCCAGGAACCAGTAAGGCAGTAAATGTCTATAAAACAGCGACACTGAAATCCGACATTAACGTGTCGATAGATAGTGATGATGGTCCGTCTGAAGTTACAGGAATAATGATGTTACAGGATATTATTATTGTATGTGATAAAGCTAACTCTAAATTAAAGGTGTTTGACTCTCGTCATAAATTTCTATACGAACACGTATGTGACTATGAACCATTTGACATTGATAAGTTAGACGATACGACCGTAGTTGTATCTCTATGGGACTCTACTATCAGACTGATGTCTGTGGGAAAGGATAGCATGACTGAACTTCTAAAGATCAACACACAGATTCCATGTTACGGGGTATCTAGTTTTGACGGCAAGATTTACTGTGTTGTGAGACGTACAACAGATAACGACTCAGACAGGTTCTCGCAGATCCAAGTGTACACACCAGACGGCACATTACAACGTAGATTCGAATTTCTGTCTGACGGTAAAGTGGATTGTAACCATCTACACTATATAACAGTAAATCCCCAGACTGGTACCCTTTACGTTACTGACTATGACCAAGGTGTTTTGGCCTTGTCTACACGTGGACGTGTTATTGCTGTCATGTCTACTCCACTGTTAAAGAGCCCCTTGGGAATCGCTGTCGATGATGTCGGTCAGATGTATGTGTGTGGAAATAATTCTCACAATGTGATACAGATGTCTTCAGATGGACAGGATGCCGTAGAAATTGTATCTAAAGATAAAAGATGTAATTCATCACAATGTATAACAATACAAGGAACCAAAATGTTCCTGTGTCGTCGTCAGAGTGATACTGTATCTGTCTATGATTTATCATAATCTGGCTTTGAAAATCATATTTTATGATCGTGTTTATGATCGTGTTGGAGCTCTTCTTTCAACATCATGTTTGATTATATATATATATATATATATCTTTCGGAGTATTTGTTTAACATGACATAATTCAGAATATTTGGATATGCCTCAATCCCGTATATATCGTTCTTGATTCGTCTTCTTACTGAAATTTCGGTGTCTTCAGATCTCAACCGTTTATGTAGTTGTTGTTCTGTATCTGTTCAAAGGAGAAGCGTATGCAGTCCGAGTTATTGTGGAAAACTCGTGTATAAGGCTGTACTATTCCTTCTCCAGTAATAAACGAAACATATAAACACATATTAGGGAAACATGTGTTAAATTTCACGATGGTCAAAATTATATTTGAGTCGTTTAAAATCAACCAATAACAACGAACATGGCCAGGGGTCGTGATAGAGCGACAAAGAGAGAGAGAGATAGGGAAAAACAGTGGGAGAGAGGGAGAAGGATAGAGAAGAAGAGAAAGAGAGAAGTAGAGAGGGACAGAGATAGAGATAGGCATAGAGAGACAGAGAGAGAGAGAGATTTGTAGAGAAGGGAGAGAGAGGGAAATGGAGAGAAGTAGGGCGAGACGTAGAGAGAGAAGTAGAGAGAGAGAAAGAGGGAGAGAGAGAAGTATGGAGGGAGTGGGAGAGAGAGATAGAGAGTGGGGAAGAGAGTGAAGTATAGATATAGAGACAGAGAGATGGAGGGAGATAGGGAGAGAGGGAGAAAGAAAGAGGGAGAATGATATAGGGTGAAAGAGAGAGAGGGAGAAAGAGAGAGAGAGAGAGAGAGAAATAGAGAGAGAGATAGAGAGAGAGAGAGGGGGAGAGATAAACAGTGGGAGAGAGGGAGAGGGATAGAGAGGGAGAGAAAGAGATAAGTAGAGAGGGAGAGAGAGAAAGTGATAGAGGCATAGCTAGACAGAGAAAGGGAGAGAGAGGGAAAGGGAGAGAAGTAGGGAGAGAGGGAGAGAGAGAATTAGAGAGAGAGAAAGAGGGAGAGAGTGAAGTAGAGAGGGAGTGAGAGAGAGAGAGTCGGGAAGAGAGTGAAGTAGATAGAGAGAGACAGAGAGAAGGATGGAGATAGGGAGATATGGAGAAAGAGAGAGGGAGAAAGAGAGAGGGAGAAAGAGAGAGGGAGAAAGAGAGAGGGAGAAAGAGAGAGGGAGAAAGAGAGAGGGATAATGAGATAGGGTGAAAGAGAGAGGGAGCAAGTGGGAGAGATAGGGAGGGAGAGAGAGATATAGAGAAAGATACCGAAATACGTAGAGAGGGAGAAAGAGAGGGAGAGAGAGGGAGAGCGAGATACGTAGAGAGAGAGAAAAGGGGGAGAGAGAAGTAGAGAGGGAGTGAGAGAGAGTGGGAGAGGTAGAGAGAGTGAAGTAAAGAGAGATATACAGAGAGAGGGAGGGAGAGAGGCAGAAAGGGAGAGGGAGTATGATAGAGGGTGAAAGAGAGAGGGAGAGGTACATAGAGGGAGAGGGGAGAGAGAGAGGAAGAGAGATTGAGAGAGAGAGAATGAATGAGATATATATGGAGAGAGATACAGAAAGACGTATAGAGGGAGAACGTGAGGGAGAGAGAGAGGGGAGGGGGAGAGAAGTAGAGAGAGAGGGAGAGAGAAAGAGGGGGAAAAAGTAGTAGAGAGGGAGTGTGTGTGAGAGAGAGAGAGAGTGCGAGAGAGAGAGAGAGTGGGGAGAGAGTGAAGTATATAGAAAGAGAGTCAGAGAGAGGGAGAAAGAGAGAGGGATAATGAGAGAGGGTGAAAGAGAGAGGATAAAGAGATAGGGAGAGGTAGAGATAGGGAGAGAGAGAGAGAGGGAGGGAGATGGAGAGAGAGAGAAAGAGGGAGGTATATATATGTATATATAGAGAGAGATACAGAAAGACGTAGAGAGAGAGCGAGAGAGAGAGAGATGGAGAAAGAGAAGGAAGAGAGGGAGATAGAGAGAGGGGAGAGAGAGAGAACGATAGAAAGAGAGAGGTATAGAGGGAGAGAGATATAGATAGAAGGGGGAGAGAAAGAGAAATAGAGAAGTAGAGAGGGAGAATGGAGCGGGCGTGATATTGTTATCGTATAGAGATGCTACCGAGATCAGACTCTTGGGCGAGAATGAGGGCAATTATATTTCTTTTATTTAAATCTTTAAAATCTGTTAAATTATAGAATCGAGAAAAGCACGGGGACAGAGAGAAAGAGAGAAACAGAGAGGGGAAGAGAGAGAGAGAAAGATATATAGAGAGAGAGAAGGAGAGAGAGAGATAGGGAGAGAAAGAGTTGAAGAGAGGGAGATGGAGAGAGAGGGAGAGAGCTAGAAAGAGAAAAGTAGAGAGGGAGAGAGAGAGATATAGAGGGAGAGAGAGAGAAAGAGAGAGAGAGGGAGAGAAAGAAGTAGAGAGAGGTAGAGAGAAGTAAAGAGAGGGAGGAGAGAGAGAGAGAGAGAGAGAGAGGGGAAGTGAAGTATAGAGAGAGAGGGAGAGAGAAGTAGAGAGAGAGAGAGAGAAGTAGAGATAGAGAGAGAGGGAGAGAGAGGGAGTGAAGTATAGAGAGAGAGAGGGAGAGAGATAATAGATAGAGAGGGGGAGAGGACGAAGGAGAGAAAGAGAGAGAGAGAGAGAAAGAGAGAGACAGATAGAGAGACAGAGAGAGAGAGGGGAAGAGAGTGAAGTATAGATATAGAGACAGAGAGAGGGAGGGAGGAAGATAGGGAGAGAGGGAGAAAGAGAGACGGAGAGAGAGAGAGAGAGAGAGAGAGAGAGCGAGAGAGAGACACATAGAAGAAGAGAGGAAGGAAGGGGCGGGTGTGATAGTTCATCGTATAGAGATGCTACCGAGATCAGACTCTTGGGTGAGAATGGGGACCAATAGTAGAAATATTGTTGTGTAGGAATTTGTGTAGTCCTAATATTGAAAAGACTGATCGGTATTCACCAGCAGTTTTATAATTGGTGATTTGTTTGCCATTGTCAGTAACTTTTTGACATCAATAATGCATATGCAATTCATATTTATCGTATAGTGTCTGTCTAAAAGTTCAATTGGACTAAAATATTGTTTTTACCGGAAGGGATCAACTCGAAAAGTCAACTCTTTGATATTATAATAAAGCAGTCTTTTATTCAAGATTTCCGCCTGACGTACTTTTTGAGTAAATTGGTTTTCTTTTCTGACGGCTGCTATTCACATTTTATATAAATTGTTGAAAATACTTTATTTATTCATATTGTGTTCATAAAACATATTGTATGAGATAATGTGCATATACAATCAAAAGTGGACAGTGTGAAACTTGATACAAGTGGGTGTATTTAGATTGTCCTAACGGGCGAGTGCTCGTTAAAAGCTGTTCTTTAATTGACTGATTATGCTGGGCCATCATTCTAGCGAGTGCTTGGTGTGTTCGGAAAATCTCAATACACCCCTGATCTCATTTAACATCATAAATAAGACACGTCATAGGACACTCACCCATCGGCACTTTCTGAACAGCGGTGATCTACAATGTCTCGCACCTCTGATACAGGTTCGATATTCTCAAAAGTTATCATGCTATGAATGCAATATCTAAATTTGTGTGCTCCCTGATATGATTACTTGAATATGTTATGATTGTTAATTATTTTGATTTGCATGTGCATAAGTAATACTATATATATCATATAGCCATTATAACAAAATTCCCAACACAGTTAACACCTGGTTGTTAGAATGCTGACGCATTGGTTCAGATGGACGAGCGGGCGTTGATAAAAGTTAATTCCCCTTACGCAGATTTATCTGCTTTACACTTGAGTGATTGTATTCAAATTTAACAGGAAGTTGCTTACATGGAAATAAAGTCTGGAATTGTGTATGGTGTCACTAAGGCGACTTAATGGACTGTAATGGTCACCGTTATCCTAGTTTGGTGGCTATGGAGTGTTTTATTTTTTACCCGGATTGTTAGTTTTAAGTCTTAGTAGCTTTCATATTAAACGTCTTTGTATAATGATCTTGAAAATATTGCTTTGTATTTATTCATTGTAACTAAAATAACGTTTATTGCAATGTATCTTAAGTAATATTCTCAACGCAGATATTTTGTTCTTTCTGGTTGATTGATTGATTGATTGATTGATTGATTGATTGATTGATTGATTGATTGATTGGGGTTTAACTCAGTCAAATCTCGCCGGCCAATGCAATAACCAATGTGTTTTCTTTCCGAGCAATAGGTGGTTTTTCCAAACGAGCATTAACTAACAACTACTTTTCTGCGAATGTAGGAGATACATGAACACTTGTATTATTCATAATTTAAAAACAGTTTTAGTGCATACTTTGTAATAACTTGTTTTGTCATATTAATCAGTGAGTGTACGAAAGACTAGAACAATAAATCCTATATATAGGTAACAGTATTTAAGAACGCATTTCAAATTTAAACAGAAATGTTTAGCCTGGAGTGTTTATTAACATACATGTAGTGAACCTTTCTACTGCCTTTCTACTGAGCTACCTTATGTAGCAACGTGATCTAAAGTTTTGAACCGTCTTAATCAGGGACTTTTTATGACGGTTGCAATAGTATGTGGCCAGGTATTGTGCGCCGCTTTAAACACTATCTCTGCCACATCACGGCGTTTCCTGCGTAAATAACCAATACATCTGTTAAGTTAAACTTGATACAAACGTATCAGATATAATGTAATCCCCACAATCCTGAGTGCCAAGAAGAGACTGTTTACTCAAACCGGGTCCAAACCCGTCTCTTGCCTATTATATAGCAACGAACGAAAGTGTGTAGTTCTCACCTAAACAAGGCGTTCATATTGCTATTTTGATATGGGGATTTCTTTCAAAACAAGCCTCAACACGTAGAAAACATGAGAACCATACCCCTCATTTTAAACCCGACAGATCATTGTTAGCGTTCACCATGGACAGTTTCCTCCAATGCCATTAACCTTATTTTGCGAGACTATGCACTTAGCCTTACCCAGTAATCTCCCTTTGGCTGAAACATCCGTTTGAACTTAAAACTAGTCTGACACACGTTATAAGCAAGTGCATTGAAAATGGTACACATCTGCTTTCTGAACAGTGAAGATTAAGCTTAGTCGTTATTTTCACACAGTCTAATCAATATATACACAGATAATATGAAAAAGGCAAAGCCTCATCACGAGCACAGCGTCTATAATGGGTCTAACCTGTAGGTATGTGACTACCATGATAAAGGAATCTGTTTCAAGCTGTCGGAACTGAGACAGCTGTTGTACACTATTCCTACTTTATCTCTTGGTGCCAAGTCAAATCTTGAACAATTTTAACATTCAATTCATCACATGAACATAATCAATACAGGTAAAAACAAAAAAATAGTGAAAACAATTTTTTTCTTCAATTAGGCTTAGTGACATAGTTTCTGGGTTAAAAGCAATGTTCAAAATATCTATTCTGCCAAAGTTTCAACATTCTAACATTAAAAGAACAGCTGTCAGAGTGTTAACATGATTTTCCTTTAATTTGGTCTAGTGACCTTATGTTTGACCCGACTTGACCAATATTTGAACTTGATATAGATATCAATAATCATCAGGCGAACATTCTGACAAAGTTTCAATATGCTGAATCAAACCTTGAGGTCAAGCTGTTTACAAGATTGTTCTCAAATGTTTTTCTTTGGACCTCATTGTTTCTTTTTTATTCAACATGACCTATATTTTAGTCTAGATTTCACCAAAACACCAGTTCTGACACAATTTCAACAAGTTAAAATAACAAATGCAGCATTCAAAATGTCTGAGTGTGAACAAAATGTTACTTCATTTTGGTCTAGTGACCTAGTTTTTGACCCACCCTGACCCTTATTCTTACTAGGTCTAGATATTGTCAAGACAAACATTCTGACAAAGCCTCAAGCTGCTCAAGGCAAAGTGTGGTTTCTAGACTAACAAGATTTTCCTTCAATTTGGTGGAGTGACTTAGTTTATGACCCAACATAACCTAGTTTATGACCGAATAAATTTAAACTTAGCCTAGATATCATCAAAACAGTTATGCTTAAGTTTAAAATAATGCATCCAGAGTGTTTTCAATATGTTCCTTCAAATTGACATTGAAACCTAGTTTTTCACCTCACAGGACCCAGTCTATAACTTGGCCAAGATTTGATGGATATGATTTTCTGATAAACTTTCATTCATATTGGATGTTGTAAAATGTTGCCTGTAGATTGTTCACAAGGCAATTGTTGATGGCGTGTGACCAAAGGACAGCAGACAAAACCTGATCATAAAAAACACAAACTGTGCAATAAAAAAACAGGACTTCCTTTATATACTACATTTCATTAGATAAAAACAAGCTTGATATGATTTTGATAAACTTATCCATTAATAAAGATTACCTTGTATGAATCCATTAGTAATAAAGGTAATCAGCTGAAGTTCTTTTCCTGTCCTGTCATAACAGCTGTAATTCCATCAGTAAATGGGTTTCTCTCAATATATTCCCTTGTTTGATGTTGATGCAGGAAGTTATATCCCACAGTCAAAGATGCATGCAATTTTCATTGTTATGACAGGCACCAATGACCAACGGGTATATCACTAACTGCCTATATGAACTTCTTCTCCCATTATCGCCATAACAGCTGTGATTCCATGATTGTACAGGTTGATCTCAATCCATTTACTGTTTTGATGTGTATGCAGGAAAGAATATTACCCCACAGTCAAAGATGCATGATATTTTCATTGTATAGACAGGTACCAATGACCAAGGGGTATATCACTAACTGCTTATATGAATTTCCTCTCTAGTAATCGCCATCAGATGTATTCCATGATTGTATGGGATGTTCTAAATCCATTCTGTTTTAAAATAAAACTTGATGCAGAATATGATTGACTGCTGTTATAATAAATGACATCAGACAATAACTGCAAAGTCAATAGTCGACAAAACGGCCGCCATTCATCGATTTACCTTTTTCTATCTCAAAATCACGGAAACCACTAACAATATTACAACTGTAAATTGTGTTTATGAAATTGAACACAAAATTGTTCCGTAATGGGTCAGTAACAGACCAAATAACTGATTTATTCATCAACCACCTTTCATAACCAAAACAAATTGATATTGTTTCATTTCATTATTAAAGTGGGTTTAATAGTGGATACTGGATGAGAAGAAATTAATTTAAATTTTGGTAATCTTTCGCACTTTTTGATGCCGCAGCAACCAAAGTTCTACACAGAATGTAAGTATTTGAACAATTGGAAAGAAGACCAACAAAGGAACATTCCTATGAAGTTTAGTTGAAATCTAGTGGAATCGCAGTAGTTGTCAGTTGTAGCTAAAACATCTATTTACCTATTTTGTGATGACGCCTAGTTGCTATGACTTTGTAACTAATACATATGGCTTAAATACATTAAGTAGAAAACCACTGAAGTAAGATTTCTTTGCGATTTTCTTAAAATCAGATCACTTTCATAATGATGATTTTCTTTTTTCATGTTGGCCCTTTATCTGATTCATTCTGGCTGCTATGTTTCTCAACCAATCAGTATGGCTTGAACAATTTTTGTAGAGGATCATTTTTACCAAATTATATAACGAATCGGACAAGCAGATTTAGAGTAGAAGAATTTTAGATACTGTTAAGTTATATTGAAATTGGTCCAGATACTTAGGAGAATATGTTGTTTAAAGCGAAAACCGACGGAAATTGTGTGCTTGGTACATTTCGAGAAATATATGATAATAAATCTAATAAAGGGGTCGATTAAAAAATTCCGCCCGGATCCGTACAAACTGTTGTTGACCTAAAACGTCATTGTGACTTTTGTATTTTTCACGGCATTGCAATTGTCTAGCTACACACAAAAAAATACGTTTTCTTAATGCACAGCAATGTTTTTCAATTTATCTTCAGAGTATAATTCCATTGTTTCTAGATGTTGAGGCGTAAATATTTCTTCATAGATACAAAGCATGTGATTTTAATCTATAAGTTAATATGTAAACTTGGGAATATCACATGCTGTCAGTAATTTGTTTGTGTTAGACGTTTTTGTTGTGAACATATTATATTATTGTAAACAATGACCTTTGTGTCTTGAGTGTTAATTAACAAAGGTGGTGTTTGGATCCATGAATATTTAAGGTATTTAGTTTGTCATACCAAATAAAATGGTATTTATACAAAATAGTATGCAGGGTAATCTTTACAAATTAAAATACAACGATTGACAATATACCACGGTACATTGTAACATAAATGGGGACATCTAAAATGGTCTCCCCAGGTTTTGGCAATAAAGTAAACACAGTCTGTGGTAATAATGTTGTCTTATAAGGATATTAATCGTTATATTTGACGTTACTAAAACGGTCTTGTGCCATTCATTTGAGACGTCCAGAGACAATAGCCATAGTATATGAATGTACATATTAACCACGGTCGCTACTGTCTGTACATGATAGAAAGGTGACTTTCGTGTGGCGTAAAACGATAGATATTCACACACAAAGTGTCGCTCACTCGTTTATACCATTAATTCAAAAACAAAGAAACTCTGTTATTATTCATGCCAAGTAAATTTGAAATCAATCTTAAAAGAAAAGATGATTCAATATAGTACAGATATACCACATAATACCAAATAAATAAATCACGTGTGTACTGTGTGCTCGAGGTAAATATAATAAAGATTATTTATAACAGAAGAAAAAAGGGTGGGGTAAGCGAGAAATCGTACAGAGTAATGAATTGTTTCTAAAGCGGATTTCAGAACGAGTCTTTGTGAGATTGGAAACGAAGCAGACGAAACATACATCTATGTTTTATCAATAGCTGTTTTATGTACAGTTATTTGGTGTGAAACTGTGAATGCAGGTTTGTTTTCGTGTTTGGTGGACAGTTTAAGACAAAGGATCAGTCATTTTACGAGGGAGTCATTGATATAAAAGGTATATTGGAGAAGATTTATGAAAAAAATGTTTTTTTAATTGGCATTTTCTTGAAAACAGGTGACTTAAGCCCCTTTCCCACCTACGGACACGTTTTAAAGTCTTTGCTGCAGACCACTTTAGAAAAAATGCTCATATTAAATGAGGATGTCGCTATTTGACACAATATATTTTAATTATTCAATAAATATACTTTTAATTACTTATATTTATTAAAATATTTCCTAATTATTTTCAGAATGGTCTGTTTCACATTTGTTATTTACAAGTTGAAAAATTGTTTATATTAAGTAGTTTCCTTTTTATTTTTAATCCAGTCCAGTTAACTTTAACAAAACTTGAATGTGGTCTTCTTTTTCCATGAAGTTGGTAAATTGATTATTCTACTTCATCAACCCTTTCCACAATACAACAACAATTGAATGTGGTCTTCATTGTCCTTGAAGTTGGTAAATTGATTATTTGTCTTCATCAAACCTTTCCCTCATAAGACAACAATAGAATGTGGTCTTCATTGTCCGTGAAGTTGGTAAATTGATTATTTGCCTTCATCAAACCTTTCCCTCATACAACAACAATTGAAGGTGGTCTTCATTGTCCGTGAAGTTGGTAAATTGATTATTTGTCTTTATCAATCCTTTCCCACATACATTAACAATTGAATGTGGTCCTCATTATTCATGATGTTGGTAATTGGATTATTTGCCTTTATCAATCAACCCTTTCCCACATACAACACAACTTGAATGTGGTCCTCATTGTTCTTGAAGTTGGAAAGTGGATTGTTTGCTTTCATAACACCTTATCAGCATACAACAAAACTGCAAAAGCCTACTATAAAGATATTCAGATATTGAAACTCTATTCATTAAAGTGTCAACACTACAAGTGTCATTCATGCTTCACCAATAGGCGTATAGTTCTGGTGTGAGAAAGCCAGGAAAAACATGGTAAGATGCACCAGCCGCCCTGATATTACTGTAAACTTGTTGAAAACAGCCTTCACATGCGATCAAGCAATACACCATTTGAATCTGTTTCTTAGTCAGTAAATCTACAGCAGAAAATAATTTAAGCAAAACTGTGAACAAATATTGAAATGTCTGTAGCAGACAACTTTCTACATATAGACACTCTCTGACACGTCTGTAGCAGACAACTTTCCACATATAGACATTCTCTGACACATCTATAGCAGACAACTTTCCACACATAGACATTCTCTGACATTTCTGTAGCAGACAACTTTCCACACATAGACACTTCTGACACCTACTCTGCTAGCAGAAGACGTTTGAAAACATTGTGCCAAAAGGATTAATTTCTCATGGTGAGCAATTTCTCGTTTTGCCAAACTGTTTTCCAACTCTATTAAATAATAATACTTTCATTTAAAGTAATTTTACAGTGTATGCCTAGATTGTTTTAAAGTTGTCTGATTTATGGTATGTGGGAAAGGCTTAAAGAGGCTAGCCTAGCATTGTAGATAAAGGGTAAAACCTGGTTTGAAAGAGTTTAGGGAAAAAACGATGCTTTTGACAGGAGTTGATACATATATATATTAGAAAGGTAAAATTGATTGCTTCTCCATACATAATTCTAGATAAGTGTGTTTTGCATGATCTTAGATCCTTATTTGACCCCCAAAACCCTATGTTATTGGCGATCAAAGGAATTGTCTCAGTTAGAATGATTCATTTGAGTACCCACAACAAAGGTTTGAATTAAGAATAAGATTGTTTGGAGAAGAGACCATTATACTCAACCTTGTATTGAACTCAGCATGCAATGTTGCACCATTTGTCATCTGTTTTATATATAGGATAACAATCGTCAATATCAATTATTTATTGTACTTTCGACAAAATAATTACAGCTCGGTGCGTTAGTATAATCTGAATACCCCCTTGTGTATACTCTACCTTTCACATAATGATATAGGTGGCTGTGGTGAGAGAGAGAGAGAGAGAAATAGAGAGAGAGAATATAATGACATGGTTTTACAGCTTAATCTTGTTTAACCCTTCTTCACATTCAGACAATTTCTGAAGTATACTGACTGGTGACTTTGAAATTATTGTGTCAAAAAGTGAAATTGCTCTTAATAAGCAATTTCTCTTTTTTTTCACAATGTTTTAGTCTTATGACATAGTTCTACTTTCTTTGATAGAATGTTCATAGTTTAGCTCACCTGGGCACGAAGTGCTCATGGTGAGTCGTGATAGCCTTTTGTCGGTCGTCAACAATTTGTTTGTTAACACTCTTAGAGAGCAGTATTATAATCCAATCTTCAGGATAATTATTCATTTTGTTTATCTTGCTGATATCTAGGCCAATTTCCAATAACTTAGGCATGTTGAAACTTTGTCAGAATAAATGTCTTGATGATTTCTATGTTAAGTTGGAATATGGTTGATGGCCGGTCAAAAACTAGGTCACCTTACGAAATTTGAGAAATATCTTGTTTACACTCTAGAGACCAAAATGTTTGCATCAGGAGCTTGAAACTTTGTCAGAATGTTTATCTGTACAGTATCTAGGCCAATATTAAATATGAACACGTCGGGTAAGACACAAGGTCAAGGAAAATCTAGTTAACACTCTGGAACCACATTTTATAATTTATTTTGAAACTTTGTCAAAATAAATGTCTGGATGATATTTAGGCTACCCTTAAATATAGGGCATGTCTGGTCAAAAATTAGGTCACTAGGCCAGATTTGAGAAATATCTTGTTAACACTCTAGAGACCGGAGTTGATTCCGTCAGGAGCTTGAAACTTTGTCAGAATGTTTGTCTTGATAATATCTAGGCCAAGTTCCAATATGAGTCATGTCATGTAGGTCACTAGGCCAAATTGACGGAAAATATTGTTAACACTCTGGAAGCCGCATTTTGAACTTGAGCAGATTGTAACTTTTTCAGAATAGATGTCTTGATGTCGTCTAAGCTAAGTTCCAATATAGGAATGTAGAAACTTAACTCAGGTGAGCGATCAATGGCCACCATAGCTCTATTGATTGATTTATTTTTCGAAATGTTTGCCGCAGATATGTTGTATGTGGGAAAGGGTTAATGATAGCAAGGATCACAAAAGTTCATTGCTTCTTTCAAAAGCAAACCAGGGTTGGTATTGAGATTACCCCTTCTCAGTAATGGCTAGGTACTTGTTCATAATTAAGTTTAACAGGTATCAACTAATCGGCTGTTTGGCTAAATCTGATCAGGCTTCTTTTTTGATAATGTAAACCCCTTCTTTCCTTTTATATGCAGAGCTCTAGATGAGATGTATAGTTCATCTTGTTAATCCCTTCTTACCAACATTTCCATTACTATGCATCTGTAGCAATTAACTTTTGAAAAGGAGCAACATTTTCGTCTTGATTCAAATATCGAACTATCATTTATAGTCTAGAGATTTCTTTATTTTGGAAAATATTTGTTCAAGTTGTCTGCTACAGATCTTTTGTATGTGGGATCGGGTTGAATTGTTATTTCACTTGTGGGTACTGAATATAATCGTCTTGAGCAATGAGTCGATTCTTTTAAGTACAATATAGGATTTCATTTCTAAAATTAGAGTCATACTTTGGCGATGATCCGTTAACTCCTGACTTTTTTATAAAGTATACACAAAGATATATCATGGTATGAATGACTCACTGCTTGGTAGTTGTGCTAGTCGATATATTGAGTTACACGTAAAATGTTCAACTTACATCAGACTCAAACGTTAATGTAAATCATCAAAGCTGACTTAGTAATGTAGGCCTACTCAGCAGCTGTCAGTTAATCTTCCAACTTAAGCATACTTTTCCCGTGTTCGGTCCATAGTCGTGTATGTCAAGGAGGAGTACCGTTGGACAATGCATATTGCCTAGCCTAGTCCCGGGTTCGATCCTAATTGCGGCGGTCATGTTTGAGAGCACTTCGGCAAGGTACATTTCATAGCCTAGTACTGGATTGGTTACCTTGGGAATTGAACTGTCGCCGTGATATAACTGAATTAATGTTGAAAACGGCATAAAACCATTACAAAACAAATCAACATAACTTGATTTCATTGTTATGAAATTATTTTCAGAATGACGTCTTCCATTTTGAAGTCATCGGATGAGATCCCACAATGTGATCCCTGCCAAGTGATCGATGACGACACGACAGACGCTGTCTACATGTGTGAACCATACAGTTATAAAGCTGCGTCATACACACAGTGGTGTATCAGTGTTCCAGGTAAGCGGGGGTCGTCGTAAAGGGAGGTCAGAAAAGAAAGAGGCAACATTTGATCAAAGTCAAAACCTAGACGAACGTGTACAAGATATGTCCCTATCTCCTGTCGCCATTACCAAGTCAGGAACCAGTAAGGCAGTAAATGTCTATAAAACAGCGACACTGAAGTCCGGCCTTAACGTGTCGACTGATAGTGATGATGGTCCGTGTGAAGTTAGAGGAATAGTGCTGATAGAGGATAGAATTATTGTATGTGATGAAGCTAACTCTAAATTAAAGGTGTTTGACTCTCGTCATATATTTCTATACGAACATGTAGGTGAAAACAAACCATATGAGATTGATAAGTTAGACGATACGACAGTAGTTGTATCTCTATTGGACGATACTATCAGACTGCTGTATGTTGGGAGGGATTGCATGGCAGAACTTTTAAAGATTAATACCGGGTTTCCATGTTATGGGGTATGTAGTTTTGACGGCAGAATTTACTGTGTTTTGAAAAGTCAAACATATAACTCAAAATTGTTCTCACACGTCCATGTGTACACACCAGACGGCAAGTTAAAACGTAGATTCGAATAGCTCTCTGACGGTAAAGAGGAATTTAACAATCCATTATATATAACAGTAAATCCCCAGACTGGTACCCTTTACGTTACTGTCTGGGACCAAGGTGTTGTGGCTCTGTCTACAAGTGGACGTGTTATTGCTGTCATGTCTACTCCACTGTTAAAGAGCCCTACGGGAATTGCTGTCGATGATCTCGGTCAGATTTATGTGTGTGGTTGTGGTTCTAACAATGTTATACAGATGTCTGCAGATGGACAGGATGCCGTAGAAATGTTATCTACAAATATAAGATGTAAATTATCCCAATGTATAAATATACAAGGAAACAAAATGTTCCTGGTTCGTCGTGAAAGTGATACTGTATCCGTCTATGAGTTATCATAATCTGGCTTCGATAATCATATTTCATGATCATGTTGGTGCTCTTCTTGATTACATAATTGTGTTTTTCAGAATATTGGGATATGCCTCAATCCCTTCTTGATTCGTGTTCTTGTTGGAATCAGTGTGTCTCCAGATCCTGACCGTTTATGTAGTTGTTTTTTATGTTTCTGAACAAAGAAATAGCGTATGAAGTCCGATTTATTGTGGTAAACTCGTGTTTAAGGCTTATCTATTCAGCTTTATCAATGTTTATATCTATGAAGGCAAATTTTACTTTTGTTTTATGTTTTCCCATTTGTTATTTACTAATTTCATCATGAATAAAAGAGAAGCCTACGCCGTTTCGAATCTTTGCTTTAGCCGTGTTTATTGCGTTTTTCTTTATTTCTATACTCCGTTAGATTTTAATCTATATTAATTAATGTCGTTGGCTGCTAAATGAAAACTCAATCATAACTTGAGCCGAGTGTGTCGGAAGGTCCCAAATATATACATCGTTTTCACGGGAATCGAACATAGAACCCGACAATATACATCTAAGCCACTCTCTCCAGAAGGAAACGAAAACTATTTTCACATACTAGGGAAGCTTGAGTTCAATATTATCGTTTGTTAAAATGATATTCGAGTCACTCAAATTCTACCAATAATAAAGAGCATGGCGAGGGGTCGTGAGTTCAAATCCTGAATAAGCCATTCATTTTGTTTCTACCTTTTCAAATGGCATTATGACAATCATCATTCATATATTAATTATAGATTAAACCTCTTATATGTTGGAAGTTATGGCCAGAGCTCTGTTGTGTTAATGAATAAACTGTAAAAGAAAGACAAGCACGGAGAGGAGAGAGAGAGAGAGAGAGAGAGGAGAGAGAGAGAGAGAGAGAGAGAGAGAGAGAGAGAGAGAAAGAAAGAAAGAGAGAGAGCCATAACTGAGTTGAGCTAATTAATAAATAATAACAGAAAGGAAAACAGCTCTGCAGTACTTCATGTTATACGCTTCTTTTGTAACGTTATGGCCAGAGCTCTGTTGTGTTAATGAATAAACTGTAGAAGAAAGACAAGCACGGAGAGAGAGAGAGAGAGAGAGAGAGAGAGAGAGAGAGAGAGAGAGAGAGAGAGAGAGAGAGAGAGAGAGAGAGAGAGAGAGAGAGAGAGAGAGAGAGAGAGCCATAACTGACTTGAGCTAATTAATAAATAATAACAGAAAGGAAAACAGCTCTGCAGTACTATGTTGATATTGGCCGATGTTCTATAATAGGAGTTGTCAAATTGGAATCTCCAATGTGAAGCTGGGTCAATCAGTGTAATTGTGATTATGAAAAGATTGTTCTAACGGGCGCATGCTCGTTAAAAACTGTACTTTAACTGACTGACTGTGCTATCATTCTAGCGAGTGCTTGGTGTGTTCGGACAATCTGAATACACCTCTGATCTCATTTAACATCATAAACAGGACACGTCATAGAACAACCGCCCATCGTCACTTTGTGAACAGCGTCGATCTACAATGGCCCACGCCTCGGACACAGAATCGATATCCTGAAAAGTAATCATACTATTAATCTTATGTTGCGTGTTCCTTGATATAACTACTTTCGATAAAAGTTTCGAATGTGAATTGTTTTGAGATACATGTGATTATGAAATACACTATTTAATCGTATATAGCCATTATAACAAATTTCCAAACGCAGTTGAAACCTTGTTGTTTGAATGATCACACAATGGTTCGGATGGACTGGTTGGCGTTGATTAACAGTTTCGTTAATTTCCGTTCCGCTGATTTACCTTCTTTAAAATTGACTGATTGTATTTAATTTTAACAGGAAGTTGCATTAGATAGAAAGTAAGCCTGGAAGGTGAAACACGACTGCTTCTAAATGAAGATCACACATGTAATATTCACCGTAAATCTAGTTCAGTGGTTTTGGACTGTTTTATCTTTTATTCAGATTGTTAATTCTAATTCTAGGTAGCATTCATCTTGTATACATATTAAACGTCTTTGTATAGTCTTGAAAGCAGTGCTTGGTATTCATTATGTGTACTCAAAATAACTGTTATTGCAATGTATCCTAAATGCTCCCAAATGCAGATTTGTGTTGGTTGATTGGTTGGTTTATTGATTGATTGATTGATTGATTGATTGATTGATTGCTTGATTGGTTTAACTAAGTCAAATTATTGTAGCCGGTTCAACTACCCATGTGTGTTCTAGCTCACAGCCTTTTGAAAGCAATTGGCGGCTCTTTATGCCGAATATTAACTAACAACTACTTTTCTTTGTGAATGTATGAGATACATGTACACTTGTAATATTCATTATTAAATACAGTTTTAGTGCATACTTTGTAATAACTTGTTTTGTTATTTGATATTATTCAGTGAGTGTGTAGGACAAACTAGAACAATATAATCCTATATGGGTAACAGTAGTAACATTAATATACTATATCATATAGCATCTGACTTACTTCTTTACAGTTGGCCGCTGGATGAATTGTAAGTCCATTGTTGATAGAAATCCGGGAACGTTTCCCATTAATGTCAGTCCCAGGGAATTCGAGAACGCATTTTAAATTTAAAGACAAAAATGTAGGCTGGCATGTTTATTAACACAGTCGACGCCTCAACTGCCTTTCTACTGAGCTACCTGTTGTAGTGACGTCAGCAGGGATATTTTCTGACGGCTACAATGGCATGAGTCAAGGTATTGTGCGCCGCTTTCAACACTACCTCAGTCACATCACAGAATTTCCTGGGTAAATGGATCTAACCAATACATCTTGTATGTTAATCCTGACACCAGCGCATCTGTCCTAATGTTATCCCCCCAACCCTGAGCGCCAAGGAGGGAACTGCTGTTCAAACCGGGTCCAAACCCATCCCCTGCTTATAACAGTGCAACGAGCGGAAGTGTGTAGTTCTCACCTAAACGTGGAGTTCATATTGCTATTTTGGTATAGAGTTTAATTTCAAAACAAGCCTCAAACACGTAGGAAACATGAAGCCTTACCCCGCGTTCAACACGACAGATCATTGTCAGCGGCCATCATGGACATATTTAGATATCCGTCTTCAGTTGTTGATTCAATTTAAGAGCATTGATAAATGGGGAGGATTGTGTTTTGTCGCAGTTGCTTCCCTGCAACCACCAATGACATTAACGTTGTTTGGCGAGACTATGCTTTAAGCCTTACATAGTAATCTCCCTTGTGCTAAAACATTTGTTTGAACATAAACAAATACGACATGGTCTTAAATGATATTGTATTTGCCATATCACAACTAAGTGATCATACAATATTGAGGTATACATATCAGGTTAAAATTCAACCATAGAGGTATGAATATCAGGAAGTAACTTTAGTATGTGTCTCATACGACTTGATTCTAATGTTTCATGAACATCTTATAAGCAGATCCATTACTTATTTCAATTAGTTATGGTATTACATATAAGACTTCATGGTTTATTTGGCGAATCAAGTATAATTGTGCTTATGTCCAGTCTCAAGACAGATCTCTGTATCTGTCATCTGTAAAACCAATATGGAATATAAAATTCTTCAACAACTTGGGATATGTATAAGACCGGGCTACGCAAATAGTCGTCTGTGTAATTGTGAAAGGAAAGAAACGGACGTGTTATAACTTTGTATCAAGGTATGTTCCAATAAAGGTCATGTCCTGTCAAAAACAAGGTCACTGGGTCAACTTTAAGAAAGATCTTGTTTACATTGAGGAGACCACATCGTTTGCTTCAGCAGCTTGAAACTTTGTCAAAATGTTTGACTTGACGATTTCTAGGCCAAGTTCAATAGTGTTAATATCGGGATAAATACTTAGTCTCTGGAAGCTGATATATTTGTTTGAGCATGTTGAAACTTTGTCAGAACGGGTGTTGTGGTGATATCTAGGCTGGGAAAGAACATGGCTCTAGTCCGGTTAAAAACTAGGTTACCAGACCATATTGAAGGAAAATCTTGAAACACTCTAGTTATACAATGTAGCTTACATGAACACAAAATAATTTATTGTATTGGCATAACTCGGGTGAGCGAGCAAGGACCATCATGGCTCTCTTGTTCATCTCTTGGAAAAATCATCAGAACATTCATCTCCATCAAATCGTAGTCAGTTCGAAACTGGATAGTGTTGGGTTAAAAACTAGGCCACTATGCCAAACAAAACTTTGACCAAACTAAGACTTAAATTTTCCATTTAATCTTCGTGAACAATGATCAGAACACATATCTCCATCAAATACCAGTAAGGTTTGACTTCATTATTAGGTTTTGTACGCCAATTTTGAGATTGTTCCAATTATATCACTGCGTGTCCTGGGTACAATTCCAGTTATACCTGTCCATTTATCCTGCCACCAGCCAGTCAGCTGTTATGCTAACCCCGCAACCATGAGCGCCAAAGACGGCATCATTACTACCACTTTTAAAGTTTTCGGAGTCAGGTTTGAAACTTGGTCATGTTGAGTAAAAAAATATTTACTTCTGGCTTTCAGCATCTCGCTTGGAGAGCATTTAAACATGTCATGTCAAGTAATGTCATGTCATATGCGGTTTCAATAAAAATGCTTACTCTTTGCAGCTTAATTCCTACTCTGGATCATATTTTCATCAGCCATTAGCATCAAACACACTAGTGGTTGAAAAGAAGACACTGCTTCCTTTGAGCACAGTATTTCTCTAAAACAAAATCATGTCAAATGATCGTCTGCTAGATCAATATAGTTTGTTATGAATCGTGTATGAGGTTTCTTCATGGGTTCAATGAGTTATTGTATAATGCTTGAAGGGTATACTACCAGTTACATTGGGTATACTTGCACATGTATAACTGTCTTTTGAATACAAACTGCTTGTATAAAATAAGCCAGAACAAATATGGTTTCGAAAGCATTGTGTCTAAAAATACTGATCGTTTTGTTAATTTGTCTATATTAATCACTGTTTTCAAAAAAGAACTGCTGAAAATGGTTTTGATTTTGATTTTCATATAAAGCTGCAGATTGTATGCGCTTCCACCAATATTTCTCTCAAAAGTGCAAACTGGTAATTCATTATTAAACCTGAATACTGTATGAACTTAAATTGTTGTTAAAATGTGTACACTATAATTTAGTTTAAAATGAAATGAAATAAGTAATTGTTTGCATTCGACATTTCTTTCCCTAAATCGTAAACAAACTTGTTTATTGAGCTGGTAATTGGATCCATATATTTTAATGTAATTCGAGTGTCATACCAAATGAATACGTCTTTTAACAAATCATTATACAGGGATAATCTTTACAAATTTAAATATAAAGATTTACCAGATATCACGGTAACAGAATAGGGACATCTAAAAAGATCGCTTTGAGTTTTGGCAATAAGATAAACAAAGTCTGTGGTAATAATGTTGTCTCATTAGGATATCAATCATTATAGTTTACGTTTCTAAAATGGTATAGTGGCACTCATTGGCGATTTTCAGAGATAATAACCATATTATACAAATGTGCACATTAATCAGGGTCGCTTCTAAAGGGTAGAACGGTTTCGTTCTTGTGTCGTAAGCAGGCCGATTTTCACACACAAAGTGTCGCTCACTCATGTATTATTTTAATGCAAGAACAAAGAAACAATGGAGGTGAATCAGATATGGATTTCAAGCGAATGGATTAGCGAACTATGTTTAATCTACAACGATTGTTTGTTAATTTATCCACACCGAGAAATTTCTCCATTTCCTATATTAAAATCACCCTATTATCTATTTTATATTCCACGTTTCATAAAATAACACATTTTCCGGTGAACTGATCAAAGCAGACGAGTTTTGAATATCTTTTAAGGTAAACTATTAACAGCTGTGCGAATAGATTTCCTATACCTCCATTAATTGTTATTTTTATTTATAATAGAAATCTCGTCAAATGGTGTGATGTGCGACTGAACGAGATATGTACAAACGCAAATTATTAACTTATTTAATTATTGAACACATAATGGAAAAGGAAGAACCCGCTCAAAACGAGAATTTCTCATTTGGATGTAAAGTGTTTATAAATGTGAAGACTGCTGTTAATGGTCCATAACGTATTTCTGTATGTGAAGGCTGCTGTAAAGGGTCCACACAGTATTTATAAATATGAAGGCTGCTAGTTAGGGTCCATAACGTGTTTATAAATGTGAAGCTACTGTTAAGGGTTCATAACGTATTTATAAATGTGAAAGCTATTGTTAAGGGTCCATGACGTATTTATCAATGTGAAGGCTGCTGTAAAGGGTCCTTAAATTGTTAATAAATATGAAGGCTGCTGTAAAGGGTTCACACATTATTTATCAATGTGAAGGCTGCTTTTAAGGGTCAATAAAGTGTTTTTTAATGTGAAGGCTGCTGTAAAGTGTCCATCAATTATTAATAAATATGAAGGCTGCTGTTTAGGGTCCATAACGTATTTATAAATGTGAAGCTACTGTTAAGGGTCCATAAATTGTTTATAAATGAGAAGGCTGCTG
The DNA here is from genome assembly GCA_031761405.1 of Serripes groenlandicus. Classification (NCBI taxonomy): domain Eukaryota; kingdom Metazoa; phylum Mollusca; class Bivalvia; order Cardiida; family Cardiidae; genus Serripes; species Serripes groenlandicus. The sequence goes on along the minus strand of JASEVX010000012.1, from coordinate 51,780,465 downwards.
TTAAGGGTCCATTACGTATTTATAGATATGCAGGCTGCTGTTAAGGGTCCATTACGTATTTATAGATATGCAGGCTGCTGTTAAGGGTCCATTACGTATTTATAGATGTGAAGGCTGCTGTTAAGAATCCATAACGTATTTATAAATGTTAAGGCCGCTATTAAGGGTCCATATAATGTTTATAAATGTGAAGGCTACTGTTAAGGGTCCATAAAGTGTTTATAAATGTGAAGGCTGCTGTTGATGCCCCATAAAGTATTTATAAATGTGAAGGCAGCTGTAAAGATTGTACATACGTCGTCTGTATCAGGATTCCTACATATTTGTTTCTAATTCTAGCGACCTTTCTGCACATGACGGTTTACGCTTTCCAACATACGGACGCATTCTAATGCCTATGTAGCAGGCGCCTTTTGACACATTTTATCGAATGGATTATTTGCTGCTAATGAGCTATTTTTCCTTTTGTCACAATGTTCTCAACTCTATTCATAAACTAAACTTTCAAATAAAGATGTTTTCCATAGTTTGGCCTAAACCTGATCAAAGTCGTCTATTGCAGAGTAAATGTGTTGTATGAAGGAAAGGGTTAAATGTTAGTGAACTGCGTCCAGCAATATTGGGTCTAGTAGACTCTCCGTAGCGCTATATCACGTCGCTACAATAGCTAGGTATATAGCAAGGCAATACACGTGTCCCCTTATGCGTAGGCCTTTACTACACGATCATATAAATGTAAATAGGCGTAAGACTAGTGTTCACACTTCTAGTTCTTTGTCAAAAGATGCATCTAGGACTTAGTTACATGTAGATCGACAGTGAATGCACTAATGATACTGTTCATGTGTACAGGCACTGATGATTTTTCGCTCTGCAGAGATGTGCACATTTAAACCCCGATTCGTTAAAACAGCTCGAATGATTGTGACATTTCCTTTCGTCTTGCGTTTGGGGTACAAAGTGAACTGTAGAAAACATCGAAGATGTTATCTCTGATAGAATGGATAGTTGCAGTGTTGCAGCGTTGCAGTTTGATTAACAATGTGTTACCGGAGGTCAAATTAACCGTTTCACTGTTGTTAACGGTGTATGCCATAGGAGTGTTCAGTACAATATAAATCAGGTAATTACGTCACAGTTAAGTATGCCATATACAATGTACTATGGTAGTGCCATGTGGTATTTATACCTGTGGCAGTATAACCTTTAGTATTTTTACCTATGACATTATTACCAAGATCGAAGCCACGCATAATCATACATAACTTATGGAAAAGGATGATTTAATTAAACCTCCAATCAATTTCATTTCCTGTAAAAGTGTCAAATCAGATCATTTCTTTAGATCATTTTTGTAAAAACATGTAGCTGTGCAAATAGTTAGCCGGACCTTTATTCATTGTTTAATTGATTTATAGTTTTCCACATTCAACATGCATGTCGTTCGATTATGTATATATATTTGTTTTAGTAGACCGTAACGATATGCATGCATTTCAATTGAAATGGTTGTGCATATTTTACTTTATGACAAAATAAGGAACCCATATTTGTAGATGCATTGTGAAAAGCCGAGGTATTAAGTGTTTAGATTTGGGAAACGATGTTCACAACGTGCTTCATAAATAAACAAATAAAAACTTGGTGCAATAAACGACACGCAATGTAACCCATTCAATACATAATTTATAAAATAGACTCATCAAGATTTGCATTTGAATTAATCCGTTAAAGGAATATGTCGAGTTAAAAGCAGACAGCAGTACAGTTTCGCTGGCTGTCTTGCTCTATATGTGTAGCACCTGCATCCTCACAAAATGTGTTCCGGCTGTCCTGGATATACACTTGTGGCACATGCTTCACCACAAAATGTGTTCCGACTCTCCTGCCTCTATACCTGTGGCACCTGCCTCATCACACAATTTGTTCCGGCTCTCCTGGCTAAATACTTGTGACAAATGCTTCACCACACAATGTGTTCCGGCTCTCCTGGCTATATACTTGTGACAAAGCCCTGATTGCCAATGCAATAAGTCATTGATACTATCCTTATACCAGAGGACTAGATAAGATGAAGTGAACAGGTCTTTTCCCTACATTATCTTACTTATTACTCAACCAAATCCTATGTTGTGGGTACTCAAAAGGATCGTCTCACTGAGACGATTCTTTTGAGCACTCACAACATAGGGTTTGAATGTCAAATAATGATTTTAGAACATGAGAAAAGCCACTTATCTAGATCTCTACTTATAATGTTTGGTATGACTCGACGGGGGATTTCCCATTCCCGACGCGAACGCTCTAACGAGTGCAACACGAATACGGTCTCGTGAGACTGAAGTAATCCTTACTAGGGATGTCAACGGTTAACCGGTTAATCGATTTACCGTATGTTATTCGATTAATCGATTAGTGATTATTCCTTACCATAGATAAAGATCCTTGTACACAGACGTAGACTGATCTCCGCTAATCACAGAGGCCAGTTTGACTGTGACGTGAGCAAGGCTCAAGTGCACATGTAATCATTAGTAATCCTTATCAGGTTAACCCGTTCCGAAATACATCGTATCTGCAACAGACGCCGTTGAAAGCATCTAAACAAACTATGGATACTCCTTATAATTACCATCATCACCCTTGGTTTTTAATGGATTATCTCACAATTACGGATACTTTATGGATCATTAGTAACTGTTGAACAATGAAGATCAAGACAATACTGCCGGAATTAACAGGCTCATGATGATGATGTAACAGATCTTGTTACAGTGTTCGTAAATGATATCAATTAATGTCGTGTACAGCATGATAAGGGTTAAGTACTTGGGCACTTTTCTGAATGTTTCCCACTAAGTCATGGATAACAATCTAGTACTTCGTTAAGTGAATGTCAGTCTTCGCTCTTATGAGCGAATTAACTAATTTAATCACAACTTCCTCGAATCGCCTGTGATCGCAAACAGTCACGTGACTTTACGGCTGCGGTGACTTACGGTGGTCGTTACGATGTAATTCCAAATTGCAAACGATCTCGTGCGTAGTGTCGCACAACCACCATTTACTACTTTCGCATAGTCGTTTGAGTTTATGTGATTTAATATGATGGATTGCATCGTCCGCATGGCCCATTTTGGAACAATACGAATGTCGTGCTAACCAGCATAGCTTTCGTAAGTGAACGCAGTGCAACACGTGGACATTCTTTACTAGTGAAAATATATAAAAAGTTGTTATATTATAACTGGTCTTAAGATGTACCATGTGGTCAAGGAAGATCGCTAAAAGATCTCTAAACGATCGCTAATGATCATGTAGCTATAGAAGGTCTTATGTTGATCGTACGAATATCGGTTGGTTATCTTTGACTATGTAATACCATAGTACGACCGTATAGGGACAGTCTGCGACCGATTAAAGATAATCACCGATACGGCTATGACTTACCAAGCCCTAAATCACTTGTACTTAGGAGGTCTTGTGCAGAATTGAAACGATCAATTGTTAATGATTACCTACTGCTGTCGGTCTTAAGTTATCGTAGACACTTAGTTGAATTAGTCTTAATGTTGGACTGTAAGATATTCATATACGACAGAACAAGTGCGATCAAATGAATAGTTTGCGCACAGGTGTTCTTATTTCTTTTTCTATGGCAGGTATTTTTCTAATAAAACTTTATCTAAATACAGTTTGAACCAGTCTTACATGTACGTCAATTGGCTATCATTATATGTGGAAAAGACACCGGTTGCTTTGGAATACTGTTTTGTTGAGTACTGGTGTGAGATAGCCAGGAATTACATGGGTCGGTTAATTGGCTACAATTATATGACTTGAAAATTACTGAATTGATTGATTGATTGGAGTTTAACGCCGTTTTCAACAATTTCTCAAGTTATATCACGGCGGCCAGTTCACCTACTCATGCAGTCCCTGGTTTATCACAACAGTACTCCACAAAACAATCTTCCCAAGCAAGAAAATTGCTGAAATACGGGTGTTAAACACCAATAAATCAATCAATGATACAATACCAATTTGGTTAGACACTTTCATTCACATGTATATATATTTATGATTATATATGTTAATGAAAACGAGATAATTTCACATCCGTCTCATGTGTTATCTTAATTGTTACAATTGTTAATTGTTATAGATAACATGTACACCTGTAACCAAATTCGGACACAGTTTATAGATTACATGTAAACCTGTAACCATATTAAGACACAGTTTATATATTACATGTAAACCTGTAACCACATTCGGACACAGTTTATAGATTACATGTAAACCTGTAACCACATTGGGACACAGTTTATAGATTACATGTAAACCGGTAAGAACATTCAGACACAGTTTATAGATAACATGTAAACCTGTAACCATATTAAGACACAGTTTATAGATTACATGTAAACCGGTAACAACATTCAGACACAGTTTATAGATAACATGTAAACCTGTAACCATATTCGGACACAGTTTATAGATTACATGTAAACCTGTAACCACATTCAGACACAGTTTATAGATAACATGTAAACCTGTAACCACATTCGGACACAGTTTATAGATTACATGTAAACCTGTAACCACATTCGGACACAGTTTATAGATTACATGTAAACCTGTAACCACATTCAGACACAGTTTATAGATAACATGTAAACCTGTAACCGCATTCAGACACAGTTTATACGTGTGAAAGCTCGAGCCGAAGGCTCCAGCGAAGCACGCCTATAGGTTACACGTACGAACACATCATACGAGATCAAAACAACGAGAATTCAGTACAATCTTACTGTTTTTCACATATCAAATCTCAACCCCATAGCACTTTGTTTCGGCCATTTTGCTTCCGGTCTTACTGGACGGACAAATTATCGTAACCTATTCATTTCGTAACCGGTAAAACCCACAAACACGATATTCGCATGTTTTGACAAATCAAAAAATACTTAGAACTAGAGAGAAAAAATAAATTAAATTCCTTCTCGATAAAGGAATGAAAACAAGGAATCTGATATCTGATAATTTGCGTGTAATTGCACTCGTTTTCTATTTTTAAAATAACATTTTCTCAACCGGAAGTAAACACATCTAAAAGTGACGTCATTGCAACGAAAAGAAACGTCATTGTAAGGCAAGTAATAAATAAATAACAAAAGGAAAACGACAGGAATGGTAGGAAAAGATAGTTTGACTCGTCACAAATGGATTTCATTCACTGGAAGGACTTTATGAAGGCTAAGTCGACTAATCTTTTGTACCTGTCATCATTATTTCATGGATTTTATATCTTTGCAATATAGAGAAGCAATAAACACTTGCAAATGATTGTAAATATTTCAACGGAAGTTATCGTTCGTTACACTGGCCTCGGATATTATTTTAACTGAACAGGACGAACAATTCTGTTTCTGTATCGGCATAGCTTCATTTCAAGGTAAGCTATTTATCAATAATTTGCTTAAAAATATAACTTCATTTCTAAATTATTTGTTAGTATCTGTTGGGAACGTTTCCACGATGCTTTCGTCACATCGCGTGACGTCACATGGTGATCCATGGTGTGTATCGTTTTTGTCTGTATCTGTCATTTGAAGCCGAAGCCGTCTTGTCAAATGTTGACTCCACTCAAGAAAATAGCTAAACTATCATATCTTCGACTGTCTAGTTGTATTGACTTTAAGACGTTTATCTATTTATTGCAGTAAATGTAGCAAACAAACAAAACTACAGTCAATTTCAAATTATTTGCCGTCAATTTACATTATTTTTTTACATTGTACAGTTTAACAGTTTATGTCTATGACCTAGTCTTTGTCAAATCATGAAAGTATGACCAGAATCAGTTCACCCTGGTTTTGGGGTATACATAGTAAATGTCTTAAGTCATATATCCTCCAACCTGAAAGAGAGGAAAACACTTTCATGCCTTCAAATGTGTTTATTGATCAAACTCAAATGAGTCCATTGTTTTAAAGGAATGATGTCATATGTGGGCTATCAATAAAACACATTACTTTTCTTTCAACAGGCTTGATTTCTAGTAGATTTATCTTTTTTTTTTTATCCAAAATGTGTTTATTGATCAAACTCAAATGAGTCCATTGTTTTAAAGAAATTATGTCATATATTATATATGTGGACTATCAGTAAAACACATTACTTTTCTTTCAACAGGCTGCATTTCTAGTACTAGTAGATTCATCTTTTTTTTAACCAAAATTTGTTTATTGATCAAACTCAAATGAGTCATGATTGTTTAAAAGAAATGATGTCATATGGGGGCTATCAGTAAAACACATTACTTTTCTTTTAACAGGCTGAATTTCTAGTAGTTTCATATTTATTTATTGTTATCCAAAATGTGTTTATTGATCAGATTGGACAACTTGGTACTAAGAATTTAAACATTATTTTCACTAGGTTATTTTAAATACTCTGCATGTATGTATTCAAACAACATTTAAAAAAGATTCAACATCTATTGACAGCACTATTTTCATATTTGGGAGCGCAACAACCAATGATGTCATAGAACTCTTCAAATTGAAGAGCAAATGCAAAATAAAAGCCTTTTACAGTCACTGATTTAGGTCCGTCTATGAAACAGGGCAATGTACACTAAATATATATCAAACTTAAATAAGGTAAAAACAAACTGAGCATTGAAATCTGTAGATAAAGAGGATCAATCTCTTTTTAAATTCAACAAACACTCAACATACTTTTTATTCAAATAAATTTGTATAAACAGTTTGGTTGAAAGATAAAGAAAACTTCATCTGTTTTTCAACAGAAAAAGGCTATAAGGCAGTTCATAATTAATGTCAGTTATATTAGTCACCCAGTGACCTCACATAAGTGTTCTGTCCTCTGATATAACTGAAATACCACAGAAATGTATCTGTTTTCTATGTAATTTATTGTGAAATCCATTTTTCTGTATGAAATTGTATAATCTATATAATAGAAATGGTAAAATTTAAATTGGTATACATTCATTGTAACAAAGAAATTCTTATACTTTACTGGTAATAAAATTACACATATTTTCATGAACTGCTGCTCAAAATAAAAACCTATACTGTAGTTTAATGGTAAAACACCTGGTCTAACAAGAGTTCTAAGATCAAATCTCAGCAGGTACATGTTTTGAAAGAAGCAACTAAACTTAACAATGTATACATGAAACAATTATGTTGTGTGGAGTTGTCTTATTTAAACACTTATTACATTTTTATCCAGGCTTCTAGTGAAAATAGTTTACTCCCTGTACCCTTGTCAAAAGCTTTTATAAATGAGCAATAACAATTAAAGAAAATGAATGGTTATCAACATTGATAACTCTGAGAATCTGTACATGTTCAAGGTTTGATCCAGCTTTGATAACCGTTCTAATATCATATAGTTTTAACGAAATTTATACATCATATTTTTATAATAGAGCAATTTTAACATGATCACTAACAATGTTAAATTATTGCAAATTCTTCTGGAAAATCCATTTCTCTGTTTGTACTTTTTATAATTTCTTTATTTGCTATAAACATAAGTTGTTTATTGTTTTATGCAATAAAATGTATATTGAATATATTGATCAGATCTTTCATTATCCATTTTTTTTCAAACAACATATTTCAGATACATGTATATATAATCAGTTGTTGACACTAAGTCTGGTACTTATTAACAAATAATCTGATGCTGTTTCATGTTTTACAAATTAAAAACCAGAAAAGGAGATAGGTGTTCAAAGTGAAAATGTTGTTGAATAGGAACATATTGTTCATTTTGGATATGTTCATTTTGGATCAATTACACCATTCCGACAATGTATTCAGATTAGTCACAGAAATCAAATAATTTACATCAGACAAGGGGCTAAACTTTACCCTTTCCAACATACATCATTATAAATGGGACTTTTGAAAATATTTGTCAAAAATTACAGTTTTCTCAGTCTGTATCTCAAGATTATATATTGAGCCAGATCATGCAAAGTTAGCCATCTGCCTTGGAAGATTGTTGTGTGGAGTGTTTTAGTATTCTAGAAAGCCAGGGGAAAATGTTAGGTGAACTGAAGTACCATTGAAAGTAATGTTAATTAAGCACAAGTCATTCAATCAACCATGGTAAGAGTCAGTTTCCAATTATATGTATTACTAGTTTTCAAATAACTGGCATTTGTAAAAATAAATCAGAACATTCTTCAATGCCTTCTAGTGTTGTTTTCCATCAACATCCTTGGAAATCTTACAGTCTGTTACAATCCTGACCTAATAAACAAGAGGGCCAAGATGACCCTAAATCGATCACCTGATTGATAGTAAATTAGTAGAAATATCTGGGAAAAAGATCAAGGAGTGCAATTAGAACTTCAAGGAGTGAACACTTCTCAAGAAACAGCTTATAAGTAAAGGTCATTTATATCTTGAAATCTAACAAGAACTTCAATTAGAAATGAATTATTAAGTTTTTGTCATTTTGCACCTTTCTTGATCTGTTTTTAATATAAACCAATATGGCTTGAACAGTTTTTTTAGAGGGGCATTTAAGGATTCTTTCTACTGAATTATCTTGGAGTCTGACAAGCAGATTATGGAGGAAAAGGATTTTAAAGTTTGGTCGTTTTACTCATGTTCTGATACATGTATGGTGAGTGTAAAGAACGACAACTCTGCGAAGGAGATTGCCCTTGCATAATACTCTGCCAAGTGTTACCTCCCTTAGACCATAAATCTAATAACCATATGTCATTTGAAGCAAAAACTTTAATTACTCCTTTTCTGATGCTGCTTGGTTGCTATGCCTTTCAACAAATCAATATGGCTTGACAAAGTATGTAGATGATCAATGAAAGAACATTTCTACAAAACTATCTTTAAATCAGACAAGCACTTTTATAAGGATGCTTTATTAAAGTATTGTCATTTTGCCCCTTTTTTGATGCCGCCTGACTGCCATGTTTTTCGACCAATCAGTATGGCTTGAACAATTTTTATAGAGGGTCACCCAAGGAACATTTCTACCAAATTATATTTGAATCTGACAGGCAGATTCGGAGGAGAAGATTTTTAAAGTTTGGACATTTTGTCCCCTTTCTGATGCCGCAGCAACCAAAGTTCTCAATGGAATTTAAATCTTTGAACAACTTTGAAAGAGGCCAACCAGAGGAACAGTCCTGTGATGTTTCACGAAAATTGTCCTTGGAGTTTAGGAGGAGTTGATGTTTAAAGCTAAAAGTTAACACCGGACGGACGACGGACGACGGACGACGGACGACGGACAAAAAGTGATCAGAATAGCTCACCTTCAGCCTTCGGCTAAGGTGATCTAAAAATAAAACAGATATATATATATGTACAAATTAAACTTAAATGCATGCTAAGTTTCCTTTTTTTAAATATGTTTTTCAAATTCTGTTTTTGTAACTTTCTACAATTTGCCTATTAATTTGTTTCTTGTTGGGGGACAGACAGTGCTTAATTAATTTGTTCTTGCTTTTAAAGTGACACTCACCGGTCAGTTGTAGTTGTCAGGTTATCGCTTTCTCAGTATACTTCTAGTGTGGTCGTTAATCTTTATCGGTTGTCGGGTAATCGTTCGGTTGTCTTCTGGTTTCTTCTAGAATGCTTGGCTAGTTACGTAAACTGGATACACGTCTGGTCTGTATCAAGTACGAGAGCAAAGAGATCGAATCTGGTGGGCTCAGCGATGACGTCAGGAAAATCCCATCATGCAACAGTGAAAAGAACCCAATCGAATGCAATGTCACACAAGGACAGTAATCTAACTTTCACGACACTCTCCCCGGTTCTATCATTAGACCCAACAAGGGAGAATGCATCTCAGCCAGACATTGCATCAAAACGGGTTGTCGCACCATTTACATGACGAACACTTGTACCAATACCATGACGAACAGTTGTACCAATACCATGACAAACAGTTGTACCAGTACCATTACAGGTTGTTGTACCAGTACCATGTGTGGTCGTTGTACCAGTACCATGCTTGGTCGTTGTACCAGTGTCATAATTGGTCGTTGTATCATCACTGTAAAATCCCTCAGATTTCTTTCCCGTCAGTTAACAAGTGGTTAATAGTCACAGTCATCCCGTCTTGTGATAACGGGTCCCCATGACCACCAATCCACGAGTTAATGGTAGATGCGTTGAACATTTGCGGTGGCAGTTCGAAGAACATCTTCCCATGATTAATCCAACTTGGAGGCCACCACGTCGGCTACCATTCCTAAAAGACTAGGTGCACTATAGGGCTGTGAACAATTCTAACGAACGCTCTGGGCAAAAGTAAAGTAGGGTGCGTCTGTTTCCAGTAGCAATCTTGATGGTGGAACCCTTCTTAGACCTGATAAACCTAAAATGCCCAGAGAGCCCGCCAGCTGTGTATATCCAAAATAGCAGTTCGGAAAAGCATCCGACCACGTCTGTACCACGGATGACGATCCACTGAAGCAATGGAGGTGAATATGTTGGTCCCGGGGTAAGGTTATCTTCATCTGAATAAAGGCAGAGTGATAAATGACATCCCCCGTTCCTTGGCTCCCCCTGCAATGAATCACCACCACATGTTGCCGTTGGACTTTCTTCAGCATCCGGTCGAACACTTCACACTGCTTTCCCCAAGTTTCTGCTTTTGCTGAGAAATCCAAACCAATCTCTCCCACGCCACAAATGTTTGGCGAACGTAATAAATGGTTAACCTGGTTCTCAGCAGCCGATGTAAATTGGGCGTTTTTCTTTTGATGTATCCCTATAGTGACCTTTACTCCTTGACCGTGCAGACTAGCCACTTCCTTAAGGGTAGGGTAGGTTTGTGGATCGCAGAAATTCGCGGTTGCTCCAATCACCGTCACACGGAACTTGCCGGTCGGCTGTACTGATTGGCAAATCTCTGTAAAACTGGCGTTTCGCTGTTTAGCCGCAATCCTCGTCCTATCCAAATGGAAATGACTGTCAAATGCTTCTGGTAAATTCTCCCGTCTACTTGGCTGTACGTTCACAGGAAGAGCAATATTCTCCTTAGGTGTAGTGTTTTCAATGGACGTCAACGACCTTTGCTGGATAGCAAACTATGTGCACAAACTTGCACGATGACGTGGCTCCAATCTGGCAATTAGAATATACATTGCTCTCCAATGGAACAGCATAGCAGGTGTACTCAGTGGGCACAGGGTATATGTTTTCGGAATGATCATGCTTCCCTCTGCACACAGAGCATCAACGGCTTCAACAATAATCGGACTCATTGTTAAGTTGAGATCGGATGATAGAAGTTCGGTACTGTCTATATACGTGGCTAAATGTTGAAGGGTGGAACATCCTCCAAGCATCCATCCGGAAATCAACTTCAAGGCAGAGAGTCGTCGTCGGGTCAAGTCGACATCGAGGGGAAGAGCATCATCAAAAATCTCTGGCAAGTGACCTTTGAGAACATGTAACTTCAGATGAGAGAAGGGAAATACACACCCATCCACCAGGCAGGGCATGTTTGTAACCTTCTCTTGCATCATTCTCCTACGTTTCTGACGTGTGGAAAGGGGAGGCAGACATGGATTGCTGTGTACCGTCAGAGACCCCCGATCATCCTCAACCCTTCTCTTGTCTGCTCGTCGAACTGTAGGTGAAGCAGTAAGTATATCTGTATGTGAAGCCGTCGGTCAAGCTGTACGTGAAGCAATTGGGGTCGCGCTAGTCTGCACAGGTCGATGTGTTTGTTTAAATAGAGCATTCCTCTGATCTAGTTTCCTTTCTTCTTGCCGCTTAGTCTCCGTAAGAACGGGCCTGCGGTGCTGAGGAAAGGCAGTTGAAACTATCCTTACAGGCAAACGAGAAGGCGTCGAAGAAGGCGTCCTCAAAGTTGACGTTTGGCGTAACCTAGAAGGCGTCTGGGAAGGCGTCTTGACTGATGTCTGCAACAATATATCGGTTGGGTAGATCTTAACCGGTTTGGATGGAATCGTCACTGCATGCGTCTTTGCTGGCGTCGAAAAGGGCGTCTTTTCAATGTACAACAAAGGCAGTGGGACGTACATAGATGGCATCTCGAAAGGCTTCTTAGTTGGCGTCACTGAAATCGTCTTGGATGGCGTAATGTTGAGCGTCTCATCCGAAAACAACAACGGCAGTGGGGCGCGCATGGAAGGCGTTTCGAAAGGTGGCATCTAGAAAGGCGTCGAAGAAGGCGTCTCCAAAGGGGTCTTAGAAGGCGTATGGGACGGCGTCTTGACAGATGTCTGTTTACAGGTTATGGATGTGGCCACGGTTGGACGGAATCTTCGTCGCACAGAGAACGCAGCAGGCCTACTTCTCTTCTCTAGCGGGGTTCTTGCTCTATGGTTTGAAGTACGGTTTGAACACCGCGCTTTTGAACTTGAAGAACTGTGTCCCCTGTGCTCCTTGGAACCATACTCCTTCCGCGTCCATTCAACATCCTTCTTTGGGGGATATCTCACAGGTGAGAACCGGTGTAACATGGGGATGACGTCACAAGTGTCTAATTCCATGGACTCCGGCTTCCTAGAGGTTACTTCAATCTTCTCCACTTCTTCTGGCCTAGGTGGCGACCCCAAAACTTTGTCAAGAATGTCATAGTCTGCCAGCAGATCTAGACAGTCCTCTGGTTCTGTTAGGGTCTCACTCAGCCCAGTAGCGGCGTTTGTAATAGAGCGGGGAAGATCTGGGTTTCCTACCAGGCGGATATCCTTACACGGACCTGTAAACGGGGCGCTGGGTCTGTTCTTCCTGACATGTACCTTGTAGATATGGGTAGAGATCCAATCCGGTTCTTGAAAAGCCAGATCCAGTGCTTGCTTCGCCACGTCCTGTAACCAATCCGTTCTACTCCTAGACTGGGCTAATCTTACTTGTGCTAGCAGGGCTGATTCATGTTCAGTCTGTCTACCAACACAAAGCAAGATGTCTTGAACCAGGTTCCTCTTGGACACCAGTTTCCCGTCTCGAGCCTGTGCTGTAAGTTTAGTGAGAAAGTGGGACATCTTTAATCTGTAAATATAAAGGGAACCAAACATGGTTAATTTATGAACTGTAATGTCCACGCAAGCGCCATGATACCATTCGTCACAGTAATCGCATTGTATCATGAAACGTCCTTGCCATGGTCTCTTACAGTGACAATAGTTCAACCCTACATCCACTTCCTCCCCATCCTGACAATTGATATTAGCTTTAGCAGCTTTGAGCCAGGATGGTAACGTTCGAGACAAACAAGGTTTTATTCTATCATGATTGACTACTTGAATTGAGTTTCTTAACTTAACTCTATACAGACTTGCAGATAACTTTTTTATAATAACAGCGGGACCTTTCCAAGGGGAACATAACTTCCGGCATTTACCTTTCTTACTTGCCGAATCTAATATCAAAATTATATCACCCTCTTCATACGGACGTTCAAGGATTCGAACATCGTAGTCTCTCTTCATTCGATGAGTCGAAGTCCTTAAAGTCGTACGTGCTGTATTATGAGCTTCCTGCAAGGCCGAAGTCAATCGTGCCACATAATTATCCGGCTCCTCAGATTTCCCCCCTTTCTGTGGGAACATTAGATCCGCTGGCATGTTGATCTCTCTGTCAAGCATGAGCAGATTCGGCGTATAACCCGTATTTCTGTTTACCGATAATGCACCAGCTATCTGTTGTAGGTACCTATCCCAGTTGTTCTGTCGCTTGTTGACAAAACAACGTACCGCATCCATCAATGTACGGTTAAAACGCTCTACCTGACCAATTGCTGAGGGCCTATATGGTGTGGTTCTGGCCTTGTGTATTTTTAGTGCGTCACAGAGTGCAGTGAATAGCTTGGACTCAACATTCCTACCCTGGTCTGAGAATATCTGAAGGGGGCAACCAAACCTGGAAAAGAAATGGTCAACGGACGCTGCTGCAGTAACCTCAGCCGTCTGAGATGGAAGGTGTATGCATTCTACCCACATTGTGAACTGGTCTACCATCATTAGAATGTATTCATTACCATTTCCTGTTTTTGGGAGGGGGCCTTGGAAATCTATATGTACCCTTTCCATTGGTGCTCCTGCTTGATATTCTTTCAGGGGAACTCTACCATGTCGTGGTGCCCTCTTACTCACACTACACTCTGGACATGTCAGCACATGACTCTCGACATCTCTGGACATACCATACCAGAAGAATTTGTCAGACATCCGGGATCTGGTTCTCGAAATTCCCTGATGTCCGGCGGAGGGTATATCATGGTTTTCTCTTAGCGCCTGTGCTTTTAAACCATGGGGTACTACTAGTATGGTATCCGAATCGTCTTCTTTTCTGAAAAATATTACTCCGTCAACGAGCGTGAAACGTTCCTTATTTAGCCAGTAGTGTTTACTTGCCCGGCCAGATATGAACAAGTCTCTCTCGGACGGGGCCGCTTCATTTTTCAACCAATTGAAGATAATAACTATGTCATCATCCTCACTCTGGGCCTGAATCAGGTCAGAGACCCCGAAACCCCAACACAAAGACGTATTAGAAGTATCTGAATCTCTTTTGCTAGAAACTTGAAAAATACCAGGATGATCCCTTTCCTTCCAAAGATCTTCCGTTCCTTCCCCAATTAAAATAGACAAATTGGTACCAACCTGTCTGATCTCAACCTGAGAAGTACTCTTACTGTCTTCCCCGATTTCTCCCGGGTACTCTAATGCTAAAGAACAGATATTTTTTATCTCATTGGCTACCGTGACCTGACTTAAAACTGTACCTACTTTTCGAGTTTCCATTTTCTCATCCACTAGTGGGACATGATCGACCATTGGACTTAATTTCCAAATCCCAGGACACTCAGCGCGCCCCAACCTCTTGGGCGTAGAGACATCCTGTAATCCGTCTAGCGGTTTTGAGTGCTCCCCACGCCGGCTCGTCGTTTTGTCCCCCAGCGTGGACACCCCAGGGCATCTTGGTTATTTCTCAGCTACCCGTAACTCTGTACGGAAATCCATAATTTTATTGGCCGTTACTGGACCCACCCATGGGATTTCAAGTAAATCTACAGATACAGCAAAATTAATTGGGATAATTCTGTTATTCTCAGTCATACTTTTTTAAAGTAGATTCGAGTCAGAATTTAAATAAATACTCTCAAATATACTGAGATTTTCAATTCTTCACTAACCGGCAAGTGCACTCGATCAATTTCTAAGAACGTTGAATTCGAACAACAATTTATTTATAGGTAAACAGCTTTCTGCAAAGCAAAACACCGTCTGACCCAGTAACAAGAAAGGCTGTCCAAACTCCAGTCAACGGACGCCACAGTTAGACTTTTGAAAATAATTTTCACAGTTTCAAAATGGCTGGTAGTGCATGCGCTGTAGGCACTCTCAAATTTCAATGCCGGGTTCTGAAAAACAAACTTCTGACACCATTAAAGTGACACTCACCGGTCAGTTGTAGTTGTCAGGCTATCGCTTTCTCAGTATACTTCTAGTCTTGTCGTTAATCTTTATCGGTTGTCGGGTAATCGTTCGGTTGTCTTCTGGTTTCTTCTAGAATGCTTGGCTAGTTACGTAAACTGGATACACGTCTGGTCTGTATCAAGTACGAGAGCAAAGAGATCGAATCTGGTGGGCTCAGCGATGACGTCAGGAAAATCCCATCATGCAACAGTGAAAAGAACCCAATCGAATGCAATGTCACACAAGGACAGTAATCTAACTTTCACTACACTTTCACACGACCTAGGCTTTGCCTATTAACATATTAGATAACATGAAACCTGTAACAAAATTCGAACACAGTTTATAGATTACACACCCGATGTAAACCTGTAACCGCATTCAGACACAGTTTATAAAGTTTCGGTTTGCCTTCTAAGATGTTTTCAAATTATGCGGCCTACCTATCCTTTAAAAATCCCCCTTTTATCACCATATATGTACAAATGTCCACCTTTCTCACAATGTTTTCTCAAGTTTGTTTGCCACGAAGATTTCAAATTATGGTTTTCCATTTCAAAGTATGCCGAGGACATATCTTCTTTTCTCACAATGTTACTAAATTATCCAATATGATATGCCAATATCATGCTTTCAAAGTATACACATGTCCACCTTTCTTACAATGTTTTTCAAGTTTCTTTGCCACGAAGATTTCAAATTATGGTTATAATAGTGTTACGATGTTTACTAATGTTTGATAGAGGACATATCTCCTTTTTTCACAATGTTACTAAATTATCCAAAATGCCGAAGTTGTTTAATAGTGTTTGATAGAGGACATATCTCCTTTTTTCACAATGTTACTAAATTATCCAAAATGCCGAAGTTGTTTAATAGTGGACATATCTCCTTTTTTCACAATGTTACGATGTTTACTAATGTTTGATAGAGGACATATCTCCTTTTTTCACAATGTTACTAAATTATCCAAAATGCCGAAGTTGTTTAATAGTGTTTGATAGAGGACATATCTCCTTTTTTCACAATGTTACTAAATTATCCAATATGCCGAAGTCGTTTAATAGTGTTTGATAGAGGACATATCTCCTTTTTTCACAATGTTACTAAATTATCCAAAATGCCGAAGTTGTTTAATAGTGTTTGATAGAGGACATATCTCCTTTTTTCACAATGTTACTAAATTATCCAATATGCCGAAGTTGTTTAATAGTGTTTGATAGAGGACATATCTCCTTTTTTCACAATGTTACTAAATTATCCAATATGCCGAAGTCGTTTAATAGTGTTTGATAGAGGACATATCTCCTTTTTTCACAATGTTACTAAATTATCCAAAATGCCGAAGTCGTTTAATAGTGTTTGATAGAGGACATATCTCCTTTTTTCACAATGTTACTAAATTATCCAAAATGCCGAAGTTGTTTAATAGTGTTTGATAGAGGACATATCTCCTTTTTTCACAATGTTACTAAATTATCCAATATGCCGAAGTCGTTTAATAGTGTTTGATAGAGGACATATCTCCTTTTTTCACAATGTTACTAAATTATCCAAAATGCCGAAGTTGTTTAATAGTGTTTGATAGAGGACATATCTCCTTTTTTCACAATGTTACTAAATTATCCAATATGCCGAAGTTGTTTAATAGTGTTTGATAGAGGACATATCTCCTTTTTTCACAATGTTACTAAATTATCCAATATGCCGAAGTCGTTTAATAGTGTTTGATAGAGGACATATCTCCTTTTTTCACAATGTTACTAAATTATCCAAAATGCCGAAGTCGTTTAATAGTGTTTGATAGAGGACATATCTCCTTTTTTCACAATGTTACTAAATTATCCAAAATGCCGAAGTTGTTTAATAGTGTTTGATAGAGGACATATCTCCTTTTTTCACAATGTTACTAAATTATCCAATATGCCGAAGTCGTTTAATAGTGTTTGATAGAGGACATATCTCCTTTTTTCACAATGTTACTAAATTATCCAAAATGCCGAAGTCGTTTAATAGTGTTTGATAGAGGACATATCTCCTTTTTTCACAATGTTACTAAATTATCCAAAATTCCGAAGTTGTTTAATAGTGTTTGATAGAGGACATATCTCCTTTTTTCACAATGTTACTAAATTATCCAATATGCCGAAGTTGTTTAATAGTGTTTGATAGAGGACATATCTCCTTTTTTCACAATGTTACTAAATTATCCAATATGCCGAAGTCGTTTAATAGTGTTTGATAGAGGACATATCTCCTTTTTTCACAATGTTACTAAATTATCCAAAATGCCGAAGTTGTTTAATAGTGTTTGATAGAGGACATATCTCCTTTTTTCACAATGTTACTAAATTATCCAATATGCCGAAGTCGTTTAATAGTGTTTGATAGAGGACATATCTCCTTTTTTCACAATGTTACTAAATTATCCAAAATGCCGAAGTTGTTTAATAGTGTTTGATAGAGGACATATCTCCTTTTTTCACAATGTTACTAAATTATCCAATATGCCGAAGTCGTTTAATAGTGTTTGATAGAGGACATATCTCCTTTTTTCACAATGTTACGATGTTTACTAATGTTTGATAGAGGACATATCTCCTTTTTTCACAATGTTACTAAATTATCCAATATGCCGAAGTCGTTTAATAGTGTTTGATAGAGGACATATCTCCTTTTTTCACAATGTTACTAAATTATCCAAAATGCCGAAGTTGTTTAATAGTGTTTGATAGAGGACATATCTCCTTTTTTCACAATGTTACTAAATTATCCAATATGCCGAAGTTGTTTAATAGTGTTTGATAGAGGACATATCTCCTTTTTTCACAATGTTACTAAATTATCCAATATGCCGAAGTCGTTTAATAGTGTTTGATAGAGGACATATCTCCTTTTTTCACAATGTTACTAAATTATCCAAAATGCCGAAGTCGTTTAATAGTGTTTGATAGAGGACATATCTCCTTTTTTCACAATGTTACTAAATTATCCAAAATGCCGAAGTTGTTTAATAGTGTTTGATAGAGGACATATCTCCTTTTTTCACAATGTTACTAAATTATCCAATATGCCGAAGTCGTTTAATAGTGTTTGATAGAGGACATATCTCCTTTTTTCACAATGTTACTAAATTATCCAAAATGCCGAAGTCGTTTAATAGTGTTTGATAGAGGACATATCTCCTTTTTTCACAATGTTACTAAATTATCCAAAATGCCGAAGTTGTTTAATAGTGTTTGATAGAGGACATATCTCCTTTTTTCACAATGTTACTAAATTATCCAATATGCCGAAGTTGTTTAATAGTGTTTGATAGAGGACATATCTCCTTTTTTCACAATGTTACTAAATTATCCAATATGCCGAAGTCGTTTAATAGTGTTTGATAGAGGACATATCTCCTTTTTTCACAATGTTACTAAATTATCCAAAATGCCGAAGTTGTTTAATAGTGTTTGATAGAGGACATATCTCCTTTTTTCACAATGTTACTAAATTATCCAATATGCCGAAGTCGTTTAATAGTGTTTGATAGAGGACATATCTCCTTTTTTCACAATGTTACGATGTTTACTAATGTTTGATAGAGGACATATCTCCTTTTTTCACAATGTTACTAAATTATCCAATATGCCGAAGTCGTTTAATAGTGTTTGATAGAGGACATATCTCCTTTTTTCACAATGTTACTAAATTATCCAAAATGCCGAAGTTGTTTAATAGTGTTTGATAGAGGACATATCTCCTTTTTTCACAATGTTACTAAATTATCCAATATGCCGAAGTCGTTTAATAGTGTTTGATAGAGGACATATCTCCTTTTTTCACAATGTTACTAAATTATCCAATATGCCGAAGTCGTTTAATAGTGTTTGATAGAGGACATATCTCCTTTTTTCACAATGTTACGATGTTTACTAATGTTTGATAGAGGACATATCTCCTTTTTTCACAATGTTACTAAATTATCCAATATGCCGAAGTCGTTTAATAGTGTTTGATAGAGGACATATCTCCTTTTTTCACAATGTTACTAAATTATCCAATATGCCGAAGTCGTGTTTGATAGAGGACATATCTCCTTTTTTCACATATCTCTTACTAAATTATATAATTGAATTGTTGTAGGGATCACAAGGATTGATTACTTCAAAGCCCGAAAACAACTCATCATCTTAGAGTTTACATGTCGAGCATGTCGTTCCACTGAGGCTCCACAGGACGTCGAGGACGTCCTTGTAGACAACACAATAGCAGAGGTGTGTATATCTAACCCCTATATTGCTTAATGTTAAATTAAAGTTATACAATTTATACAAACGTCAAACGTCTGATATTTTCTGCAGAAATAAGACATGAAGAAATTTGATATATACGAACTTCGTTTTTCATGAACGTGTCTTAATGTCAAATTTCAGTTTATAGACAAACAGTAAGGACGAACAACGACACCGAAGGTATATAATTCTGAAATATATATATACAATGAATGATAAAACATACCAATGCAAGAAATTATTCGCTTATTAAGGAGAAATTTTGATTTAATGACAGATTTAATACAAACTGTGGGACAATTCAATGACATATTGTGATATGTGGTTTATAGGTTGCGTTTGTAAAGTCTGCACAGAATGTAATAAAGGTATATTGCTACAAATGGATATTTTTGTTTATATTATCAGGATGGCACAGACGTTTGAATGCGAAGGCCGGACGGGGGGCTCTACCTATGTACGTTTTGGTAAATCTACTCCTGAAAGAGGAAAAACTGGTGAATATTAACATGCATCTGGTGATGGATTATGGGGTCAGACGTCGGAGAAGACCAGCCTACCGCGCCATGGACGTTGCAATCTTCAAGCTGTGGGACGAATATGACGACCACGAGATCGTATGTGAAGATTTCCTCAAAAAGATAGGAGATATCTACGGGAGTTGAATTACTTTTATTTAATATGTTTACTATGCAGCATTAATTTAATAATTGTTTTGTTTTTTTCCAGTTATGTTTTCAAAGTCACTATTTGTTTTTTACTCGTTTGTTTACTATGCAACTTTAATTTAATTTCGATTTATAACAAAATGTTTTCAAAGTCACTATTGTTCTATTACTCGATTGTTTACTATGCAGCATTAATTTAATAATTGTTTTGTTTTGTTTTTTTCCATTTATGTTTTCAAGGCAATATACTATGCAGCATTAATTTAATAATTGTTTTGTTTTTTTCCAGTTATGTTTTCAAAGTCACTATTTGTTTTTTACTCGTTTGTTTACTATGCAACTTTAATTTAATTTCGATTTATAACAAAATGTTTTCAAAGTCACTATTGTTCTATTACTCGATTGTTTACTATGCAGCATTAATTTAATAATTGTTTTGTTTTGTTTTTTTCCATTTATGTTTTCAAAGTCAATATTGTTTTTTTACTCGATTGTTTACTATGCATCATTAATTTAATAATTGTTTTGTTTTTTCCAAGGTTTAACAGAATGTCACTGTTGTATTTTTACATATTCATGACTGTTTATTACACGTAAACCCTCCATTCACACCTAAACCCGATAATTGGGGTAAAATAAAACTGGGGTCGCTTATTCTGAGTAAAAGTGGGGTCGCTATCGCGTGGGGTCGGTTCTTCTGGCAGCCATAATGACTGTCCATTGGTTCAAACCAGTACAAATGGGCAACTTGGATAGGGAATTGTCTTTTCTACAGATCTGCCAAGGTTCATTAGATTCTACCCATTCACACGGATGGACCCACCAATTGATCACTTATAATTGATAAGCTGATCCATTGGTTAAATGAATAACAATTGGTATTAACTACTAAATATAAAGAAATGTTATCTTTATCCATAAAGAAGTAACAATAACAACATCTAAACCATCACTATAATGTCTTCCTCAAGGCGACGCAAGATTACAACATATATGAACAGAGAATATCTTCAGTGGTTCTACTTATCAGCAGATGAACGAAAGACGAAACATACTGTTCACAATTTCAGACTTGACTTCAAGTGCGTAAAACATTGGGTACGAAACGGAATCCTTGTTTCATTTTAAGCATTAAGAAGCATTGGACATGTCTGACATGGAAAGAATGTTGCGAGGTGCTTATAAAAACTATTTATATAATCATACTTGTGAGGATGCAGCTCAAACTTACATGATAGCTCGGCAAAACACTCGGAGTCTGCACATTTTGGTTGTCTTTACAAGCATGTTAAACACGAACGGCAACTCTAATGTAACGGGAACATTGCAAATAATGATCATGTTTCGCACAAGTATGGTTTCGTGACACAAAGATTAAACAAAACAACATGACTCCCATTGGGCCTAGCAATAAACATATAATGTGACAACATTTCCTAAGAATAAACTGAGTGACCACGATTTGTGACAAATGTGCCATGATCAACAGTTTTGAATGAATCAAGCTAGCACCAGCTTACCTGACGGTCGTTGACTTTCAGCAGTTATGGACAGTTTAACGCAATAAATCCATTGAACAGATATCTAAATGATAAAATGACGGGTGTTTCCTGTATTTTGTTACCAACGAACGCATATCGGATCTACTAAATCGAAAAATTTAATCGAGTCGATACGGGCCAGAGGTCAAGAATTCGCCATTTTTAACGTGGTTAATGAAAAGCTTGAAAGTTGAATGCGCTTAGTGACATTGTCGTCATTTTTATGGAATTGTTCTCTGAACAGAATCTTCGATACATGTTCAATGATGTAAACATTTGATATACAGTCTGAATTCGGAAAATCGGAAGACCGAGTAGCCCCGAATTGCCCATTGATTTCGTTTTGTAACAAGGAAAAATAGCACCATAGTATATGTGACCTTTGACCCTGACTGTAAGAAGTTTCTAACCGAAACTTTATAACATATCAATGAAAACAAAACCAGAGACATCCATGTCTTGTATTACCCTGAACTAAAATGAATTAGCTATTTCCAAGGTCGGTTTTCTCCTCTATTTTCATTATTGTTATGTCGTAATTTCGTTAAATACCTGCCATTAACCAGAAAGCAGATACAAATGACAAAAATGTATATGTGCATAGTTTTGTGTTTGGGGAATTGTATGTATATTTTGTCTTTTGTTGATAAAATCTTGAAATCTTGAATGTTATATTCTGTACGATCTGTAAAGCACAAGACCCAAACATGGAACTATAAAGCTTAGTCGATAACATTACAACCGACTGCTTGATATTTTATCCCTTATCCTGCCATACGTACGTAGCTTTACCGAAATGTTCGATTTGTACTTGCATTTGCGAACATTGTAGACGAATATTATCCTGAACGGTCTTGTAGTGTTATCTTGGCCTGGAATTTTAAGCTGCTCATTCACAAACATGTGAACAAATTTATGCTGCTTCGTAAATGTATAAAATTTATTGAAAGTCCACAGTGCTGATAACAGCTGCAGAAATCCTGAAGGACAAAGCTTAATCTTTCCAAAAGGAAACTTGCCACAGACAATATGTGAACATATTGAACATATATAAATAATGCTTTTATTACATTATAGCAAGAAATTACCGTGCAGATTAATCTTCGTCTATAATATTTGCAAATTATAAATTATGCATTTTGGCAAGCACCTGCTCATTCACAATTTTTAACTGCATAATTTGCAAATATTATAGACGAATATTATCCTGCACGGTCCTAGAGTATACTGTTGGCCTGCAATTATAAGCTGTTCGTTAATCATTATGTTTCAATTACCGCTTCTCTACAAAGCTTATTGAAAGTCGTTAGTGCTGATAATAGGTGAAATATGGAAAAGCTCTATAAGATGAACGTATTATCACTGAAAAGGTTGAACACATTGTGGCAAGCAGAGACATTGCTCATTATAAGCATTTTCTGCTATTGCCACAACTTTTTCAAACGTCGTCTATTGCAAAGGCGCTTGAGAAAGCGTCTGTAAGTGGGAAAGGGTTAATCGGAATTTAGCGTACGACAGACACTGTGAAAATAACATTAATAGTGAGGTGAAGACAAGATGCATTCTGTATACGTATAAGGTATGACTTATACTATATGGCCGTTATATAGAACAAAATAACGTAGTCACGAGGAAGAGCGTCCAACTGCGGCGCCCGGGGTTCTTTTCGAAGATTTGGAACATTGTGTCAGGTTTTGAATTTGATTACCCTCGTCGTAAAGAATTAACTATTTGGCTAGCAGGGAATATTGTGTAGCCGAGGTACATGTTTTTATATGGGAACTCCATATTTCTCGCCAACATGTTTATTCTGCACGGCGAGGATAAACAGATTGCCCATGCCTTCATGTAGCCTTGCTATAGTGGAGCTAACCGGGGTGTTTCAAGCGATGTGGAAGAGCACTCTTTTTTGACGGTTAAATTGACGCACACACTATTTTATTTCTAATTGTTTAGCATCTGATTCGTTCGCCTAGAAATAGGCTGTCCTAACTTTGAGTTTGCTTCGACTATACCAAAGATTATGTTGGAAAGAGTTGATGTATACATCCAAGGTTTTGCTAAGATAAATATACAAGGGGTTAGCTGAGGTAAAATTAACCAGTTCCCTGATTTAGAACACCTGTTTTGTCATATGAAATAATTATTGGAAGATGATAAGTTGCCCACACCGAATTTTGCATCGCGTTTGGGGTAATCAGTGAATCGTTGAATACATCGATGATATTATCTCTGAAAGAATGAATTGATGCTGTTTTCTCTATGTTAATGACCAATGGGTGACCTGGATCAAATTAACGGTTCCCTTCTGTAGACGGCCTATAACATAGAGGTGTTGAGTAAAATAAATGTAATAACTTCACAGGTAATTATGCAATAACCCATGGCAGTGCTACAAGGGGTATTTGTATCAGGTATGCTATGTCATGTTATATATTCCTGTAACAATATTAACTATTGCATTTCTACTTGTAGCATTATCACAGATAACGACGCCTTAAAATCTTAAAAGTTTTCTTTTAGGTAAACTGTATACATACATCTGTGTAAATAGTTGTGCAGGATCTCTATTCATTGCTAACTTGGTTTTATAGTTTTCCACATGCAACATGCATGTTCGTTTATGCATATATGTTGCTTTACTAGACAATAGTGACATGCATTAATTTCACAATAACATTTCGAATTGCACTAGGTGTTACAACATATAGCTCCCAAGCTTACATGGTTCATGTGCAAGCGCCCTGCACTGAATTCGACTTGCGCTCGGTACCGTTCGGCAGACGGCTACTTAACCCGTTTATAATTGGTATTTCCCTACAATGTTCAGAGCACCAAACGCAAGCTTTCAGTTGCACTAGGTTCTGTTCAGCCGAGTTGCGACAGCCGCCTGCCAAGCCTAACCGAAATTGAAGCCAATCTATTCTTTTCAGTAAAGACGAACCATGCTTTATTTTAGCAAAGCATGTGTCCACTCCAGTGTATATTTGATACAGGGCTGAGATTAAGCACCGAAGGAATTATACCACAGGTAATAACATGGTAACAGTAACTTACTGGTGTAAGAGGTGTCTAGGATAACGTAACGAATGATGCAATATTGAGTGTCGTGATACCTACCCTTTGTAAGTAACAACTGAAAGCCGAAAGACAACTGAACCGATTTTGGAAATGACCTATCTAGCACATAATTATACTGATTTTAAAACATTCAGTAAAAAGAATTAACATATTTACTTTAGGTGTGTATATCGTTGATCATAGCTCAACCATTGATAAAACGTAGTTGGTTGACCTGGGACGCAGATCGTAGCTAATCACTCTAAACAATTAAATAATTGGTTGAGCAGGGTCGTAGATTGTAGCTCAACTACTCAAACACATAGCTACGTAGATCGTAGCTCAACCATAGAAAACTCATAGAGAATGGTTTACCTGGGTCAAAGATCGAAGCTCAACCATTCAAAACTCATAGAGAATGATTGACCGGGTCATAAATCTTAGCTCAACCACTCAAAACACCTCGCGTGTAGGTTGATATGGGTCGTAGTTCGTATCTCAACAACGCAATAACCCTGGCGTATTGGTTGATCTTGGTTGAATATCGTAGCTCAACGACTCAAAGCACATAGCGTATTGGTTGATCGGTCGTAGATCGTAGCTACTCATTCAAAATTCATAGAGAATGGTTGACCCGGTTCGTATATCGTAGCTTAACCACTCAAAACACAGAGCGAATTGGTAACACTTGGTCGTAGATCGTAGATCAACCCCTTAAATCACATAGCGAATTGGTAAATCTTTGTCGTGGATCGTCGTTCAACCATTCAAAACACATAGCATATTGATTGATCTGGTTCGAAGATAGAAGCGCAACCATTCAAAAGCCATAGATAATGGTTGACCCGGTTCGTATATCGTAGCTTAACCACTCAAAACACAGAGCGAATTGGTAACACTTGGTCGTAGATCGTAGATCAACCCCTTAAATCACATAGCGTATTTGTTGATCTGGGTCGTAGAAAGAAGCGTCACTATTCAAAACTCATAGAGAATGGTTGACCTGGGTCGTAGATCATAGCTCAACCAACCAATACGAAATACCCAGATCCTTGACTGTAGCCCAATCATTCAAAACTCATAGATAATGGTTGACCATGGACATAGATGGTAGATCAACATTTCAAAAATCATAGCGTATTGTTTGATCTGGGTCGAAGATCTTAGCTTAACCATTTAAAATTCATAGAGAATGTTGACCCGGGTCAGAGATCGTAACTCAGCCATTCAGAACTAATAGAGAATGGATGTTCTTGGTCGTATTCGTTGATTTTGGTCGTAGATCGTAGCTCAGCCACTGGAAAAAGCATACATAGTTAGTTGACTTTGGTCTTAGATCGAAGTTCAGCCAATCAAAACACATAGCAAATTCGTTGATCTGGGTCGTAAGTCGTAGCTCAACCATTCAAAACAAATAGAAAATTGGTTGATATGGGTCGTAGATGAGCCACATACGTAGGTGGTTGCCCTAGGTCGTAGATCCTAGCTCAACCACACAAAACAAATAGAGAATTGGTTGATAGGGGTCATAGATCGTAGCTCTTTCACTAAGAAAACATTCATAGTTAGTTGACCTGTGTCGTAGATCTTAGCTAAACCACTCAAACACATAGCGTATTGGTTGATCTGGGTCGTACAAATGTAGATCGTAGCTAAACCACTCAAACGCATAGCGTATTTGTTTATCCCTGTCGTAGATCGTAGCTCAACCACTCAAACACATAGCGTATTGGTTGATCTGTTTCGTAGATCGTAGCTCAACCACTCAAACACATAGCGTATTGCTTGATCTGTTTCGTAGATCGTAGCTAAACCACTCAAACACATAGCGTATTGCTTGATCTGGGTCATGATTTTAGGAACTCTCGACATCACCTCGAGTTTAAACCCTCGTAACATTAGCACGATCCGACCGGTGCCCGCAGTAAATTAGTGTTAAAGTAATTAGTTCAATATGTATTGGTAATTAACGTAGGCTTACTTAACTTGATATTAAGTGTGCACCCTTTTCTCGGTAGAATCTCACTTTCGCGCGTCACCAACACAACATATGATATTCGTATACATTCTGGATAGGGTATGTTGATGGTCAGTTGCCACTCTCTTGCTTTCGATGTTTCCTGTGAGTTTGGCAGGATCTGATTGATTAAGTGTTTGGTGTTTTACGCCGCTTTTAACACAAGTCTTTAGTATTACCCGACCGAGGATCGAACCCGCAACCTCCAGCACCTGAGGAGGACGCATGACAATGGGCAGGATCTGGAAATATATTGTTATTAATAA
The DNA here is from genome assembly GCA_031761405.1 of Serripes groenlandicus. NCBI lineage: Eukaryota > Metazoa > Mollusca > Bivalvia > Cardiida > Cardiidae > Serripes > Serripes groenlandicus. The sequence goes on along the minus strand of JASEVX010000012.1, from coordinate 51,753,155 downwards.
TAAGTTTTGTGAACATAGTTAGGCCATAGACAATTTACCGTGACTTTTTACCGTTACCCATATAAGAAACAACATTCAACGTATTTTTTGTAAATTCGGTTAACATTTTGTTAACACCATATAACGCATTTTAAGGTGAGTCTGCGCCAGAAAAATAGTTCATTATGGATTCAACAAGACTACATGTAAAAGTTTAAGATCACCCCCCAAACAATTATTATAATGTTGTTATTGCGCCGAGAGGTCAAATATGAAAGCTTATGAGCGTTTTCGGCTTTTGCAATCCAGTTACTCGAGTAAAAAATATGGACATGCGCAGTACACGACACGAGTAACCATTCACGAACGCCTAACCCCAGTCTTGTGTTGTTTACAAAATGGCGACCTTCTGGGCATCAGCCGTCGCCATCTTTGATCTCGTGTTACCCGTCAAATAGTGGGAGTCGTTCTAGTCGAGTAGATTAGAGATTAAGCGCATGCGCAGTTCGCTTACTCGATACGTTCGACTTTTCATTCCAGTTACTCTCGTTACGCGAGTAAAGAAATCGAAAACGCTCTATGGAATAATAAATTGTTAACAAAGATGGAGCGTGAACAATGCAGTGCCAGATTTACCCGGGGGACTGATAGGACCCTTGCGACGAAAAATAAATGATAAACAAAAAATGCAGTGGCCGATTTACCGCGGGGGCCCGTAGGGCCCGTTTCTCACGTTAGCAGCGGGCTACTACGACATTATTACTGTTCCCGTCAGTTGATATAGTGCTTAACGACGAGTCGGTAAATTTTCTTAGGGAGGACCTGCCATCGGAAGATACACTCCAGGTGTAAATCGAGTGGTGGAGGAATAATTGGGGTGGTGTGTCACCCTTATCTTACCGACCAGTCAACAATTGACGAATTAATTAAGGAATGTGATCCGAATGTCCACACAATTCGATGGATAGCTATCACATTTATGGTGGCAAGAAATTGGACATACATTTTGACCGGGGACAGGCCGGCGTATGGCCGACCACCCACTGTGGCTCGCAGGTTGTAAAACCCGGCTTATCGGATCATTCATCAGATCATCCAGTCGCACTCTTCACAGAAGGTAACAAGTTAACAAATAGTTTATTACAAAAGTGTCACAGTAACAGTACTACAATATGCCCTAGAAAAGAGGTGAGTGCTTTGATTAAAAGAGGTCTTGGTTTGTTTTGTTCCTTCTTATATTTTCAAAGCATGCATGGAAATGTGTTTCCGGGAAAGGCTTAAACGTATCCCGTTCAACGACAGAGAAGGTATCGCAACTCTTTCATTAATTTTCTAAAGCTTCGCCATTTTAAATAAAGATGTTTGCTGGTTCTTTTGAACACTCTCAATTTCTTTACCAAGTTGATGCAATGTATTTAAGATGGATTTGTTCAGCTTAAAATATGGCCATAGGCAATTACTGGACTATCAAGCTTTGCCAGACGGCGTAGATGCAAGTAATATTTATCATGAAATCAAACATGGTTAAGATGTTTAATTTACTGTACGTGTTAATTCAATTATCGCACGATGAATGCTTTTAATGGTCTGTTTACATATGAATGTGTTTAACAAATGACCGTATTATGTATTCATCATGCAGCCGTTGAAGTTGCATGTACAGTAGCATATTGATTCCGTAACGTCTATTGGGCGTTCTGACAACTTGCAATGTACCTGACTTTCTAGTATTACTATGACATTTGACTTATATAGGCAGACATAGTGGACTCAAGTCGTGATAGCTAAGCCTGTCACGACTAGAACTATCACATCACCAGTCCTATCAAGATCTTCATGATGAGAACTATCACACCACCAGTCTTATCAAGATATTCACGAGGAGAATTATCACACCACAAGTCTTATCAAGATATTCACGATGAGAACTATCACACCACCAGTCTTATCAATATATTCACGATAAGAAATATCCCATCATCAGTATTATCAAAATCTTTACGAGGAGAACTATCACACCACCAGTTTTATCAATATGTTCACAAGGAGAACTATCACACTACCAGTTTTATCAAATTCTTTACGATAAGAACGATCACATCATCAGTATTATCAAAATGTTCACGAAGAGAACTATCACATTACCAATCTTTACCAGATCTTCACGTCGAGAACTATGACACCACCAGTCTTATCGAAATCTTCACGATGAGAACTATCACACCACCAGTTTTATCAAAATCTTCACTTTAAGAAATATCACATCATCAGTATTATCAAAATCTTCACGAGGAGAATTATCACACCACCAGTCTTATCAAGATCGTTTCAACGAGCAATATGACACCACCAATCTAATCAAGGTCGTCTCAAAGAGAAATATCACACAACCAGTCTAATCAAGATATTCTCAACGAGAAATATCATACAACCAGTCTTATCAAGATCTTCTCAACGAGAAATACCACATAACCAGTCTTAGCAAGATATTCTCATCGAGAAATACCACATAACCAGTCTTATCGAGATATTTCTAGCTAATTGTTGAACAACGAATGCCATTTGTCACAAGGATTTGAATTAATGATAACTATTTATCAGTGATTCGTATTATGATACACTTATTCTATCATAACACAAATTACGTTTAAATATTAATTACGAAATCATTATAGATGTTTTGAATACGACACACTCTAATTGAGATATGTTATAAAACGGTGAACGTGCAGTAGCATGGACTGCTAAGCAAGTTTTATCTCTATTATTGCTTGTCAATTGTGATATTATATACCCCATGCTTATATATCGTATTTCTTTTTTATTGGGTAAAGTTATATCAATTCTCGTTTTTTATCAATTTTAAACTACAATGTATGAGCTTTTGATTCTAGACGATATATGGATTTGGGTAGAACTCGGCGATTTAATTACGAGGTATGTATTATTTACAATTTATACAAGCTCGGTGATTTTCACCCAATGTCGTTAGCGTTCGTAATTGTTCCTCAACTTGTCCGTCATGTCAACCGGAAAAGGCCGACAAGTCCACCAGCAATGACGATCTGTTTTTATCCGGAAATCGTAGATACATGTACTCTTTGCGATGATCTACCTCAAATCTTCAGAATATACAGAGAGGTGTGTGATATACATGTAGCTGCATATGTCACAAGTTTACGCATTGTATGTAGGATGAGAGAAACATGTAGAGAGTTAGGCGTCGTCCTCTGTCTCAATGTGTCCAGGGTCGCGTCCCGGCTTCAATCCATTGTCGAGGTACGAGGGTCATGGTGGAGTGCTCTTGGTCAAGGCACATGTCATAGCCTAGTACTGATTTGTTTACCCAGGGAACAATTGTCGCCGTGATATAAAAAAGGACTGACGTTTCCTCTATTGGGCTGAGGACACGGTGTTTGCAATAAGGCGCCATTAATCGAAATACACAAACAAGAAATAAAACAAGAACTGTCAGAGGATGATGGTGAATAAGTGTTGTAAGTTTCAAAGCTATATCTGTAATGCTTTTGAAAAAAGTGAATTGGTCGAACAAACTTAACCAAAATTCTAAGTCGAAAAAGGGCCATAATCTTGCCTGTTGATGGAGGTAATAATGGTGAATAAGTGTTGTAATTTTCAAAGCAATATCTGTAATGGTTTTGACAAAAAAGTAAATTGGTACACACAACTTAACCAAGGTGAAACACCAACGCCGAGGCAAGTAGTATACATGTAAACGTCGAGCTAAAAATTATATTTAAGATTTATTTCGAAGAAAGATAACACATGAAAGCGCCTTAAAGAAGAAGAACAATTCGCATTAGGTAATGTTTATACATTCTTAATGTATTTTATTTATATTTTTGCACCCAAAACTTACACTGACAAAATAATGACGCCCTGGTATGAAGTAAAACATCACAACATTAAGCTAATTTCCAGGAAATTCTAATTATTTGGTTAATTGGGCATACTTCCTGATCAATTTATATTAATAACCGATATTGGTAACTTTATTAAGCAAAGTTCCGACAACCTGGACTAACTTATATACATAGTTCGTTTAAATTGAACTGCTGCATGATGAAAGCGTAAGAAAGTCAACACACATTGAACTATAAAACCTTTAGTATTCACGTGATTGCATCTGTTGAAGATAAAATACAAGATCAATTGCTTTTAATGTTTACTTTATTTGAATAGTTCTATATGTATATATACTTTCTCGAAGCATTAGTTATTCACGATGTGTCAGTATTCGCAGGATGGGCCTTAAACCAATTGGCATATTTAGATTAACTTAACACAGTAGTCGTTTAACGATCTTTTGGCCTAAACAATCATATTTCATCAAATTGTGCAAGTACGAAGAACTCTCACCACCATACAGTGTGTTATGTTAATATATACAATCTCTGAACTATTTGTTAAGTTATGCTCGCGGCAAACGACCGCTGGGTTAAACGTAAAATATAACAGGGCGCTAGAGTCAACCAACAACTCTGAACCTTATCAATCTGTTAGCCTAATAAATCTACGTAGCGACCAACTAATATGGTCAATCCTTAAGAACGGGTTAGAGTAATCTAAACAAATCTTGTCTGGTACCCGATGTACTACAGTTAATTTAAAGAATGGTAGTATAGCGCATTTTACATCTTTAAAAAATAATGTTTGCTGAATGACATTCAAAAGAATCAATGTATTTAGATACAATTATGGATATCTTATTATTATACTAATGCCCCGTAGAAAATGATGTATGCAAACGTCTATAAATGAAATGTAATGACTTTGTCTACTAGTTTGTAACTCCATGTTAATTAAGGTCAGCGAAAAATACAAGTTCCTTAAATAAAAAAACAGCCTTTAATCCCAGCAGTTTATTTTTTACATACAATCTGGTTTAGTTAAGCATGAAGGAAAACAATAATACAAAATTCACTTATTCATGAAATGTATTAATTTTGACAATAAAAATATCCCCTCATTTTCATTGTTATTAAGTGTTTCTTAAGGATGTACTGAACTGAAAAGTGGATTTTTCATAATATTTAACTTTTTTTGAAACATTGTTTTTTTGAAAGTTTGATGTATAATATGCATTTTTTTTGCTATTTCAGCATATGAAAAAAAAAAAGTTTCCACGCAATTTGCCAATATTTGAAAGATGATATGCTAATTGTTTGTCTTCTTGTGGTTTAAATCTCATTCTGAAGTTATTTTATCCATATATTTGGAAGTTCATGTGATACGTTGTAATTAAACCTAAAAAATAGACACTTTTGTCCCTAATGAGAACCCATATTTGTCAAGTGTAAGAATAGATTAATTTAAAACTTTGAAATAAGGGAAAAACATATTTATAATATTTAACTTTTTCTGAAATTTCTTCAGGTTATTGCAATAACTATCATTTATTAAAATTTAAAAAGAAATGTGTATGTCATTGGGCAAAATTTTCAGTTTGGCTAAATGGCTAAATGGCTAAAAAATGTAAAAATATGAATAAATATTTGTTTATTTTTCAAAGATATATTCAAATGTCATAAAAGTTTTCCAATATTTTCTACATTTTTTCAAAACAATATGATACTATACAAGTTCTAGATTAACATTGATATATATGGACTTTAATATGTTCTTTTTACCCAGTTATATTTCTTAATCAAACATGGCACCTGGACAGCGGCTCACGAACAATCAGACAGCATTTCTTTTTCAACGGGTATAAATATTGTACATTACTAGTTTCTACAGCTTACTACAATATGATAACTGTTTGCTAATTAGAAAATTAGCACACTATGTATACATGCTGTTGAAATAATTTTAGTTTTAGGGACATTTCTCAAAATGTAATAGATGTATAAACAATATGTTATCTAGTATGGGCCGGTGGCCTAAGTACTTTAGATTTGTCATTGTCATTGTCATTGTTGACGGAATCCGATAAAGGGCCATCCATACAAAATCATTTGAAAAAAGGCCAGATACTTTTGAAGAAGAAGCTTTTTAAAGTTTTCACCAAAGCTATAATACAAAACAGCAGCGCCCCCTTGTGTCTTTTTTTTAGACCAATCAACATGGTTTGGAGGAATCTGATAGATTGTCACCCATGAATCATTTCTACACTATTTTTTTGAAATCGACCAGATACTTGGAGGAGATTATTTTAAAGTTTTTAATAAAGCTATAAGCATTATAACAATGTAAAACAGCCGCGCACCCTGGCGGCAACGTTTTTCAAAGAATCAACATGGTTTGAATTAATCTGATAGAGGATCATCAAAGGAAAATTCCTACAAAGTAATTGAAAATCGGACAGATACTTTTGGGGGAGCAGATTTTTTAAGTTTTCAGCATAGCATTAGGCAAAACAAACCCGTCCCCTAGTGGCCATCAATTCCGAAAATTCAACATGGCTTTAAAGAATCTGATATAGAGTCACTCAAGAAACATTGAAACAAAAGTATTTGGAAATCGGCTAAATACTTTTGAAGTAGAAGATTTTTAATGTTTTCTTTATAGCCATATAAGCCAAACGAAGGATCCAGCAATCCACATGGCTTGAAATAATCTGATAGACAAGCAACATTTCCACTTAGTTATTTTAAAAATTCGGCCAACCGGTTTTGGAGGAGAACATTGTTATTTTTTGTTTCGTTTTGGTTGCTATGGAAACAAGAATACTGCATGTACCAAAACAATTGAAGGCATTTAGGAGAGAACATCATGAGGATGCTACCTGTGAAGTTTCATGCTAATTTACCCAGAGTAACAGATGAGAAGTTGGTTGATTATCAAGAGCTGTCGGAGGACAGCACGCTCGACTATTCCACCGCTTATTAGTTACTAAGATATGGACTCTAATGTAGTTGCACGCAAAGCATTAACCAGAATTTCTTAAAGGGTGATCATTTGCATCATGTGCAGCATGGAGTTATCAAACTTGATTATTTTCATAGGTGTGATGGCTGGGAAGGGTTGTATAACGTTTCAATGGAATACATCGAGTAGTTACTAAGTAAAGGACTCTTAATGTAGTTGCACGCAAACAAAAAGTAAAAAAAGGGCCATAATTTGCATCATATGCTCGATAGAGTTATCGTACTTGATTGTTTACATAGGTGTAGGTGTGACATAAGGAATGGAGTGTTTTTGTAATGAAGGTGACAGTGGGGTGAATAAGTGATCATGACCAATGTCCATTTCATGTTTAATGAACTTAAGTTAAAGTATTTCTAGGTGTTTTGATGAAAACATATCCAATACCCAAACTAAGTTTCAAGTTATAGGCGTAGGCCATAAGTAGTTGTAAGGGAAGGACTGGTTGCGTATTGATGGTTGCACTGACCTTGACCTTTCACCTATTTACCTGAAAACTCTTTGATTAATGGTCATGACTAATGTCCACATCAAGTTTGATGAACTTAGGTACAACTAGTTCAAAGTTATTGCAAAAAATAGTGTTTTTTTCGTTAAAGGTCAAAGTGACCTTGAACTTTGACCTTATGATCCCATGACCTGTTTGAGTCAAGTGCTGATCATGACCATTACCGAATCTAAGTTTCAAGGTCATAGGCCTAAGCAATCAGTAGTGTTAAAGCAAGGAATGTTTCTGTATTGAAGGTCACAGTGAACTTGACCTTTGACATATTGACTCCAAACGTTCTAGGCATCACCAACTTGCTATGATTTTATGTCCATACCAAGTTTGAAGATTATCGGCCGAGGCGTATGTAAGTTATGAGGGTAAATGCTAGCTTTCACAAAAACTGTAACCATTAACTGTTTCTTTACAGATAGGTCACAGTGACCTTGACCTTTGACCTACTGACTCCAACGTTTATAGGCATCACAAACTTGCTATGAAGAATGTCAATACAAAGTTTAAAGACCATAGGCCTAGACGTTTGTTAGTTATAAGGGTAAATGCTAGCTTGCACAAAAACTTTAACCATGAACTGTTTCTATATAGAAAGTTACAGTGACCTTGACCTTTGACCTACTGACTCTTAACTATGTAGGCATCACTAACTTGCTATGAAGTATATCCATACCAAGATTGAAGATCATTGGCCTAGGCGTATGTAAGTTATAAGGGTAAATCCTAGCTTGCACAAAATCTTTAACAAACGCCGACGCCGACGCCGGATGACTACAATAGCTCCCCTTATTCTTCGAATATTTGAGCTAAAAATGATGACGGACGAACACACGCAAGGATAATTCGCCGTAACACAAGTTCGCGTTGCTTTTAGCCAGTGAAGAATGAAGAAAACTACCATCTTAGGCTTTGTTTCAGAACCATGTGGTAAACAGTTCCGACGTTATCATGACAAACCAACAAAGTACAGATAGCAAAATTTAAAACATAAATTTAATGATTTGTATTGCGTGTAAAGGGAACGTTAGTAGTTTATAAACCCATTCAGGTCAATATCCTAGTATGTAAAACAACACTTAGGCCAATGCAAGGACTGGTTTTCTTTTTGACAAATGATTGAAATGAACGGCTAAGCTCGGCTAAGCCATTCCTTCCCTCAAATGATTTACAAAATAATTGCGAATAGTTTCATTCACCTGCCTTGATACTTAATAGTTCATGTAGAAAAGAAGCCAATTACTTGTGCAGAATGTTATGTGTAGTGCAGGCGACGTGAAACACACATGGGTGAACTGCCGTACCGTTTGTAACGCCGTTAAACTCCAATCAATCACTGATATACTTAACCAATGCTATAAGAAATGTTCTAACGCGCTTAAAGCATATTCATATATTGTGGCGGCCTGAATAACTATTTAACGGGTACGGCTAACTCAAAGCCTTGGACAAAACTGTTCGATGAACTTGCAGCTGTGATATATACTCAGTTCCAAAAAAAATTGTGCACTTTGTTTTCTGTGATTTTTCATTGACTACTTTTCTGAAAGCCTATATATTTGGTTCCAAAATTGAGATCTGTTTACGTACAATATGGCGAACATTTTAGCTCCAACGGAAATGACGTCTGGCCCACTGTAAACGAGCAGCCCGATGACGTGCTGTCAAGACCTGCCCCACATAGGGCCTCCTAGCCCGGATCGGCACCGAGCTTGCCTGAGGCGACGCAATACGGTCTGTCTGCTGATACCGTACTGCCTTGCAGTACTAGACGCCGTTTGAAAACGACGTCGAAGGTGCGTCAACGTAATAAACCTGTCCGTTTGTTGATTGGTTACCCTAGGTCTACCAGATCTGCGACGATCTGCTACACCACCTGTTTGCTGGAAACGTTGGCGCAACCGAATTACTGTGTTTCTGTGGCATACTAACGCCCTACTAACGTTAGTTACGTTGTCGCCACGAGCAAGCATCGTTAATTCTAGAATTCGTGCAAATCAGTCAAAAGCACGTCTAATCGAATACACTGAAAATCTCTTCATACCATGTGGTAGACTTTGGACTCGATCGATGACAAATACACTTGAGATATAGTGTGTGAAAATTGAAACCGATACGTGAATATTGAAATATTTAAAATCAAAAAGTGCACACTTTCTTTTGGAACTGAGTGTATTTGAAATAATGGCAAACAAACGTCAAGCAATTTATTTAGATATATTAGCGGTTACACAGGAAAGCCAAACTTGGCATTACAAATTTGGATAAGAATCAGCTAAACACGTGCATTTAATATTAATTTATTAATTGGACAATAATTGCAAGAAGATTGTTTAAACCTTATATTATTAATATGAAAACAGAGTTAGATTAAAATACGAATGCGGGGAAGCAAATGGCTTAAGGTTGATTTTCGCATGGCGCCAATCATATGTACGCTTTTATCTGCTTTCAAGTTGAATGTATCACATTTCATAGCTCACAGTGTGAAAGAAGTAATGAGTGTTATTATCGCGTTTATTCAGGTTCATTAAACTAGTGTAAATGTGGACCACGTAACGCAAAAACTGCCAATTAAGTATTCAAAATAGAGGTCGATAACGACTTGGGGGTGCGGGAAGGAATGGGGGCGGAGATTTAGCCAACCTTTTGAAAAAGTAAAATCCATGTATGAATGGTAGTGAAATAATCAATGTTATAATTATAATATCTGGGTATTATGTTCTAAATACTAAATATCGGAAAGGTCAAGATTCATACATGTAGATCATTACTGGCCTCATATATATCTCCATTAAATATTAGTTTGTAAACCACAAGTAATATCATCTGTTCCACTTTTTTCATTGCGCAAGGTCAAGCAATAGATTATCCACGGTTTAGGAAAAGTGAGATAATTGTTATTGCAATAGCATCATCCATGGATATAACGAAACTGTTGTGGTAAAAATGGCTTCCTTGGATCAACCATATTTTTGCAACAAAGATAATATTTGAAACTACTGTTGTTAAAAACATTTGAAACTACTATTATTAAAACTTCTGAAACATTTCTTGAATTGCAGATAATGCTAATAAGAGCAATTGTAATCTAGCTTGAACCTAGTTTACGCATGGTTTTTAGCATGACTTGTCGGATCGTCGCGATTCGGCGTCGTTTTCGTGCGTCAACATAGTGTCTTGAACGAAATATTGTCCTAAACAACTGCTTCTATTTCAAATATTTTCATACAAATAGTCCTAAGGTGGTTAAAACATTTACGCTGTACAAGCTGGCCACAATATAAAAAATAAATAGAACATGTCATTTACTGTTTCCTCGTAACAGAAGCCGATAATAAGTGTGTTATTTATATGTTTGTGATATCTTTCAAAACTTTTGATTCGGTTGCAGTGTCTATTGATAGCAGGACTGGGGATATTTCATGAATTTATTTCATTAATAAACCAAAATATTAATTCGTTCATTTAAAGAAACTAAATTAAAAAGGCCAAATTGATAATATCAATTGATAAACTTTAAATGTTATTTAACACATGCGAATCATTTGCCACAAAATAAACCGACAGGCATTATTATGAATAGGAACCTTTTGGATTATTCATTGATACTGAATGCAGAATATTTCATTGCTGTGTTATTAAATAATGTTGATATCTGTACGGTGTAGTTTACATACAAACTGATAAATGTGATCTTTCTTCGGTAGCTCCGTACTTTACGGTACGTAGACAATTATGTGTGTCATATCAGAAATATTCACATTTTCTATTCGAAATTTCTCACAAATCACCTGATAGACTATGTGTCTGTATATTTTGGCATTTTGAAAGAAAACTGGTACGACGATATATATCATACAATGAATCAAATTGACAGGTTCTTTGTTAATAACAATTTTCAGTTAGAAGGATTAACTTCGATAAATATAAGCACATGTACGGTAATAAATTGTTAAATTGGGTTTCTATAACCTGTGCAATTTAAAAGTATCAAAGACAATTATACTTATGGACAGACACTGTGCAACATTTTAGAAAGGTTAACTAGTTTATAGGTACATCCTTCTTTGAAATAAGACGTGCCTGTGCGTACGTAAGGTTTAAAGTTATATTTGATGACTTCGGTTATCATAAATGTTTACAAGTCATATATAGAAGTTAACTCAAATTATCCTGGATTATTAATGACAACTAAAACAGACGGCCACAAATACTGTTTGGAACAAGAAGAAAGTGTTCACTATTCCAAACCAACTGAACTAACTACTATAGACGATATAATATGATTTACATAGTTTTAGGAAGATAAGTGTTAGCAGAGTGTCACGCATTGAAGCATGTGTGTGCGAATATTATCGAATCTCTGCGAAACAAGTAATATTATGATTCAGTCCTTTCAATCGTTTTAATAGTAACGCTAGTTTAAATAATCAAATTACTAATTAGATCGAAGACTATCTAAAAAGTATTTATTATAGATCTAAATATAGTTTAGTATAAACGATACGAATGGAGTAATGGTTCAAAACGATTTTATAAAATAATATCATTGCTTTATCTGTAGGAAATTGGAAAACAAATTATTACAGATTGTGTTACTGTTAACGTTTTACTATACGTACAAATACATGGGGATTGAAACCGATAAAAATCAAAATATGCTAACGAAACAAAATGGTGTTTACCACGATCCATCGAGCAACTATTAAAAAAGACACCCAAAGCGCCTTAAATGATTTAAAAAATAAACATGACAATTTTTAAATAAAGCGTTAGTCCTTGTTGCTCTAAAAATAATTGAGAATACATAAGTACGTTGTCGGCGTTCATAAGTGACATCACAGCCAAAAGTATAACTAGTGTTGGCAACACAAATACATTTGTTTATAATTATCACGTTACCATAACATTTTTGTCACTTTTTCCTAAAAGATTTATAGATTCTGAAAATGCGAAATTATTGAAATGTTAAATTATACCACATTGTTTAGTTTCCATGATGCCAATTTTATTGGTTATCGCGATATCGACATTAAACATTTGATACTTGATATCGGTATTTGTATAGTAAAGAGTATAAACATCTTCAACCAAGATATCCAAAATAACCTTTACATGTTACTGTTAGATGTGTTTGTGGTTACATACATGTATTATTTTTATTCTCTAACTATAAATATTAACATGTTTAACTAATGCAAAAACATTAATAGTTTACTAGTCATTGTCGTCGTAATTTTATTGTAAATGTATGACTTGTTCAAGTACTTGTACCTGTTATGTACATGTTTATACACAAAGAAATATTATCTTGATAATAGTAAACGAGACATATCTTACCTGACGCTACGTTTGGTAATTGCTCAGTTACGATGTTTATAGCAACCATTAAACACAACAAAACGACAAAGGAAGAACATATTAATTCAACAGACTTCTTTTTGAAAGAGTGGCTATATTTAAAATTGAACGCGAAATACAAAAACTGAAATAAACTGCATTTGCATTAAGTGACACAAACTCAATTTGGGATTATTCAATTTGTCATTTGTCTTGCTTTAAATCAGATTACAAACGGTAAGGGTTGTTTTCGTATCTTTCATTACTTTTACAAATTGTATTATCTGTTTTTATTATTATTATTTCACTATATTTTCTTTTTACACGCTTTACCTCTGATATGTGTTTGCCTAAATTTTGATATGATATGAAGTTTAAAAAAAGAATAATTGTATTGAGCAAATACAATTGAACAAGGCTGTCCCAAAACAGCGTATATATCTTAATATAACTTGATATATATACTTGTCCTTTTTTCATGATGTTTTTTTAATATCGTCTGCTGCAATACAAAAAATCTGAATCTGAACGTCTGTTTGCTGTTTTGATGTGTTTTAATTGAGTCATCTTCTAGTTAACGTTTTTGTGATGATTCCTGTTCCTATTTTAAGTTAACCGTACACAAAAAAAGGAAACCCGATATTTTATAGAAATAATTTTTTGAAAATACGGAATACTCGAATTCAATTGTAAGGGTTTTATATTATAACATCTAGGACATATCCAGATGTCATAAGGCCTGAATCGAATACAGGTCTATCGATATCTAAGATCATGCTATAAAACTAAACGTTCAAAATATTAAAGGAGAATTAGACAAATCCTAATTCAGCAATTCCTTTTTTACCAGAATTTCAAATATGGTCTGTATCAGGCTAGATATTATCAATGGTAATATTATATTGTAAGAAAAAGAAAGTGGCGGGGATTCCACGTATAATATTAGCCTCATCACGAGCACAAAACCTTTAATAAGTCCTAGCTGTAGGTTTGTGACTACCATGTTTAACCAATCTGTGACAATCTATCGGAACTGGGACCGTTTTTTGTACCATATGCCTACTTTAACTTTAATTATAAAAAACAAACAATTTCACTTCATCACAAAAACATGCAGATATTCAATGCAGTAAAATAAAAATGAAATATAGTGTTAGCAATTGGCTCCTTCAGTATGGCCTTTTAACCTAGTTGTTGACCGGACAATAGCCATGTTCAAACCTAGCCTAGATATCATCAACATATCCGTTCTGGCAAAGCTCAACATACTAAAATTAAAAGAACAACAATTCAGACAGTGTTTCGACATGCTAAAAATTAAACATGCGGCATTCAGAGTGTGTACAAGATGTGCCTTTAATTTGATCTAGTGTCCTGGGTTTTGGCCCGACATTACCCATATTTCAACTTACCCTAGATATCACCAAGACCACTAATCGGACTACGTTTCAAGATGCCTCTAGAGTGGTAACAATTTTGTCCTTTAATTTGACATTGTGACTTAGTTTTTGACCTCACATGACACGGTTTATAACTTGACACATATTCGATTGATTTGAATTTTCTGATAAACTTTCATGAAGATGTAAAATGTTGCCTGTATAGTTTTAACAAGGCAATCGTTGATGACGGACGACTGACTAAATATGATCACACTAGCTCTTGACCTAACACCACAACATGTGTTAACTAACAAAATGACTTTCTTACTACATTTAATTAGATTAAAGAAGCTTTATATGATGTTGCTATACTTAACCGTTTATAAACATTACATTGTATTAATCCATCAGTTGTACATGTAATCAACTAAATTTCCTCTCCTGTTATCTTTATAACATCTTTAATTCCATAATTGTTTAGGTTGCTCTCAATCTATTCTATTTTTTGTTATGTTTATGCAGGAAGTTATATTATTCCACAGTCAAAGATGCATTAAATTTGTATTGTTATGAAAGGCACCAATGACCAAAGGTTATATCACTAACTGCCTACTTAAATATGTATGAGATTTCTCTCCCTAAAATCGTTCTTGCAAAATCTGGCGATTATGATCACAATGTGCTACGAAAATAGTCTTCTGTGTAATAGTGAAACACAGGTCTTATCCTGTCAAAAACTAGGTCATTAGGCAAAGTTTGAGAAAGATATTGTTTACATCGTAGAGACCGCATTTTGTGCTCCAGGAGCTTGAAACTTTGTCAGAATGTTTGTATTGACGATATATAAGCCAAATTCAATATTGTTAATGTCGGGTCAAATACTAGGTCACTAGACCAAATTGAACGAAACTATTGTTATTTCTCTGGAAGCTGTACTTTTGTATTTGAGCATGTAGAAACATTGTCAGAATGGGTAATAAGATGATATCTAGGCATGGTTTGAATGTGGCTCTAGTCCGGTAAGAAAACTAAGTCACCATACCATATTGAAGGAAAGTTTTGTTAACACTCTAGTTTTAGCTTACCTGACTAAAACATGATTTATTGTAATTAATTATGTGGTTGGCATAACTCAAGTCAATGGTCATCATGGCTCTCTTGTTCATCCACACTTTGGGAAAAATCATCAGAACGTTTATCACTATCAAATCGCAGTCAGTTCGAAAGTGGATCATAGTGGGTCAAAAACAAGGTCACTATGCCAAATTAAACAAAAATCGCCATTCAATCTTATTGAATAATAATCAGAACATAAATCTTCATCAAACACAAGTCAGATTTGACTTTATTGTTAGATGTTTTACGCCAATTTCAAGATTTGTTCAGTTATATCACGGCGTGTCCTGGGTAAATTCCCAGTTCTTCCGGTCCCTTTATCCTGCCACCAACCAGTCAGTCGTACTGAAAACCCCGCAACCCTGAGCGCCAAAGAAGACACGTTACTACCACTTCGAAAGTTTTCGGAGTCGTGTTTGTAACTAGGTCATGTGGTGTCAAAAACTAGCCACCTCTGGCTTTCCGCAGCTTGGCAGCTTGCTTGGAGGGCATTTAAACATGTCAATGAATTATATGCGGTGTCAAACACATCGTGTGGTTGAAAAGAAGACACTGCTTCCTTTGAGCATATTTTTTTTTTCAAAACAAAATTATTTCAAATAATCGTCTGCTAAATCATTGTAATGAGTTATGAATCGTGAATGATGCTTCTTCTTGGGTTCAATGAGTTATCGTATAATGCTTGACGGGTATACGTCTACCAGTTATATTAGGTATACTTGTATATGCATAACTGTCATTTGATCACAGACTGCTTGTTTTAAATAAGCCAAAATATAATACGCTTGTTTCAGACTCGTCTTAACCGAAAACATAATACAGAGAAATAAAATAACACCAAGACGAAATAATGTTTCGAAAGCATCATGTCTGAAGAAACTGATCATTTCCCCGCAACCTTGAGCGTCAATGCGGGCAACATTACTACGACTTTGAAGGTCTTCGAAGTCAGGTTTGAAACCGGGTCATGTAGGGTACAAAACTAGTTACCTTGGCTTTCCGCAGCTTGCTTGGAGGGTATTTAAACATGTAATTTACTTATATGCGGTTTCATTAACAATGCCTGCTCATTGCAGCTTCATTCCTACTCTAGATCACATGGTAACCCGAAATTAGCATCAAACACATTAGTGGTTGAAAGGAGGACAATGCTTCCTTTGAGCACATTTTTTTAGTAGAATTGCGAGATTCACATGGTGTAAATGACTGAGAACACAAATCTACCAAATTCAGTACACCAAAAAAATAGTGCAACACAATCTAGACTGAATTACCAATCCAAACATAAGCACAAATCAAATCAGTTAAATAAATTCCACTTATTCTGGGTAACCAAATACAATTAAAAGTCTCTGAATTTGATAATATCATATTTAATTGTACTAAATTATTCGGATATCACTAGGCTAATATACACTTGTAAACACTGCAACAAGTTACCCTTTGTAAATTGTAATGCTTTGTTTCCTCTAGTAAAGAAAAAAGTGAGGAACATGTATTTTCTTCTGTGGATGTTTGTGATATTTATATAGCATCTGTTACCGCTTGAGAATGCATTTGCAGCAGACAACAGTAACTTTTGGAAACATTGTGACAATAATAGACATGGCTCATAGAGAGCAATATCTCATTTTGACAGATTGTTTTCTATTCTATTCTAAAATATTTAGAAAAAAAACATGATATATCAACCCTTACCCACATACATAGCCTTAGTGAAGTTTCTGCAGCAGACGACTTTTGGAATTATTGTGGCAAAAGAAGACATTGCTCAGTATATTTTTTTTTTACGGAGACCTTGCTGCGTCATCAGAAAGGGTGAAATATGCCCATTTTTTAAAATTATTTTTCTCTGAATTAAAGTGCTTGTCTGATTTCAAGATAATTTAGCGGACCAGTTCACTCAGTGACCCTCTACATGTTTGTAAGTATTATTGATTGGTTGAAAGTCCTAGAAATCAGGTAGCATCTTAAAGGATAAATTGAAATTTTAGCTTCACATGACATCTCATCCTTATCAACTGGACGACAAATTTAAACAAACATCACAGGAAAGTTTTTTTGGCGGTCCTTTTCTTAATTATGTTCAAAGATATATATAGATAAATATTCTATGTAGAACTCTTGTTTGTGCGGTTTCAGAAAGGGAGTAAAATGACCAATATTTCTTATCAGCTTGTGCGACTCCAAGGTTATTAAGTAGCAATAGTTCCTTAGTGACTCTCTATGTAATTTTTCTTCTTCTTCTTCATATTAATTGGTGGAAAAAAGTCAACGAAGCGGCATAAAAAAAAATTATTCCTTCAGTGAACCTATCTTACTTATTTAAGCCATATTGATTGGATGAAAGACATATTTATCTTGGAATCAGACAAGTTGATTCTGGATGAGAAGAAATTTAAATTTTGGTAATTTTTCGCACTTTCTGATGCCGCAGCAACCAAAGTTCTACACAGAATGAAGGTATTTGAATAATTTGAAAGGGGACCAACAAAGTAACATTCCTATGAATTATAATTGAAATTGGTCCAGTGGAAGGGTAAAAGTTGTCATGTGTAGCTAAAACATCAATTTACCTCTTTTGTGATGACGCCAGGTTGCTATGATTGTTGTGAAAATATTATATTATTTTACACAATGACCATTGTGTCTTGATTGTTAATCAACAAAGGTGGTAATTGGATCCATGCATATTTAATGTATTTCGTTTGTCATACCAAATGAATAGGTCTTTATATAAAATATTATGCATAGCTAATCTTTACAAACTAAAATACAAAGATTGACAAGATATCATGGTATATTGCAACATAATGCGGACATCGAAATATTTGGTTTCCCCAGGTTTTGGCAATAAAGTAAACACAGTCTGTGGAAATAATGTTGTCTTACAAGGATATTAATCTTTATACTTTACGTTACTAAAACGGTCTTGTGTCATTTAATAGAGACTTCTAGAGACAATAACCATATTATATAAATGTACATACTAATCACTGTCGCTAACTGTCTGTACATGAAAGAAAGGTGACGTTCGTGTATCGTAAAATGAACGATATTCACACACAAAGTGTCGCTCACTTTATACTATAAATGCAAAAACAAGGAAACCGTTATTATTCATGCCAAGTAAATTTAAAATCAATCTTTATAGGAAAGAAGATTCAATATAGTACAAATAGTCCACATAACACTAACACCTAAATCACGTGTGTACTGTGTGCTCGGGGTAAATATGTTAAAGATTATTTATAAGCGATGAAAATGTTGGTGGTGTAAGCGAGAGATCGTACAGAGTAATAGATTGATTCTAAAGTGGATTTCAGACCGAGTCTTTGTGAGATTAGAAACAAAGCAGACGATACATATCTTTATTCAATAGCTGTTTTATGTACAATTGTTTGAGTGAAACTGTGAATGCAAGTTTGTTTTCATGTTTAGTGGATATTTAAAGACAAAGGATCAAACGTCTTACGAGGGAGTCATTGATGAAAGAGGTATATTGGAGCAGATTTATGAAAAGATCGGTGGTTTAATTGGCATTTTCTTACTTAAAAAACATTCTACAACAGATGACTTTAGCCCTTTTTCCACCGACAGGCACCTTTCTAAGCCTGTGCAACAGACGACTTTATAAAAATTGATCACATTAAATGAGGATGTCGCCATTTGACACGATATTTTTAAGAATGGAATAAATATACTTTCAATTACTGATATTTACTTAAATCTTTCATAGATATTTTAGAATAGTTTGTTTCAGATTTGTAATTTACAAGTTGAAACATTGTTTACATTAAGAAGCTGCTTTTTTCTTAAATTTATTTATAATCAAAGATGAAATGGGGTAAACTTCATAATCCCTTTTTATTTTGTTTGAATGGTGTTAAATGCTGCTTTCACCAGTATTTCAGTTATATCACTGTATTTTCGTGGTAAATTGCCAGTACTACAGGGGCGGTTGTGTAGGGGACCAGTTAACTCTCCATTTACTTATAGTTTACAGGGAGTGCCCAAGTCAGAGTTACAGTATTTCAACGTCAATGACATGAAACCTTCTTAAGAATGGTTCTTGAAGTCTGAAAGTAGATTGTTTGCCTTTATAAAACATTCTCCGCATTCAACAAAACTGCAGCAAACTACTTTGAAGACATTCAGATATTGAAACTCTATTAATTAAAGAAGAATTATTTACTTAAGTTTAAAACATTGTGAGCAAAATTTCAAAAGTTATCTGCTATAGAGGAGTCGAAAGTGTCTGTATTTGAGAAAGGGTTTACCCTGTTTCTGAGCCACTATTGCTCAGTTTTTTACCATGCAGGCTATCAATCCAAGGCTTGTGAGTTTGAACCCCAACGTTGGCGACTTTCCTTCCGGCATTTGACAAAGTCAACACTTCAAGCGTCGTTCGTGTTCCACCAATGGGCTAACAGTTCTGGTGTGAGAAAGCCAGGAAAAACATGGTTAGATGAACTGGCCGCCGGGATATTACTTTAAACTTGTTGGAAACTGCGTTAACATGCAATCAAGCAATTAACCATTTTAACCCTGTCCCACAGTCAGCAAATCTTCAGCAGACAACTTTAAACAAAATAAGAAAAAATGTGAAAAAAGAAATTAAATGAAAGTTTCATTAATGAAAAGAGTTCATAACATTGTGACAGAGGACGAACATAATCATTATGAGCAATTTTCCCCTTTGCAAAAATCAATGTTGCAAAAATTCATCGGCTGCATAAGTGTCATAATGGGTCAAACGCACTCATAATGATCAATTTATCCTTTTGCCAAACTGTTTTCCGACTCTATTTAATAATAATTCTTTCATTTAAAGAAATTTTACTTTTTATTGCCTAGAAATGTTTCAAGTTGTCTGCTACAAATTTCTGGTAGAACAGGTTTAAGAGGCTAGCCTAGTATTGTAGAGAAAGGTCAAATTGCTTGCTTCTCAATACAGATTTCTAGATAGGATGTGTATTTCATGATCTTAGATCCTTATTTGACATCCAAAACCTATTATATGGGTAATCAAAATAATTGTCTAAGTGAGATGATTCCTTTGAGTAATTACAACAAAGGTTTGAATAAAGAATACTATTGTGTTTGGGATAGACCATTATACTCTTCATTGTCTAGACCCCTGCATGCAAGGATAATCTGAATACCCCCTCTTGTATGCTCTAAGTTTTCACAGAATGAGATGGTGGCTGCTGTGACCAGCGAACTAGAATAGTATGATTTCACAGCTTATTTCTGCTTAACTCTTCTTCACATTCAGACAAGTTCTGAAGTGTCAAGACAGATGACTCTTACTCCTATGATAGGGAAACCCAGTCGAGAGTGAAGCAATAATAAGCAATTTCTCGTTTTGTCACAATGCTTTCAGCTTTATAAAGTAGTTCTACTTTCATTGATAGAATTTCCATATGTGTAGCTCTCCTGAGCTTCGTGCTCAGGGTGCGATTTTGTGATCGCCTAATGTCGGTCGTCAACAATTTGTTTGTTAACACTCTATAGACCAGTAGTATCATCCAATCTTCAGGATCATTATTCAGTTTGTTTATATCTTGCTGGTATCTAGGCAAATATCCAATAATTTGAGCTTGTTGAAACTTTTTCGGAATAAATATATTGATGATATCTACGATAAGTTTGAACATGGGCCATGGCTGGTCAAAAATTATGTCACTTAAATAAATTTGAGAAATATCTTGTTAACACTTGAGAGACCCCATTTTCTTGCTTCAGGGGCTTACAACTTTGTCGGTATGTTTGCTATATGGTATCAAGGCCAAGTTCCAATATGGGTCACGTCGGGCAAAAAACTAGGTTACAAGCTCAAACTGAAGGAAAATTTAGTTAACACTCTCCAAACCACATTTTAAAATTGAGCATGTTGAAACTTTATCAGAATAAATTTCTTGATGATATCTAGGCTACCCTCAAATATAGGTCAAGTCCGGTAAAAAAAATAGGTCACAACGCCAAATTTGAGAAATGTCTTGTTAACACTCTAGAGACCGGAATATTTTTCGTCAGGAGCTTGAAACTTTGTCTTGATGATATCTAGGCCAAGTTCCAATATAGGTCATGACAGGTGAACAACTACATGTAGGTCACCAGGCAAAATTGATGGAAAATCTTGTTAACATTCTGGAAGCCGCATTTTAAATTTGAGCAGATTGTAGCTTTGTCAGAAAAAATATCTTGATGTCATCTAGGCTAATTTCCAATATAGGAATACAGGACCTTAACTCAGGTGAGCGATCAATGTGCATCATAGCTCTCTTGTTTGATTAATGTTTTCAAAGATCTTTGCTGCATATTTGTTGTATGTAGGAAAGGGTTAATGATAACAAGGGCCACATAAGCTCATTGCTTCTTTTAAAAGCAGACCAGGGGTGTATTCAGATTAACCTTTCTCAGTAAATGGCTAGGTACGTGTTCACATTTAATTTTAACAGCTATCAACTTACTGGTCGGCTGGGAAACGCTTCTTTCCCTTTATATGCAGAGCTCTAGATGAGATGTATAATTAATCGTGTTAATCCTTTCCTACCAACATTTTCATTTGTATGCATATGCAGCAATTAACTTTTGAAAAGGAGCTATATTTTCAACTGTATTCAAATATCAAACTATTATTTACGGTCTAGCGATTTCTTTATTTTGGAAATTATATTTTAAAGTGTCTGATATAGATATGTTGTATGTTGGATTCGGGTAAATCCTTATTTAACCTGCATACCCTATAGTGTGGGTACTGAATAGAATCGTCTTGAACATTGCAACGATTCTGTTACCCACACTATAGGGTTTAATCTTTTTATAAGAGATTTTTTAAATAGTAAACCTTCCTAAGACAATGCAGTCTTAGCAGCTTTGTCTGCTTTCTCATACCTACATGTATAATACCTATGTTACTGAGGATCCAGCAAAATACAACATTTGATGTGGCACTAATACACGATAACTTAGATAGGAGGCTAACAACAATAGGATGTTTAATGTTCAACTTTTGAGATGCCTGCATAGCAGACAATGAGTCGGTAAAGATGCTATACCGCCAATGTACATGTATGTGTATATGTATAACATATTCACCATGCCTTTAAATATATATTTGTTAATGGCTACACATTTTGTAAATTTAATGCCAAAAAGCTATATGTTATGTTATATTATGTTATTATTCATCAAATGTAAAGTGTCAATCGTTTTTCACACCATTTATTCAATAGTGTCACCTCTATATGATCCAATTAGCACGTACTAAACACCTGTTAAAATTCCCTCTATAGCATCTATGTGGTAAGAAGTCTCCAATAAAGGTACGATTTTGCAGTGGTACGAAGGCTCTGACATCAGTACATACTTCGTAATATGCTATCAGTCCCATAAAAAATCGCTTTCTAAGAACAATTTGTAAATGTACCTGCATACACTACTATAAAACATTTACGACAATTAATGTGTTGTAAATAAAGGACCAATTTACCAGAAAACCAGTGAGAATCCCATTTAAATTAAGACTTATACTAAAATAGATCGCTAACAAAAATCAAAGTATTCATGAGTACAGAAAGTCGGCTTTGTTGTATTGTTGATGATGTACGAATGTCCAGTTAATGAATTTTCTAGTCAGATTATTAACTAAAACTAATGTAAATAATTCTGCAATTGTATTCAACAATATAGAATGACTAAACGTCTTACAAGAGAAAGATAGAACGAGCAGATTACAGACGGTATTTATATGAGTTAATGAGCATTACAAATAAGGAAAACTAAAGTCCATTTCCGTATACTACAACATACTACAGGGTTCACATGAAAACCTCAACTTAAGATGTAGAAATACAAAGAAAACATGGATATTGATGTGTGAAGGGTTACAAAAAACGATAAGGGTCAATGTTCTGTTAATTTTGTTTCGTTTACACGCTTACTGCATACTTAAATGATCAAAGGAAAGTGTGTTTAGCAAGGGGCTCTTTAGAGCAAGTTCCTATAGTATTTTTTTATTTTTTGTCTAAGACAGTCCTCATATAAGTGGCAAACGCCCTTTACAACCAACTCCTTCAAATTTCGGGATATCAAATAAATTGAAAAGCATTGCAATTACTGTTTCACCTATGCTCGTTGAAACCCTGTTAGAAAGTTATAAGTTTGCTTCTGCCATGTTTTACGTCGATTTTAACAATATTTCAGATATATCACGCCGTAGAAAATGAAGATTGCACAGGATTGTATTTCTGCTTTTATATTATAATTGAAATATATTTCTCCTTGTCAGGCAGAGACCTTCATTTGATTTTTGATGTGACATGTGTATGTGTTAATTGCATAAAAATAACGGTTTATCCATTGTAAACCAGTACGTGTGCTAGACAGGAACTACCAAGTAGATGCTCATAAAAAAGGCGAGTAATTCGTGTCAAAATTTAGTATATCGGTAGGGCCCCATAGTATGTGTACAGTTTGTTTACGTTCAACTCTTATATCATTAAATATATTGATATAACAAAGTGCTATTGTTAAGTGTTCTTATTATACTTTTGTGATCCCTTGCTCTCAGCACTTTCAGTGCTTTGATTAAGTAATAGAAATGTATATTGAATTTGTTTGGGCTTTTAAGCATGAACATTTTCGAATCAGGAAATAGAAAATGCGCGAAAGTATAACTGTAGTTGAACTTAACCTGGACAATTTACACAATAACAGTTCTGTCTTTACATGTATACACGAACGACGTAAAGCTTGCATAAAAGAAAATCGGTATCGCTTTACTCCGCTGAATTTTTTTTTCATTTTTAATGTGTTTGAGTGCCTGAATAAATGTAACTTATATTATTCTGTAAGAATACAACATATTGGATATTTTCGGCGTGATATTTATTTAACCATGAGGGAAAGCGAAAACAAGGGTCGAAATCGGATACTTCCGCAAACACTTAGCATGATTACATGTACGTGACTCGGGTGTGTCCGGCCAACTCACGGAAGCAAGCGAATTTCTTTTATCATGCAAAACTATCTACTAATATTCATGTTTCCAGAGGCACATTTTCAACAGTAACATATGACAATTGTCTATTTTGAGTATTCAATAAGAATTGGTGATTTTGTTTACGATCTGCGCACTTTTGTTGGCGACTGTACGGTCAACATCCGTTAAATCGATTCGACCGCAATAGTCGGTAAACCCGAATTACAGTAACAAAGAAATAGACAAATGTATGTGCTACGTCAAACTGTGTTTATTGTTAGCATAATTGACACGGCTGCTAGAAAACAGTTCGTTTGACATTTTAACTTAACTTCAATGTTATGGACATACGATCCATTGAATAACTTGTAACAGTTATCAAGGTATTTGATGGGCACTTTGGAATGTTTGTATATGATTGTAACAGCTCCCATAGAACTATCCGGAAAATATCTGAGATTACTTTGTCCTTCCGTGGTTTCGTAACCCTTTCACTTGCGTCAATTTGTTTGCTTTATCAGCCTCGGAAATTTCAAAACGAGGCTTGAATAGAGTGTCATATGAGCTGTCAGTCTCTTCTCCCTAAGAGATCTTGTCAGTTAGACTTATAAAGTAGATTTAAACTTAGATACGGGAACTTTGGATACTGGTAAGAATTTATTTGTATTTGAATTAGTTGTTATTGACTGGAACGTGTTTGTTGCACTTTTTAATATGACTAATGCAAAGTCTCATGACTACCACAGCAACTATCTGAGCATATTTGGTGTATGTTATCGCCAATTTGTTATTGAGGTATTTTGGGTACATTATTGGTATATATGGTCCAATTTAAAAACAGTATAAGGCATTATCTACTGAATTACCTCTGACTTCTATGCTAGTAATTTATATTTGAATGCAAACGGTTTTAGCAATATCACCATGGACATAAACACAGAAGATAGCTCCATTCCCTGCTAACCAGGGTCCGTATTCACCAGACATTCAACTTTGGACTTTGAACTAAATCTAAATGCATTTCCCAATTCGATTTTTGGATTCCTGAAGAATTATATTTAGTCGTATTCACTAACGCGTTTTAAAACCGTCTCAATTAAGTCCAGTTTGTGAATGTCGTAAGCAACGACTTTGGTTCCCGAATTATTAATAGAGCTAAAAGTTAAGATAGCGCCAGTGTATTAGTATAGACTAGTTAGGGATTCCTTCATATCAACACTACAATTGTTTACAATTGTGGAAAACTCTTGTATAAGGCTTTTCTATTCAGATTTATAAATGTTTATATCTATGAATACACATTTTACTTTTTTATGTTTTACCATTGGTTATTTACTATTTTCATCATGAATACAAGAGAAGCCTACGCCGTTTCGATTCTTTGATTTAGCCTTGTTTTTTTTTTTTTTTTTGCGTTCTTGTTTATTTTGTTGAGTTAATGAATAAACTGTAGAATAAAGTTTTTAGTTGCATGTGATAATGTAATACTATATTCAATTTTATATCCATTATAACAAAATTCCAAACGCGGTTGGAACCTGGTTTTTTGAATGAGGAAAGATGGTTCGGATTAACTGGTGGGCGTTGATAAACAGTTTCGTTAATTTCCTTTTCGCTGATTCACTTCTTTAGACTTGACTGATAGCAGTCAAGTTTTACAGAAAGTTGAGTAAATAGACAGTAAGTCTGGAATTGTTTATGGTGTCACTAAGGTGAAATTCGACTGTTTCTAAATAAATTCACACATGTAATATTCACTGTTAACCTAGTTTGGTGACTTTGCAGTGTTTTATATTTTACTCAGATTGTTACTACTAATTCTAGGTAGCATTCATTCTTTATACATATTAAACCTTTTCGTATGGTCTTGAAAGCAGTTCTTGGTATTTTTGTTGTACCTTACCGGTACTTTTTACTCCTTGATCATTTGCTCTTATTCATGCCCATTGGGTTACTAGTTGTTGTCAGTCATATTCATTTCCGTTAAGCGTGAAGCAGTGTGCAGTATGGCACAGTTGTTTTCAAGCGTTCTTTTCACCCTTGCCTAGTCCTGGCCAGTCTCATTGTGAAAGTAAAAGAGAGTTAAATTGTCTCTTATATGATGAATACCAGTATTTGTTTATAATTCAGTTAATTTAAAAAAAAATTAGGTTCTCTTCAAACATTTAACGATTCGTGCCACTGGCGATTCGAACGTAAGTTTATGACTGAAATTGAAGTTTTAGACACAGCTGTGTACAAGAATGAAATTATATTGAGTAAATGATCAGAGTGTTTTGTGGAAATGTTATCAAGGGTTGGATGTAGATATTCAGTTTTAGAATGGCTTAGTCATTTTAATACTGAATATCTATATCACATTCAGTCCTTTTTATACTGAATATCTATATCACATTTAGTCATTTGATTCTTTTGGCCAGTTTTCTTAGAAATGTGTGATCTTTTTTGGTTCTAATCTTTGAGTTGTGAAGTTTGCCAACTCTTTCAAAATAGAACAACATTTGAATATAGATGTTATTTTTGGCTCTGTGTTCAATATATTTTTTGTATCATTTGCATTTGGAGAAAGATTAAAAAGGTAAAACTAAAGCAACTGGTTCAACTTAATCTCTCTCCGGCTTAACTACACGAGATCAATGGGGAAGCAATCTCGGCGAGGTCGTGACAGTATTCATTATGTGTACTCAAAATAATTAGTATTGCAATGTATCCTAAATTCTTTCTGACTGATTGATTGATTGATTGGGTTTAACTCAGTTAAATCACTGCAGCCGGTTCAACCACCCATGTGTTTGTTTTTAGGCTCACAACCTTTTCAAAGCAAGTGGCGGCTCTTTCTGCCGAACATCAACTAACAACTACTTTTCGGCGAATGTATGAGATACATGTAAACGTGTAATGTTCATTATTAAATACAGTTTTAGTGTATTTGTAATAAATTATTTTATTATTTGATATTACTCATTGAGTGTCTTCGACAAACTAGAACAATATCATCCTATACATGTGTATGTAACAGTATTTACATTAATATACTATATTATATAGCATCTGACTTACTTTCTTTACATTTGGCCGCTGGATGAATTGTAAGTCCATGGTTGATAACAATCTGAGAACGTTTCCCATTACTGTCAGTCTTAGGGAATTCAAGAACGCATTTCAAATTAAAAGAGAAATATTTAGCCTGGAGTGTTTATTAACATACATGTATTGAAGTTATTTGCTGCATTTTTACACTGAGCTACCTTTTGTAGCGTCGTGATATAGCGTTCACATTCAGTCAAAGGTTTGAGCCCTTGGCAGCAGGGATCTTTTTATGACGGTTATAATGGTACGAGACAAGGTATTGTGCGCCGCTTTCAACAATACCTCAATCACATCATGGCGTTTCCTGGGTAAATAGACCTAACCAAAACATCTGGTAAGTTTATCCTGACATCAGCGCATCCGTCTTAATGTTATCCCCACAACCCGGAGCGCCAAAGAGGAAACTGTAACTCAAACCGGGTCCAAACCCGTCTACCGCCTATTACATAGCAACGAAAGAAAGTGTGTAGTTCTCACCAAAACAAAAAACAATCGTTCATATTGCTATTTTGATATTGAATTTTCTTTCAAAACATGCCTCAAAGACGTAGAAAAACATGATAACCTTTCCCCGCTTTCAAACCGACAGATCAATGTTAGCGGCCGGTATGGGCAGATTCAGACATCCGCCTGCCGTAGTTGATTCAATTTAAGGTCAATGATGAATAGTGAATATGGTGTTATATTCCCACTTGCTTCCCTGTAACCACCAATGGTATTAACGTTATTTGGCGAGACTCTGCATTAAGCCTTACCTAGTAATCTCCATTGAGCTGAAACGTCCGTTTCAACATTCAGAAATCTGACACATGTTATGAGCCAGTACATTGGAAAAGGTACAATTCGGCTTTTCCGAACAGTGAAGATTAAGTTTAGCCTTTGTATCCATTCTTGTATTAATTTCACAAGAATGTTTGAAGTAGTGTTGTGTGTGTATCCTGCTAAGACAGAACAGATGTACAGGCTGATCTACGCATACAATGTTCATGAATGCAACTTGTACCATGCACGGGCGCAATTATATAATGTCCGATCCATAAATAGCTAGCTGTACATGTATATTGTCCAAGCTGCAAAGCACGTAAACCCCTAAAGGGAGATATCAGGCTTCGTCGATACCGTTACTACCGGATGTTTAGAGTTGTTAACCCCTAGCATGCTATACATAACTTTAGAACACATTATATAGACGAACATTATCCTGCACGGTTATGCAGTATAATCTTGGTCTGCAATTTCTTAAGTGGCTCATTCACCAATTAACGCTGCTCTGTAAATGTATAAATCTTATTGAACGTCAACAATGCTGACCACAGCTGCATATATCAACAAGGACAGTGGTTTACTCTTTCTCACGTCGAGGCAGACGAGTTTTACATATAGTATAAGGTAAACGGTTAACAGCTGTGTGAATACCGACCTTTTATTCATTGTTATCTTTATTTATAAACACAATCGCGTTCAAACAGTGCGATATCAGACTGAACGAGAGATGTTCAAACACAAATTATAAACCGTTTTCCAGATAAAATCAGATTTGATATTGACTTGTCAATTCTTAAATCACATTGTAAAATGCAACGACATGTATTTCACCCATTCCAACTTGCAGAAGCAAATTGACGCAACTGCAACAGACGACTTTTGAACAAAAGTGTGGCAAATGGAAATATATTGACATAATGGGCAATTTCCAATTTGCCAAAAACCTTTCAATTCTATTCAAATTATTTACGTACAATATGTAAGCTTTCGGTATTACTTGCTCGGATCTTTGAAATTACGTCTGCTGCAGATTTGTCAAATGTGAGAAAAGGTTAAATAATGACCCGCTCAAAACGCGAAGTTCTCAATTGTCCACAAAGATTTATAAATGTGAAGGCTGCTGTAAAAGGAGCACTTACGTCGTCTGTATCAGGATTCCTACATAATTGTTTCTAAATCGTTAATCAAACTAACTTCCTGCAAATTACTGTTCACCCTTTCCCACAAACAGACGCATTATAATGCCTATGCAGCATCCGTCTTTTGAAACATTTTGACAAATGGCTTAATTGCCGATAATGAGAATTGTTTCCCTTCGTCATGTTTTCAATTCTATTTAGAAACTATACTTTTATATATAGAGGTTTTCCATAATTTTGCGATAGCGTGTTCAAGGTCGTTTATTGTAGAGTAAATTAGTCGCATGTGGGAAATGGATAAAGGTAAGAGAACCGCGTCCAGCAATGTCGGGTCTTATTGACTCGACGTTATCATCTGCTGACTTTTAAACTATTTGTGGAAATGGATGAATTACTCAAACTGAGCAATGTCTGCCTTTCACACAATGTTTTCACCTTTTAATTGAGATTGACCTCTCTTTAGTACAGTACCACGTCTAGGAAACAGTGGGAAATACGCGGAATAGCCGCACAATTTCTATATTTGGTGCGAGGTTGAGCTTAGATGAGTAAATAATATAACATAGATGATAAGTGCCCACTAGGGAGGGCATTGCGGGTGTCGGTGTTGGTCGATGTATGTACGTTTGTTGTATTTTCGTAAAATTACTTAAACATTTAGTTACTTTACTATGTACATTATATATTGTTAATTGAACACACGGACTGATGGAAATAAAGGAATGGAAACCAAGGTACAATGATTGTTTTATTCTATTTGCGTTATAAATTGCGAATGTATTGAACTTATGTTAGCCAGATACCGTCCCCGGTACGTGACATTGAATCATAAGGTATCTGCTACCTTTGTTACAATGTGTAACATTATGTCGGGTAAATTCACGCATTACATCTAGTGAATTGCAAAAGTATCCTGTAACACATTGTATGAAACCAAGGTTTAAAGTGTTTAGTCTTGGGAAACCCTGTACATAAAATACTTTATAAATTCACACTTGGTGCTATAAACGACACGCAATGTCACTCTGTAATTAGAAAAAAAGTATAGCTACTATCGGCGCCTCTTTAACTGAGGGAAACAAACCTTATTGTCTTTCGGAACTTGGTACATATATAGACAGATATCAGTATTCGTATATATGTTATATTATTCCAATGTATACCAAATATCGTTGCCCCTTTGGGAAGGGCGTATAGTCCAGTCAGAACATACTTGAACATCAAACTAATTGCAACAGAAATGGTTTATTAAATAAAATGAAGTTTATAGAATATATAAGAACATATTAAAAATCTACACAAATTTCCGCAGCCATAACTGAAATAAATGACTTTGAAGAAATAAGAATATGTGCTCATGTTGGGTACTCATCGTACTTTGATCTATACACCAAGCCCTTAACTGATTTTAATGAATCAAATTCATGAGAATTGCAAAATGAATCATTAAAATAGATTTTTGTTTAAAAGGATCTCAATATCAAGAGCTTTTGTTGTAATAACATCAAAGCAGCATTTTAATACTTCAAAGATGGCAGTATACATTTAGAAATGATTAAAATCAGAGGGGTAAGTATAACATTCAACACTTTGATCCAAGCGTCTGGATAACCCAAGATGGATTAGTCTGCAAAACAAATTTCAACAGATTAACACAAAACAATCAATGATATGAGGTAAGTGTTTATATTTTTTTCACAATAAATGCTGGAGGAAATATTAATATTCTTGTCAATGGTACATTGGATACTTTTAAAAGAATCGTATGTGGTTATAATATTGGAGTATTCAATGTAGTTCCACGAATACTGTTACACTCTTAACTGTGTTATTAAATATTAATGATATTTAATGTTTATCTGTATAGTTTTATACTAGTTATAAGAATGTCTCTAAAACACACAAAACACATACATATGTATGCTCATGTGCGAAAAACATTCATAGAAAAATTACTAATCTCAATATATTTGTTTGTTTGTTAAGGTGTTTTACGCCACTTTCAACAATTATTTCTAATACTTAGCTCACAACCCTGAGTGCCAAAGCGGGAAACCCATCATTACCATTTATAAAGTATTTGGTATGACACGGCCGGGGATTGAACCGGCGCGTCCTGTACCTTGGGCATACACTGTACCATTACACCACACATGCAACCTATTGCGGCGTAATCTGCCTTGCCAGAATGAAACTTGAGAATAATTAATATGTTGTGTATCTGTCTGTTTGTCCACCTGTCTGTGAGTACTGGTTAAAGCATTCACCTCTGTAGCGAAAGCATCGGGTTTTGACAAAATAAAAGGAATACATGTATATCAGAAATTGTTCAAATAGAGCAATTTGTCATTTTCTAATATGTTTTTCAACTGTCTATTTTAGCAAAACATGTTATGTTCTGGATGTTAATTATTTTCCTCATTTGTTGTCAAAGAAGAAAAATCTATATCCTAGCAGGTAAAGGATTAATGCTGTCCACTTATTTCCAGTCATTCCTTTTTTATCCTTTAGTCTTCTACTACAGATTTGTTGACGTGGGAAAGGGTTAAAACCCAAGATGGCAACCTTTTTTTGAAACCCTTTTATTTTTATTTCAACATATTTTCAAGTTCACAGCGTGTCGCTGCCTTCGTATTTCACCGATACCGTCATCCTGGCCGTGATCCCTGAGTGCTTATGTTAGTTATTTTGTCCCACAAGTATAACAAGTATATGCTGCAAAGAGGATAGACAGGAATCAGTCCCTAACTTTAACCCATTCCCACGTACACGAAATTTGCAGCAGACGACTTTGAACACATCTAGGCAAAATATACGAAAAGTCTCTATATAATTATGAAAGTACAAATAATTGAATAGTTGAAATACGAGTTTTGAACACATTGTTACAAAAGAAGAAGTTTTACAATTTTTTGTCCAGATGTTTTCATAGGTGTCTGTTACAGATTTGTTGAGATGTGGGAAATGATAACAGTTACTATTTAACCCATCTTTACTAAAACATTACATGTTTAGAATGTATCAAGTTAACTCTTCAATTTTCCAAAATTGCCCAAAACAAGTAATTTCTCCTTTCGCCACATTGTTTTCAACTCTGTTAAATAACTATACTTTCATTTATAAAAAGTTTCCATACTTTTGCGAAGATGTTTTCAAAGTCTTCTGCTGCAGATTTGCTGTTAGTTGTAAAGGATTAATATTTTTCGTGCATTGTCCTTTCTTTGATAAGTTTATTGGTTATTTATATGTTAACCTTGCATTATTTTTTTGTGCGTATAAGTATACAGGGGAATCGATATCGTTAACGACTGACAAGGTTATTCCCATTTAAAAAAAAATCAGATCTTTCGTAAGTTAATAATGAATTCCCTCTCTAATTTAGGGCCCGCTAGTTCTTTTCACTCCCTACAATGTCACGGTTGTATTATTTACTTTCAAAGACACTGGTTATTTATAACCATAGCAGGCTAAACTTGAAATTGATAGCAAAACAAATAATGAGCGTAAACAAATCAGTGAAAAGGACGCTACTCGATAACACGCTAGGTGTCCTTTCCCAAAGGCTGGAACGCCCACTCATAAAGGCAAAAATATGGAACATCTCTATAAATAAAAGTACAGATA
This sequence comes from Serripes groenlandicus, assembly GCA_031761405.1. Classification (NCBI taxonomy): domain Eukaryota; kingdom Metazoa; phylum Mollusca; class Bivalvia; order Cardiida; family Cardiidae; genus Serripes; species Serripes groenlandicus. The sequence continues at coordinate 51,720,341 of JASEVX010000012.1, read as the reverse complement.
TTGAATATATAATTTTGAAAACATCAAGGCAAAAGGATAACTTGCTTGTTATGAGCAATTTCTCTTTTTGCATCAATGTTTTCAAAAGTCAAAAGGACATGCAATCTTGGAACAACTATTGGTCTTTACCAACTAATCATGCATGTCTGAGCCAATATTGGTTGCCAAAATGTTTTGTTTTCCAACATGCAGATGCATTTGAGAAATTTACATCATACAAAATGTGAAAACCCTCTGGCAAAAGGAGAAATTGCACATAGTGAGCAATTTCTCATTATGCCACAATGTTTTCATTTCCAATGAATATTTGACTTTCATTTATAGCGATGTTCCACATTTTCCTCAGATGTTTTCAAAATCGTTTGCTGCAGATATGTTGTATATAGGAAAGGGTTAAAAAATATTGAGAAAAGGATAGGAAAAAACGGACAAAACAGATATTTCAATTCAATAATTTTAAGTATTCACCAGTAATTTTCTACCAATTATAGTTTAAAACATGTTAATAACAGCAATCTTTAAAAACACGGTGCTTTCTCCACAAATAATTGATCTTTGAGGGGGTCTTCTTTTGTCAGTTAAGCTGAAAACATTGTATACAACATAGGAGAAATTGTCAGTCCATTTTGTAAATAATGTCGAAACTAATGAGTTAATGTAAAAAAAGAAGAGTCGAGTCTGCTGTGAAAGGGCTCTAAATCTTGCATCTGTGAAAATCCAAGACTCAGAACAGAGAACTAGATATTAACACTTTCCATCTTGATATCTAGACAAAAGTACGGAATATCTCTATAAATGAATGTATGATTTCTGAAAGAAGTTTTGAGCAATTTCTTCTTTTCCACAATGTTTTTAAAAGTCATCTTTTGCTGCAGAGGCGTCAGAGTTTGTGTATATGTGGGGAAATGTTAAGAAGGAGTAAACAGGTATTTTTTCAAGAATATCATTGCTTTGGCTTAACATACATAACCTTATGTCGTGGGAACTCAAAATAATGATCTTAGTGGGACGATTTTTTTTAATACCCACAGCATAGGGTTTGAGGGTCGTCAAAGGAGGTTTGAGAGTGAAATACATTGTACAAGCGTTATCTAGAGATCTGATAGGATGGACTATACATATTCACAGTTTCACCCGAGTCCTCCCTGTTCTGCTACATCAGGGTGAGCAATTATAAGCTCACCAAAGTGAGCTCTGTTGAGTAAATAGCAACCTCTTTAGGACCACATTCTCCATATTCTTACAAAAAGCAAACAGTAAATATTAAAAAAATCAGGTTATTTTGAGGGAATAGAGTGGTAAACATTGCACGAAAAGAAGATATTTTGTCTCCATTAGCAATTTCTCGATTTCCCATAATGTTTTCCTAAATTGTCAGCATTCAGATGACTCGAAAAGTGATTCTATTCGGAGAATGTTTAAATCTCTTAAGAGCAACACCTCTTAAGAACGGCTGTACATCGTTAACCCTTTCCCACATAAAAACGCTTTCTGACGTCTCTGCAGCAGATGACTTTTGAAAACATTATGAGAAAAGGAGAAATTGCTTCTGTACGGTGTTGATCTGGGGAGGGGGAACTGTATGTTTCTATGAAAAATATGAGGTGCTGCCCAGCTCTTTTACCTTGATGTGATACCAACATACTATACAATACAGAAGAAGCAACAAGACTCTTTTTGACTTGATATGGCTAAAAAATAATTTCACCTCAAGAAAAAATGAATGCCTTTCATACTTTAATATAGATAATGCTATCTCTTTAAATCCCCATTGTAGGGCACACACAAAATTCATATTTAGACTTAATGGCACAAGTTTTAACCATTTCCCACATATCTATCATTGTGGAAGACAGTGGTGCATAGGTAGTGCTTCGGCCTCTCGTATCAAAGGTCCCTGGTTCGAGTCCCGTGATGAGCGGGTCCTGACTTTGGGATTTTTCCATACAAACGGCGCGAGTACTGGTTAAGTTTCCAGGAAGCAGATATCGAGAGTGATTAATCTAAGCCAAAGGCTTGTTTCGCAATCGATATAAAATAAATAAGTTTAAACTAAACTATTGTAGTTATATTTGAGATTAGTCTGTAAGTTCTTATAGTAATAAGTATAACTCCCTGTATCCTTAATCTTGCATTATACTGTCTTTCCCCGATATGCTGATTTAAATTCATTATCTTTGATTACATTATGAAGCAAAATGTGATATTTGGAAATTTTGAAGAACTATTTATATATAATGTTGAAAAACTTTGTAGGTAAAGGGGAGATTGCTCCTTTTGTCAGTATTGGTTTCGGGGTTTTTTCATTACGGGTTTCAAACCTATACATTTCGGAGACATTTAAACCAATCCTTGAATAGCTATTGATTAAGCAAAATAATTAAAATCCGGAACAAAATGTTAAACTGTGTCGAAAAGGTATGCTTTGTAAGAGCAATGCCCCCTTTTTCTACAATGTTTTTAATATTTGTCTTCAGATGTGCATTAGTCGGCCTGTTTGTTGAAGAAGTCTTCTGCACAAGCCTTTGCTCAAATTGATTGATTGTTTGTGTATCTAAGTTACTTTATGGCACTGTTTAGTGTTATGTGTATGCCTGCTTGCGCAAGTGGGTGGGGTAAGATATACCTCGAAGTATGCTAACAAATGTCTATACATTGATACAAAGTTGGTAACATCATTTTTATAAGTACATTTTATATTCAGACTACATTTGTGTTAGATATATGTTAAAACTAAGGTACAATGTCCGCTTAAATTTGTTCCTTGCATAGATACTTAGAAACAATGTTGAAAACAGTTGGTGTTTTCAGAGACATATTTATACATATGTGTTTATATGTCTCTGGTTTTTCTACCTTTTGGGTTATCATATAAATAAGGGAAATATACCAATTTCCCCTCTGTAGATTTTTGTAGATTTTTTACTAGGGATGTTATAGGTATCAAACTATTAAAAAATAATAATATCATTTCTGTTGCAATTAGTTTGATGTTGAGCCCATTTTCCCCACTTACTGACTGGACTAGTAGATATATATTCATATACGTATATATGTTATATTATTCCAATATAGGGATAATACACATTTTCGAGGGCGTGAACATCTGCGGACGCCCGCAAAATGTGTTTATGCCCGAGTGCGAAGCACGAGGGCATACACACATTTAAGGGCGTCCGCAGATGTTCACGCCCGAGAAAATGTGTATTTTCGCTATTATTGCATAAAATAAGAGCAAACATCCAACATACAGTCCGCTGTAACGTTCAGTTGTACGATAACCGCCGATGAACATGACCCGATAACGCATGTGACGTCATAAACACATGTGACGTCATAAAGTAAACAAGTAATGTTTTACATATCCACGAACCGGGCCTACATCAAGGTTGCCATCGCTGAGTCGACACGGGTCGAATTAAATAAATGGTTTTGGATTATTTTATGCTCTTTAACTGTGAATCTAGTGCATGTTACCGATTATCGAGTTAAAGAAGCTGATGTTATTGTTAACCCAACAAATTGCTCCTATTCTAGGGGAGATGCAGCGTCCATGTTTTGTTTACTAACGGTGCCCGGGTAATGCATATGTAAAACATCTAACCGGTCTGAAACGGCACGTACGCGCGAGAATCGCTTTGTTTATACACGTTTTCTCGCCGTTTACGCCCAGCTTTTGCAGTGTTTCTGTATCCCTTAAGCGGGCGTAAAACATAGATTTTATGCAATAATATATATTAAACATCAGTGTCCGTGTTGCTTAATAAGAATGGCAGTCACAGTGTGACCCTTGCTTGAACCACGACAGCCGGCTAAATGGGTCTGAACGATTGGAGTCAATGCAACTCTTGAGCTCAAGCATGTGCTGTATTTGATGAGTAGGGGGCATTTTAAGAGGGCAATAAGCGAACGTAAACCATGAACGGTTTCGGTCTGGCGCCATTAATTACTTCATCTCCTGTAATGTAACAGTTTTGTTTGATAACTAATTGTTACTCACTGGCGTCATTCGTCTTACACTAATGGGCTGCATAGTCAATGTCGAAAGATAGCCTTGTTGAGTACAGGTGCGAGAAAGCCGTTTAACATATGTAAGGTGAACTGGCCGACTTGATATCACTGAATTGTTCCCGAAAACGGTGTAAAGCCTTCTCCCGCTCAATATCTGCAATTCGCATCACCGATTTTCAATTCTGACAACCTCTTGCATACATACTTAGTATGATTTGCGAAGAAATGATATATGAGAATCGACACATGAGCCATTCCACGAGAAAACCAACATTATGGACTGTGCGTAATGTATCGACCCGGATCAGCCTGCGCAATCCGCGCAGGCTAATTCGGGCCGACACATTCCGTCTTAGGGGGATAGAGGTATAGAGTAATGATTCCTGAAACAGAAAAACTACAGGAGTCGAAAAGTGTCTGTCCGGGTTAGCCTGTGCAGCATGCTTAGGCTGATCCGGGTCGATATTTTACGCAGAATCCACAATGTTGGTTTTCTTGCGGGATGGCTCAAATGTTAACCAAGGTTAGACCGCCGCATGAATGTGTAGTCTGATTTTGTTTGACAAATATTCCTTTAATTAAAGTACAGTATGATAACCAAATAATGTGTAAAATCATGTATAGCAGGTAAAGTGTTAGCATCGTGTCTATTGTCATTTTTCGTTGACCATTTCCCAATTGCATACAAATTTTGAAAAAGATGTAACAGCCGATGGAAAACATAGTGGCAATAGATAGAAATTGCTCATAACGAGAAGTGTTTTCCTTTTGCCACACTGTGTTCAACTCTATTTAGTAATTACACTTTAAGTAATTTGTACTTTCCATATTTGCCTCTAGTTTTTCAATTGCACCTGATTCATATTTACAAATGTGTTAAAGGGTTAAATAATGAACGATAATATTTCTTAGAAGTCTTTAGAATAATTTGGCGTTTTACCCCACTTTAAACAACGTTTCAGTTATATCACCACTTTTCCTGGGTAAGTTACCAGTAATACCGGTTCATTTATACTGACACCAGCGTATGAGTCGTAATGATAAACCGACATTCCTGAGCGCCAACAAGGGAAACACTTGACTGTGGAAAGGGAGAATTTGATGAGCTATTTCTCCATTGGCAATAACGTTTTTAACTCAATATTAAACGTTGATGTCTTGAAGATTTTCTACATCTTTCAAAGAATTTTCCAAGACATCTGCTATAGGATTTAGTTTAGAAGTATTACTGAAAATTAAAAGAATCGCCAGCCGTTCCTACCTGTGACCGAGGCGTCTGGTACAAATTCCTGTTTCTTGGTATCATCCAGCAAAACATCCACCATGCTTCTAAGAAATCCTGTACTACTTCCTATTTTTAGACCTGCATAAGAAAGATTACACCGTCTATAAGTGAAACGTTTTTGCAGTTACCGTAAAACTACTTTCCCCTTATCTTAAGACCTGAAGATCGATAATAACGCTCGTAGAAAGCTGAGGAAAATCATGATATCGAAAGTTTGTCAGTTACCTTACAATCAGCTTATTTATATAAAGCATAATTACCCAGAGTTTGTTGTTTAAGATGTATTGCAATTTCAAAAATAAGATAAAATATAAACAATTTTAACTTATGTACATGTAGTCGTCTTATCAATATTCATGTACATGTATGTACCGATAGATGTTGTCAGTTTACTGTATCTCAGTGTAAGAAGCATTGTGTGATTTCAGTAGGATAGTGTCAGTGGCCAGCGTTATACCTCTGAGCAAGCGTCTACCACGCAAACACATGAAATTAAAAAGGTATACTGCACCATTACAAGGGGTATACTGCACCATTACAAGGGGTATACTGCACCATTACAAGGGGTATACTGCACCATTACACCATTACAAGGGGTATATTGCACCATTAACAAAGGGCATACTGCACCGTTAACAAAGGGTATACTGCACCATTAACAAAGGGTATACTGCACCATTAACAAAGGGTATACTGCACCGTTAACAAAGGGTATACTGCACCATTATCAAAGGGTATACTGCACCATTAACAAAGGGTATACAGCACCATTAACAAAGGGCATACTGCACCATTAACAAAGGGTATACTGCACCATTACAAAGGGGTATACTGCACCATTACAAGGGGTATACTGCACCATTAACAAAGGGTATACTGCACCATTAACAAAGGGTATACTGCACCATTAACAAAGGGTATAATGCACCATTAACAACGTGTATACTGCATCATTAACAAAGGGTATACTGCACCATTAACAAAGGGTATACTGCACCATTAACAAAGGGTATACTGCATCATTAACAAAGGGTATACTGCACAATTAACAAAGGGTATACTGCACCATTATCAAAGGGTATACTGCACCATTAACAAAGGGTATACATCACCATTACAAAGGGGTATACTGCACCATTAACGAAGGGTATACTGCACCATTAACAAAGGGTATACTGCACCGTTAACAAAGGGTATACTGCACCATTATCAAAGGGTATACTGCACCATTAACAAAGGTTATACAGCACCATTAACAAAGGGTATACTGCACCATTAACAAAGGGTATACAGCACCATTACAAAGGGGTATACTGCACCATTAACGAAGGGTATACTGCACCATTAACAAAGGGTATACTGCACCATTAACAAAGGGTATACTGCACCATTAACAAAGGGTATACTGCACCATTAACAAAGGGTATACTGCACCATTAACGAAGGGTATACTGCATCATTAACAAAGGGTATACTGCACCATTAACAAAGGGCATACTGCATCATTAACAAAGGGTATACTGCACCATTAACAAATGGTATACTGCACCATTACAAGGGGTATACTGCACCATTTCAAGGGGTATACTGCACCATTACAAGGGGTGTACTGCACCATTAACAACGGGTATACTGCACCATTAACAAGTGGTATACTGCACCGTTAACAAAGGGTATACTGCACCATTAACACAGGGTATACAACACCATTAACAAAGGGTATACTGCACCACAAAAGGCTAAGGATTTACAGCTTATATATAAGGGCAGTAATTACCGAGGCTTCATATAGAATATGTCCATGACTTGTGTCCCTTGTACTGACACATATATATGTAAGAATGGCATTCAAACTCTTTGCGTTATCCAAAATTAAACAACGACATTAAAGATGCATTTTCGTGGACAATGTCCAGCGTGTGCGCATCTTAACATTACATTCCTTTTTTTTTTTTCAATAATTTGTCCATGGTTTCCCTGTATTTTCCGTGTACATTCGTATTTTCTGTTAACAGTCCACGAACAAAGACTGCGGCCAGACAGAGTGCCATAAGCATAGAGAAGCAATGTTTTACGTACCGAATTCTTTCCTAAGTATGTTCGTCGCTTCGACAGTCCCGGGTATAAGTGTGGTGTACTCCCGCCGACAACTGAGCTGCATTGGCACAAAGTCTCTAAACATGTTATCAACATCTCCTAGTAAACAAAAACAAAAGCATTGGTTAATTTGATTATTGGTTATCTACTCGCTTTAAGTAAGGCTCGATACCGGAAACAATAGTGTTCGAATGTTTGCGATAGTGTGCGATGGAACACATACAGTAGGGATCCCATTTTGTTACACCTTTCCAAAGCAGGTGACTAACTTGTATCTAACACCGTTCAAAAGGTAGTTCCGTTATGTCATGGTCGCTCGTTCACCAAACATACGTTTCCTATTCCTTGCACAATCCTTACCAATTATCATGCTACCCACCCAATATACCTTAAGCCCATTGATGAAAGAAGAACAATAACTTTTGTCAATCATCGAAACAAAAGAATGGTCAATCCGGGGTTCAAACTCATTACCCATTGATTGATAGCCCTGTAATTACCAACTAAGCTATCGAGACTAGACGTCTTTTGTTTTCTACAATTAATTGATTGATTGATTGTTGTTTAACGCCGATCTCAACTATTTTGAAGTCATATCACGTTGACAAATTTACCTACACATATTTTATTGACTTCCTCACACTTGTACTCAACACAATAGTGTTTCTGAGCAACGGGCTGCTTATCTACATAAACTGTTAGTCCATTGATGGATGACGAATGACGCTTTAGCATTGACTTTTGTCAAACGTCGGAAAGAAAGTTGGCCGAGTTGAGATTCGAACTTACAACCCCTGAATTGACAGGTAACGTCGGTACCGACTGAGCTACCGGGGCTCGGCTTTGGTTTGGACACAGTCGGCAGTATTTTTTTAACAGCAATTTATGTACAGTGTTTGCTGTAAAAGCGTACTGAACCTGTATATTATGGTAAATGGTAAACATGTATGTAATATATCCTGCGAATAATTATAGAAATACGCGGGGATGTCAAAAATCATTACTTTCCTAGCGATCTAAAACACAGGTGCCAGTCTCGTTTAAAATCTTATAATAGCATTTGACTATATAAGTATATATATATTGTCAATATATATAGTCAATTGCTATTTTATTGATTGTACTGGCACATGTGATCTAAAGAGTCGCCCGGATGATGTGGAATGACGTCACATATATTACGTCACAGCCTACTAGAATTCCCGTATTGAAAGTTGATTGGTTAATACACTGTAATGATTACTGACCCTGGTCCGGGTACTTTCCGTACACCTCACGCCATCTCTCCCTTACTTCAGGCATCTTTATGATCTCTCCGATATTCAAGTCTTTACGTAAACCCATGGGCTCTCGGGCTTCTTGATGGGTACCTTAAACAGCTGAGTAAGGACATGTTGGTGTTGATGAAAGTCTATTTCTATCCATGCCAACACTTCAGTCATATTGACGTTAGTTGATATTTCACGGCATCAATCAGCCCCTGTTGACCAACACTTCAGTCATATTGGCGGCTGAACTGTTAGATGATATTTTACAGCATCAATCAGCCCCTGTTGACCAACACTTCAGTCATATTGGCGGCCGAACCGTTAGTTGATATTTTACAGCATCAATCAGCCCCTGTTGACCAACACTTCAGTCATATTGACGGCTGACCGTTAGTTGATATTTTACAGCATCAATCAGCCCCTGTTGACCAACATTTCAGTCATATTGGCGGCTGAACTGTTAGTTGATATTTTACAGCATCAATCAGCCCCTGTTGGCCAACACATCAGTCATATTGACGGCTGAACCGTAAATTGATATTTTACAGAATCAATCGGCCCTTGTTGACCAATACTTCAGTCATATTGACGGCTGAACCGTTAGTTGATATTTTACAGCATCAATCAGCCCATGTTTACCAACACTTCAGTCATATTGACGGCTGAACCGTTAATTGATAGTTCACAGCATCAATCAGCCCTTGTTGACCAACACTTCAGTCATATTGGTGGGTTAACCGTTAGTTAATATTTTACAGCATCAATCAGCCCCTGTTGGCCAACACTTTAGTCATATTGGCGGCTGAACCGTTAGTTGAGTTTTTACAGAATCAATCAGCCCCTGTTGGCTAACACTTCCGTCATATTGGTGGATGAACCGTTAGTTGATCTTTTACAGCATCAATTAGCCCTTGTTGGCCAACACTTCAGTCATATTGGTGGGTGAACCGTTAGATGATATTTTACAGCATCAATCAGCCAGACCAACACTTCAGTCATATTGACGGCTGAACCGTTAGTTTATATTTTACAGCATCAATCAGCCCCTGTTGGCCAACACTTCAGTCATATTGGTGGGTGAACCGTTAGTTGATATTAGCATCAATCAGCCCCTGTTGACCAACACTTCAGTCATATTGACGGCTGAACCGTTAGTTGATATTTTACAGCATCAATCAGCAAGACCAACACTTCAGTCATATTTACGGGTGAACCGATAGTTGATATTTTACAGCATCAATCAGCCGCTGTTGGCCAACACTTTAGTCATATTGGTGGCTGAACCGTTAGTTGATATTTTACAGCATCAATCAGCCCCTGTTGAACAACACTTTAGTCATATTGACGGCTGAACTGTTAGTTGATATTTTACAGTATCAGTCAGCCCCTGTTGACTAACACTTTAGTCATATTGGCGGCTGAACCGTTAGTTGATATTTTACAGCATCAGTCAGCCCCTGTTGACTAACACTTCAGTCATATTGACGGCTGAACCGTTAGTTGATATTTTACAGCATCAGTCAGCCCCTGTTGACCAACACGTTAGACTGACCATCTCGCTCTAATCTGGAACTGATCAATATGCGTCGCTCTTCCAAAACTTACTATAAAGCGTTCGCATCATTGTAGTCTTATCTCGATGTGCACTGTCCGCCAATTAGTCATAGAATGTTTCAATAATCTTTCGTAACGCTCAAATAACTTTCTAATTAAACCGACGTTATTATTGATTTAAAATAATATTTTATTATCAGTAGCATTGAGTTTAAAACATTGTGGCACCTGGGGAATTGTTTTATTTAAAGTAGTAAGAGATCGGTACTGTTCGTGGGCTTGTCAATTCGAAAAGAATGTCCGACAATATAACGAAACAACCCGATCTTTCACGACCTATTACGGAAAGTGTCGATCCCATAATTGATGTTCTACCTTAATTGCCTTTATTGCCTTTATTGCCTTTGGAGTCCCGGTAATTTGGGTCAATTAAGTAGATGAATGGTAAAATCATGTCGTTTATAAATCTATTATTTTATGTTTGCTGCTGATGAATAATCTCATAATTACCAAACTTAAGACATTATTTGAATGGAAACCGTTAAAAATGTAGAACAAAGACGTAATGTTCATGATAAATACTTTGTACCAAGACTTTGCACCAAACGCTTACACCTTATATTTTATGTGAGAAGGTGAACTTTGCACCAAAACACTTAGACCCTATCTCCTATGTGACAGGGTGAACTTTGCATTGATACAGTATATCAAAGTTGAGCTGAACTTAACCCTTTACCAACTGTAGACGCATTTTGACGCCAATGCAGCACACGACTTTTTAAAACATTGTGGCCAAAGGAGAAATTGCTCATAATGAGCATTTTTTTGCTCACACTGTTTTCAACTTTATTTAACAATAAATCTATCTTTCATGGAGATTGTTCAGGTTTTTGTCAATACGTTTTCAAAGTTGTTCGCTGCAGAATTGCTGTATGTGGGTAAGGGTTAACCTCTTATATCTATCAGATGTGAACTATGTTATTCAAACGCGTCCTACTAATAATGTACCGTCTCGGTGGTGTAACGGAAGAGCGTCCGCTTCGGGTGCGTGAGGTCGTTGGTTCGATCCCCGGCCGAGTCATACCAAAGACTATAAACATGATAGTTTTGGCTGTCCTCTTTGGCGATCAGGGTTGCGGGGTTAGCAAAGGTTACTTACCTAGGAAGCACAGTGATATTACTGAACAGCTGTTGAAAGCGGCATAACAGACCAAACAATCAATCTGTACAGAATGTGTTAGTCCAATGTACTCGTGGTAACTCGAACACGTGATAATTCGAATATATCGTTTTACTCGAAACAATCTCTATTTTTTAGAAAACAGCTTAGGATAGCTTCGATCGCTCCGACGAGCATTCATACACTGTACCTGTTGAGATGCTGTTTTTTTATATGTTTTATATCACTGGCAGACTTCTCATAATAATTTATAAGTGGATAACGACGTTGCACATACATGAATGGACAAAGTATAAATATAAGGATCACTCAAATATGTCAATAACTCGGGTACCTTTCGACATCGAGTGATCTTAAGTCCATTGTTTCTTGAACTATCTTTATTCATTTACTTAGTAAGATCTATTTAGTGTATTCTGCGTTGGACGAACCGTAATAAAATACTATAAGACGGAACACGTATTCATGATCCCATGGTAAACGAAGGCAATGCTATAGAATATGTGCCTCGACCAAGGTCACTCGCTGGCGGGCGTCGAGTCCGTCAATTTCTGATCTATGTAGCAAGTTATCATATTAAAGTAAAAGTTAACATAGAGGCAGGAAGATTGTGGGGATTGGAATTGTTTAGCTCTTCGAGAAGCATTGTTATGTGTCTTTTACCTCGCTTTCAACAATTTTGCAGTTATTTGACGACTTTTCCTGGGTAAGTTTCCAGTACTACTGGTCCATTTATCTTGACACCAGTCAGTAAGTCGTAATGCTAACCACGCAAACCTGAGTGCCAAGTAGGGAAGCCATTACTACCATTTTACTACTCGGTCGGTGATCGAACCCCCGCAACGTCACACATCCACATCCGAGGCGGACGCTCTACCACAACACACGAAAGAAATATACCATTATGTATCATGTCAAAAGGATAAATATTTAATTCCAAAATGTTAACTGTATCATAACATAGTTATAAATGTACAAATCTATTTCGAGAATGAATTTGCTTCTTACCAATCGGATACTTGAGCACAAACTCTGAGTATATATTAAATTTGTATAGTTTCGAGCCCGGTGCATCTGCAGACGATGACTTTTGAAAACAAAATTATTTTTCCTTTTCTAATCAAGTTTTCACTTGGATCCAAGTTGTTTGTAAAATGTTTTCCCTCTGAAGTATAGTAAGTGCCTTAAAGGTTAATATGTATGCACTTGAAACTGACCTCAAAACATTAGTATGGCTTGTCACATTGCATAACCATTTCCCACGTACGTACGTTTTCTGACGACGGTGCGTCAGCTTCTTTTGAAAATATTGTGGCAAAACGAGCATTTTTTTTTCTTTTGCCACAAAGTTTTTAAACATATTCAATAATTATGCTTTCATATAAAGAGATTTTAAATTCTTACCTAGATGTGTAGAAAGTCGTCTGCTGCAGATCTGTTGTATGTGGTAAAGGGTTAACACCGTAATAATTCAGGCACGAGTTATTCTTACATTAAAGAACATGTTTTTTAAAATGACTCTAGATAAGAAACGTTTACTTGACTTTATGAGTCAGGGCATGGGGAAAGGGTACAAGATGGTGTATATCTGAACAATATTAGGTTCGAATTAACCTGTACATCAGATCCGTCGTATTAGAATATAAGCAGTCTCGCGAGAAAACCAAAAGTGTGGACTGTGCATAAGGTTTCGACCCGGATCAGCCTAAGCATGCCGCTCAGTTATATTATATAGGTTCGAATCAACCTGTACATCAGATCCGTCGTATTAGAATCTACACACGTGGTTTGACGCTCTACCTTTGTACCACTATCTTTCACAATGTCTCTTGATAAGGTTGCGTCGATGCACTGTTCAAATATTCATTCAAGGCCAAGCAACATAGACATGTTAATACACAGGCCGGGATAGGGTTCGTTAAGTGGAGTTACAACGACATAGCTTCCTGTCTGAACCCGCTTATTAGGGTATTATATTTACCCTTTCACCACATGCAGACAGACGTATCTGAATCAGGTTTTAGAAAACAGTGTAGCAAAAGGCAAAATTGCTTAGTATGAGCAATCTTGCCTTTTGTCACAATGTATACTTTCATTTATAGAGGATTGCCATAGCTTTACCGTAATGCATTTAATGGTGCATGCTTCAGGATTGTTTATTGTGGGAAAGGATTAAACAAACACACACATACAAGAATAACACAAATAATCGTCCTTGAGCGATGTTATCCGATATCATACATGTATATGTTAACCGTTGATAGAACGGTGGTTGTTGAAGAACATGTACACTTCCCACGATAAAGACGACTGCTTAAATTCTCCTATACAGTAGACGTTTTAACCCTTTCCCCCATATATACGCTTTGTGACGCCTCTGAGGCAGACGACTTTTGAAATGATAGGGGCAAATGGAGAAATTGCTCATAATGAACAACTCTTTTCAATAAGCATACTATCATTTATAGAGATTTTTTATATTTTGGACTTGATAATTATACGTTTGCTGACGTTGAAGCAGCGTTTCCCAACGTAACTAAACGTGGCGGCCAAAACGTGACACTATGACTGGTGCATTATGAAAACAATCTTGTCAAATGCTGTAAGGGGTATTTAATTCATTGATGCATTTTGAAAACATTTCGGCTAAAGGAAAAATATTCTCATGATAAGCAATTTCTTAATTTGCCAAATTGTTTTAAACTCTTTTTGTTTACATGCATTTATGATGATTTCCTAGGTTTTTGCTCGGATGTTTGCACAGTCGTCTGTTGCAATCCAGCGACCTTCCTATAAATTATTGATAACCCTTTCCCTCAAATAGACGCCTTCTGACGCCTATGCGGCAAGGGCTTTTTGAAAACATTGTATTGAATCGAGAAATTGCTCATAATGAGCAATTTTTTATTTTGTCACATTGTTTTCTAGTCTTTTTTACAAAATATACGTTCACTTATATAGGTTTTCCATAGTGTTTGCCTAGACGTGTTCAACGTAGCTTATGTTGGAAAGTGTTAAACGTAAGATAATTATAGAACGAACCGTGTCCAGCAATTTTGGGTCTAATTGGCTCTCTGTAACGCGCTACCACGTCGCTATAAATGATAGCTCTATAGCAAAGAAAGAATACGTGTCTCTATATGCATAGACGTTGGTTACACGGACATTAAATAATCCACGCTTCTAGTTTTGTTTGTCAAAAGATGCATAGAAAATCGACAGTGAATGCTCTGATGATACTGTGCTGATGTAGAGGTGTGCATTCCTACGCCAATTAAATCCAAATAGGAAAACCCGGAAACGTTAAGACCTTCGAGGACGGCAGCGGTTTACACGTAGTTTGTATGGAAGCGCAATGGGAATATTTCAAATGTTTTCCGTCTGGTAGAGGGCGGATCGGACTTTATTACGACACCCCACAACAAAGAATCGGATGGTTTAAGCAGTGTTTAAACGAATTAGGACAGCGCAAACATTTAAGGATTGTCGCATTTCCCTACAACATTAGTAGCGGTCTCGGCGGAGGCAACTGGATTTTTGTTTCGACTCATAGAACGATTTGCCGATATGCTCGATACAAACTTAATTAGCATAAGGAAGTTAACACGATGACAAGTATAAACCGAAAGGTGTAAAGTTATTGATGGTAGAGTAGGTCAGTTTGAGGCATCACATGACCGTGTGTCAAACGCTGACGTCATACCCACGCCACTTAAGAATGACGGATATACTACAATGAACCAATCGTACGACGTATTGCAGCCCATCCTTAATGATGTCTTTGACTGTATAAAAAGAGGCGACTTAACCCTCACAGTATCAATTAGAGTTATTAAGTTACATGGATAACAACGTCAGCTTCGCCTTGGGTAATCAGAGATACACATGTACGCGAAAGTCAGCGAATGGAAAGGAGAGAAACGCGTCGATCTTAGAGAGTGGGAAGACAACAAACCTACGAAAAAGGGGACCAGTTTAAGGTTAATGCGGCGGACTCTATAGAAATTGTGGACGAGGCTGTAAAGAACAACAGATCGTTCAGTCTTAATATAGGCGTGAACGGCTACTTCACCGTCAACGAAAACAATCCGTGCATGTATGTTCGTCAGTACTGGAAACCCGAAGATGAAGTGGTTCAGTGCAGAAAGGGGTTGTGCTTAAGATCCGGGTAATACCTGCGTTCAAGAGAAGTTATTCCGGAAAAAGGAGCAGCCGTTCCGGAACTCAGTAGCCTCGCACCGTGTCAGTTGCAAAGCAACCACGCCAACCAGTTAGGCAATCTCGGATGTTCAGATTGTAATCCGAACGACTTTACGAATTGGTAAACAAGATCACCAACCTCGTGTGTATAGCTGACACAAATTTACCTCAAAACATTGTTGATCAAGACCGTTTATATAATATATGATCCTGGACGTTTTGAGGGAGTTCAGTCAAAACATCCTAAATTCGGTGGACATTGTATAGTATTTTCTATCGGAAAAGTGATGGAGAACGGGATGCCGAGTTCTATTTCGGATGCGAAAAAGAGACTTAGCCGGTACGCTAGACTCATTCAGCGTCTCGGATGTTCAGTGACATTATCCAAAAATGAAGAGGTGACCGTATCAGCATCATTCAAAGTGGCTGGAGTCTTGAATTTAAACGAGATAGTTCGATACTACAGAGGACCTTACAAACCTGAACTGTTTCCAGCCGCCATGTTTATCAATGACTCTATTCACTTTACTTGTTTTTATAACGGATCCGTGTTAATGACCGGTATTAAACGTCAAAGACAATTGTACAATGTCTGTTTACCCGTTTTGATTGACTTGCCATTATTATAAACGCTGATCCGCGGTGCACTATATTGGCAGGGGCGTGATAAAGTGATAACAAACAATCAGTTTGTTAGTACTTTTATTATTGAGCTATATATGTCTCTTACACTTTTCGACCTCCGGATTTATTACCACTGTATCACCGCTAGCTTCATCGTCGGGCACTTCTTCCGTGGCTTCGTCCATGATATCGTAGTCGACTACTACTTCTATGCCATCGTCGTCTTCAATCCGTAGTCGGCCCGAGACCTGGGTCTCCGGTTCATCGTCGCTCCTATCCATTTTCTTTTCATCGGGCACCAAATGGTGACGTGCTTTTGTAAGTGATGAATGTCAGATAACACGGACCCGCAGTCGCAAAACATTGAAATAACTTCCGTCTGTTCGTTAGTACGTTCGGGCGTGCGCGTTAAAGCCGGTTTGGGGAGAGTACATTCGTGCACATGCGCCATGATGCTGGTGTTATCGGTTTCAAATCGACGAGCAGGTACCCGTGTTGTTTAATGGCATCCTCGAGAGGACGTAGCAGCTGTTGTTTTTTTTTGGTTACATATGTCTGAGTTAGGTCATAACCGGTTGTCGTCTGTCGACGGGATTATTTAATAATGCCAGATAATGACAGTTTATTATCTGGGTTGTTTCTTTACTAAAATATAGGTTCTGATTGAGTGCTATCACCGACAAATTTCTATGATGACTGCCTTCCTTAAACAAATCCGTTACTCTCAGATCCGTAGTCATATATCGTCGAGCACTATGACATTTCTAACTCGAGGGTCCAGAAATTCGTCTCTCCCGAGGTTCCAAGGCACGCCCTGAAAAAACTCGACCCTCGGATAAACGGTTCTCCGTATGACGTCGTAGACCGGTTGCTATAGTTTGAATAACCAGATAATGCGTCGCGGTGACGGTTGTATCTTGCCGCAGGCTCTCTGTAACAGTCTAATTATAAAGTAGGTGTTGCCACATGATGTGGGTCCGCTAACGATACAGGTAAACCGATGTTGGAAAACAAACTTCTTCGCTGTTTTAATGCATTTTGGCACCTTTAGATTTCCCTCTGGTGTCTGCACACATTGAACTTCTTGAATTGTCTCTGGTGTCTGAGTTCCTCGGTGTATTGAACAACTCTGATCATCCCCGTGTATTTTCTTTTTTGTGACGCTTTTTAAAAGTTGTAGTCGCTGCTAAAACAAATACCGCAGACTTGGCACTGCATACTTGGGATTGTCCTTACTTCTGTTCGTTTCATCGGTTTCTCTTAAAAACTTTATTTCGCAGCGTGAGCAAATTAAGATCGATCCTTCATGGTTTTCGTAGAATCCTTCGTCAATATCGGAACACCCGTGTTTCTGACCGAGATAGTTCAAAATGGCGAAACATTTTCCGCATTCTACGCAGATTGACTTTGAACAAAGATGGCAAGACACTTTTATTGTGGGCTATCTAAAAAATAAAAGCGCCACATCAGTTATCAGATGGTTTAATTAATTAATTAAAAGATGATTTCATTGATCAGATGATTATGTTTGAAGGAGGTACCCACTACTCCTTTCCTCTTTCCTCCTGCTCTTCCCTCTGCTCCTCCTCATCGTCCTCGTCCTGCCACCCCTCCTCCTGCACATCCCCCTGCTCCTCAACCTCATGCTTCTTATCTTCCTGTTCCTCATGATCATCATATCATATACCCACAGCAGTGTGTACCAAATTCCGGTTGTTTACAGACACATATTCAAAGTTTTAAGTCGTTTAATAGACCACGGACACTCCCTCATTTTAACTTGGAAATTGATCTTATTTGTGACATTAGTGAACGGAGCTAAAAACACCGAACAAAAAAAAATCAAGTTTACTTGTCAGAAATTTCATACAGCTTAAAAGCTTGAATCTTCAAATGACACGACCTCTTGAACAAATATGACTTCAAAATCGTTGAAAGCGGCATTTAACCCTAACAAAACAACTACAACTGAGTCTCCATCACTTACATCGTTTTAATTTTCCTTCAAATGCGAAAACAATACCCGAAAATTATAATCAAGTGCTTATTCTTTACTTCACTCAGATCGTTTAATGTCTTAGTAGTCGATAACAAAACAATAAAAGGATATAGAAACTGTTTCATGATTATTTTCAAACTACGTTTCTCAGAGTTAGTGAAATGACAAAAAGGGTTGTAGCTTATCAAAAAAAACATAACTAACTATTTACTGATAAACATTCAAATACAAATCAATGTCGAATATTAATATAAACGTTAAGCATGTTGTTATTTGTTCTGACATGTGGAGGTAAGGGTTACATTAAATGTGAGAATCGCGACTAAAAACAATCCTTCATAGACTTAAAATAACTTTCTAAAGTAACTCTTAAGGTAATTTTTATGACGTGCTACGTTCCAGTATGATTCAAAGATTGGTATTAAACATGTAAAGAATTGCAAGTTTATGTAACCCAGGAAACAGCGAGATCGTTAAAACTCGGAAAAAATGCCTTCACAATATGTAATTCGATTAAGGTACTTAGAGTGTAATAGCAGAAAGTTCGTAAACGAATCTGACCGATGTTTTTGGTGCTGTTTTAAAATTGACGTAACGTTAAGAAACAATTTTTACCACAATTTTCCTAATTTTAAACAACATTAAAGGCCACTCCGTAATTTAAAATACCCCCTTACTAGAGAAATCTGTCCAAAAAATACCTTTGGATAATTTTATAGCAAATTTATTGGCAATTCAGTTGTTCAAAAATAAACGTGAAAAGAGTGTTATGTTTGGGAAGCGTAAAATCCCGTAAAATCCCGGATGATTTGTGTTCAAGTTATTTTCTCTTTTCCTTCACTCGCCGCTCGGATCATGCGATAAAATAACTGAAACTGAAACTCGTCTATCTCTATAACATTGTTGTTTTCTTTTTTAACGCGGTTTATAATGTCAATACATATTTGTCTTTCTTGAAACATTTAACTCGATTTTGAGATGAAATGTTATACTTAGCGGGAAATTGGTAACATTCGCCAGCAGTGACTCCACTTTCGACGAAAGCAACAATGACCTTTTATAAATCCACCCTGAAAAAAGAGAATAACAGTCTATTCGTTTATAAATACATTGCCATTATTTCCCTTAAAATTAAACTAGGTTTATGAGTTAAACGTTTGTCTTACGTTACTATTGTTATAAGTTAAGAAAATTGTTTATCAACATGTTACGATTCTTAATTACAAAACAATCACACCCGGCCATATACATAAACTGTATACAACAGTCTGGGAAAATCATTGGTTTTCTTCGGATAACTGGTTACTTACCTAGGAAAAGTCGTGATATAACTGAATAATTGTTGAAAGCTGCGTAAAACATCAGAAAAACTAAAGTAATAATACCATTGAATTATACAAAAAAAAGGGCGTTTCGAGGACTTAACGTGGCTAGCAAAGTGCATATATATTTCCCTTCACTCTGCCTCAGCGTTTAAAGTCTTAGTTTGTGATAAACATGCATATAAAAGCGGTTGAAAACAAAAACTGAGACACTAACTTTCTGATTTACAGATTGTATACCGTTCACTTCTTTTTGTTAAAAAGAAAATCCTGCATTTATCCTATACTTTTCAAATCAAGACGTATACATCGCCGTCTGATCATAAAAAGCGTCAACATGTAGACGGGGAAATTGTGTATGAAACTAACGCTTTCCCTCATACATTTAGCTAACAATATTTGAAAACTCTATAAGTATTGAAATAGTGGAAATGAATTTTTGCTTTTGTACAGATGTTTTTAAATGCAGTCTGCAGCATATGCGTTAAAATGCATCTCTGTCAAACTGTAACTCATTTAATTGATAGTAACAATATATTTATGAAAATATTTTGTGAAATCGAGCAATTGTTAAATCATTCCCCTGTTCATACAAAAATCGAGGATCAATATGTTTGCCTAAATATTTTCAAAGTCGTATATTTGGTCTTCTTGATAAACAGACTGACACATTTATAATATAATGTAAACAAGGTTTGCCTTAAAGGTTATTGCTCACATTTTCAACACTTGATTTATGTGGGTTGTAACACCGTTTTTAAAGAAAATTCATATCGTGGCGGCGACACAGCTGTCTTACCAAGCAGTTCAATTCGTGTGCTCATAGATTATAAGCAAGTTGGTTGAAGACGAATAAAGATTACAAACGTCGAATGGAATGTTGACCGGGCTGAGGGTTTGAACCCTAAACCATCATATTGCATGGCTTGTAATTTACAGACTGAATACTTCGGGGCGGTGTATATTCTTACAGTCTTAACGGGTAAATTTAAAGTCCATCTGAACTTGATAATGAAACTCGTTTGTCAATCAGAGAAAGGAACATATTTACATCCGCTATATTGTAAACAATGTAAACCGTTCATTTCAAAGGTTACGGATCACTTTGCGTAGTTAACATGTACCCCGTTTTGCTTTTATTTTAATTTCGTTTTAATATCGTGCCACTTACACTTATTATAATCATTTCTATTAAAAAGAGTAAAGCAAACTAGAAACAATTATATCTTAGACCTAGGGTTTGTTAAAAAGAGACCCCATGTTTGCTTATATATAAAGAATGTGTAATGTATTAAGAAACGAATTCGTAGAAATACATGTACACGTCTGTCAAACGAGTCGATTGGTGAAACCCTATTAGAAAGATGTACGTTTGTTTGTCCTATGTTTTACGTCGATTTTAACAATAATTCAGTTATATCACGCCGTAGAAAATGTAGATTACACAGGATTTTTTTTCTGCTTTGATATTAGAATTGGATTCTCAATATATTTCTCCTTGTCAGGCAGAGGCCTTCATTTGCTTTTTAATGCGAACATGTCACATTAAAGGCTTAAATACAGTGTAAACCAGTTAGTGTGCTAAACAGGACCTACCCAGATAGCAGAACCGTAGGGCCTCCATACTGTGTGTACAGTTTATTGCGTTCAACTCCTATATCATTCAATATATGGACATAACAAAGTACTATTGTTTCGTGTTCTTGTTATACTTTGAGATCGGTAAATCCATGTCCAAATGGTACATGTATCTGCGTTAAGCCCCTTTTGTCAGCACTTTCAGTGCTTTGATTAATTATTAGAAATGTATATTGAATTTGTTTCGGGTTTGAAGCATAAACATCTTCAAATCAGAAAATAGAAAATGCGCTAAATTATAAACTATAATTGACCTTAACCTGGACACTTTACACAACACCGTTTATGTCTTTACATGTATACATCTACGGCGTAAAGCATTGCATAGAAGACAGTCGATATCGCTTTACTCCGCTGAATGATTTATACATTTTATTAAATATTTTGTTCGGCGGGATGTTTATATATCCAAGAGGGATAGCGAAAACAAGGCTTGAACTCGGATCATTCCGCAAATACTCAGTATGATTACATGTATGTGACTCCGGCCAACTCACGGAAGTTCAAATTTATTTTAATATGCAAAATGATCTACTGAATTAAAACCATAAATATTTGTGTTTCAAGAAGCATGTGTACAACAGTAACTGCGTAACTACGGAGTTATTCACATACGACATTTGCATATGTTGAGGATCAATAAGAATTGGTGAATTGCTTTACAATGTGCACACTTTTGTTGGCGACTGTACGGTCAACATCCGTTAAAATCGATTCGACCGCAATAGTCCGGTAAACCCGAATAACTTTAACACAGAAATACACAAACGTATATGCTACGTAATACTGTGTTTGTTTTAGAAAAATGGACACGGCTGCTAGAAAACAGTTCGTTTGACATTTTAACTTACATTCAATGTTAAAAACCCATGGAAGAACTTGAAACCTTTATCAAGGTGTTTATGGGGACTTTAGAATGTTTATGTATGATTTTAACAACAGCTCTCATATTACTTTCCGGAAAAGAACAGAAAGTACTGGTCAATCCGGGGTCGCGTAACCCTTTCACTTGCGGCATCTTTGTATGCGTTATCAGACTCGGTCAGGAAAATTTCAAATCGAGGCCTGAATAGAGTGTCATATGAACTGTCATTCTCTTCTCGGTCAGCCATCTTGTCAGTTAGACTTATAAAGTAGATTTAAACTTAGATACGGGAACTTTGGATACTGGTAAGAATTTTGTATTGAAGTATTTTGGGTACATTACTGGTATATATGGTCCAATTTATAAACAGTATAAGACATTATCTACTGAATTTCCTCTGACTTCTGTATTAGCGTAAACTATATATTTGAATGCAAACGGTTTAAGCAATATCACCATGGACATACAAATAGAAGCTAGTTCCGTCCCCTGCTAACCAGGGCCAGTCTTCACCCAAACTTTCAACTATGGACTTTGAACTAGATCTAAATGCAACTCGATATTTCGATTTTTCGATTCCTGAATATTTAGATTTAGTCATATTCACTAACATGTTTTAAAACCGTCTCAATTAAGTCCTGATTGTGAATGTCGTTAGCACCGTCTTGTCGTAAGCACCGTCTCTGGGTCCCGATTTATTGATTGAGTTAAAAATCCTCTTTAGTCTTTTATAGATTTTGATAAGGCGCAATTTCACATCGCTGGCACCGCAAATTTCCATTTCCCTTCTAATTATTCATTTTCTTTGTTTTTGTGACGATTGCATTGCAAATCACCACAGTGCTGCCGAACAAAATGTTAATAGGGACTTTCAAATAACTTGTCGGCTTCGTTACAGCAAAACACCGCTACCCAATAAAGTAGATCATTGCAAATATCTTTGGTACATGAAATGTTTCCATTATTTCTGCAAAGACCTTCGTGGTTTAGTTACAATCATGTCGGTGCTAATTTGGTATCAGATTCATACTAAGATTTGAGAAATATCGATTATAAAAAATATTGAGGGATCTATCTTGATTTAAAATGAATGATCAAAGTCGAACAACATAGTGTATGCGTGAGTGTGTGTGTGTGTGTTGGGGGGGGGGGGGGGGGTATATTACAGTGGCGTGCTTCACTCTCAATGGGGATTCCCTCTAAATAGGAATAGAGTCATACTATGAAAATCAGCCCCTGCTATCGATAGTTTACTCCAAATAATGAGTCACTTTGCTTCTGAGCCTCGTTTAATCAACAGACGCTACGAAGAGTCATACTATGCAAAACAGGCCTATCTATCGATGGTTTATTATAATCGATAGGTCAATTACTTCTATGCCTCGTTCTCGTTCACTGTTCAAATGTGTTTAAATACATCTCACAATTACAAAGCGATGCTTTTTCAAGAATTCAATATCTAGGAAGTCACACGCATTAAATTGACTTGTTGACTATATTTAATATATAGCCTTTCAAACATGCAGACTTATGGCGACACCTTTGCAGCAGACGACTTAAAATGTGCTTATATTTCTCACTGTCGATGTCTGCTTCGTTGAGACTTAACCAGTACTTGCGCCGTTTGTGTTTAAACATCCTAACAGCAACCACGCAAATCACGGGATACTCAGCCGCTACCTTTCGTACAAGGATCCGACACTTTGAAACTGCACCAATGTCGTCAACATGAAACTCCTTGAGATTCAAAACAAGACTTTTATTCAATGTTGCATAGTGAGTAAGTGTTTGATAGGTGTTGTGTTGATGTTTTACAATATTTTCAACATTATTTCTGTTATATCATGCGACTGTTTTCAACGGGTCAACACACTAGGTTTGGAAATGTGCCTTGCCCGAGTGCACACAACCGTGGCAACCGCGACTTAGGATCTAACCCGGAACGATCAGTTCCGAGTCCCCGACGCTAACAACTCGGCCACGGCGGATTCCTGCTTTTGACAAATGTATCGGGTCATCGTGTGTTCATCTGTAGGTCGCTGGGCCATATTTGAGAAAAATATTTTGCACATTTTGGACACCGCATTTTCGAATTAAGCATGATATCATCAACATTAATTCGAAAATGTGGTCTCTAAAATGTGCAAAATATTTTTTTCTTCAATATGGCCCAGCGACCTACTGATGAACACATGATAAATTTACCTTAAATATCAACAAGACAAATATTCTAATAAAGTTTCATCATTTTTCAGCTAAAACTGTGGTCTCTCGAGTGGCAACTAGATTTTTCTTAAATTTGGTATGACCTAGTTTTGGACATGTGATGACCCATATTAGAACTTAACTCAGCAACATAAACTAAACAATCTGCCAAACTTTCATCATTATACAGTAAGAAATGCATCTTCTAGAGAGTTCACACTTGATTTTTCTCAAACTTAACCAGCCTACCAATCCCTACATGATTCTGATTATGATGTGCTCTGCCTAGATGACACCAGGTTTAAATCACGAATGCGATATAAACTTCCCGAACAATTCTCAACAGTATTTCACTAGTAATTGTTCTTTTGTACAACATTTTAACTTTTATCTCTATCTTCTGCTAAATGTGTTTCTTGTTGAATCTGCAAACTGGGAAACTCAAACACGCTGACTGCTTTCATGTAGAATAAACTTTAATTTAATGATCCCATTACGAAAAAGCAACGATACCCCAAATAGTTGACACTGTTCAATTGTTTTTATATTTATATTCATGCAACAGCTGCAATAACTAAACGATGCTTTTCCAAGAATTAAATATCTTGGTAGTCACTAGTGACTACATTGCTCTGTTGAACATATTCAATTGACTTGTTGACTACAAATAATAGTAAGCCTTTTACACTTTCAGACACAGTTTGAAGCGATTACAGCAGACGGCTTTAATAAATAATTGTGGTAAAAGGAGAAATTGCTCATCATGTACTTCAAGTTATAGATATTTTCTATTTCTAAAAGAAAAGGTTTTCAATGTATAGACTAGATATTTGTCATTAGTAGAAAAGTGGTTAATATCTAATCTGTGTGATATTTTTAAGTGAAAGAGACCAAGGGTTATGATGAAATCAAACAGGATTTATTGCATTCTATATTAATTCTTTATTATATGCATCAAACTATATCTTTGATAGATAATCACTTGTGAATCAAAACTGATTTACTTGTCTACTTAATTATACATAACATATTATTCAATCTTGTTTTGTGCAACAAAATATCTAAATATACTATGTTTAAAGTCTTTCAATTCTTCAATGTAAATTGTAAGGACACTAGAATATCAATTATAATCTTATAAACTGAGTACTGTCAGAACTATTGGTTAATTTGACCAATTTTGGAAATGTTTGACCTAGAGACAGACAATCCATAGATTATCCCGATGTACAGTCTTATGGGCGAATAACAAGGGTTGTTCTGAGTAACAAATTAACCCTTACCAACATACAGAAACTTTCTGATGCCTCTGATTTGACCTGATTACTTTTGAAAATATTGTGGCAAATGGAGAAATTGCTCATTGTTAGTGATTTCTCCTTTTGCTACAATAATTTTAAAAGTCGTAATGTTTTCAACCGCATTGAATAATTAAGTTTTCATTGAAATATTTTTTTTTATATTTTTGCCTATAAGCTTTCAAACTTGTCTGCTACATATTTGTTGTATGTGGGAAAGATTTAAATTAGATCAAACAAGGAGAAAAGAGTTTGATTTGGTATGGAATGGAAATGTCATAAAAAGACTGATTTCATTATTTACATAAAATACCTTTGGAGTTAATGATTGATTGATTGGGGCTTACGCAACAGTCGCTGTTTCAATAATTGTTCAGTCATAATCACGCATATCATGGCGGCCAGTTCAACTGCTCTTATGTTTCCTAGCTGTCTCTCAACAGTACTCCACACAACATACTTTCTAAGCAACTGGTTACTTTTCCACATATACTTTAAGGCCATTGGTGAAAGAAGAATGACGCTTGTCACAGTGACTTTTGTCAAACGTAGGAAAGAATGATGATCGAGCTGGGATTCAAACTCACAACCCCTTGATTGACAGCCCGCGTGTTGCGGCGACTCTACCAACAGAGCTACCGGAGCTCGGCTTGGAGTAATTGTAAATAAATTATAACAAATAATTGTTTTTAACTTTTTACCATATACTCCCTGCAGGTTATAGAAAATCTCTATAATATGAAGGTATTGAAAAAAGTTGTAAATATTGCGTCAAAAGGAGACATTGCTTGTTTTGAACATTTTGTCCTTTTTTCACAATGCTTTTAAAATCATCCCTGCAGAGGTGTCAGCAAGTGTCCATATTATGGAAAGGGTTAATAATATGAATTTGAGATTACAACTTTTTTGAAGAGAAGACAGACTGAATCTGTAATTTATGGATCAGTGTGTCCTCTTATAACAAGAGCTGTCTGTAAGACAGTGTGCTCGACCTTTTAGTGTGCAATATCTCTTAACCAAGGTGTGATGCAAAGCCAACGCTGAGGTGAGTAGGGTAGCTAGCCTTTTGTTCGAAAAGTCAACTCATAAAAAATCATATTTGAAATTATTATCAAAACAATGTGTTGTTTACAACTGCAATATATTTTTTGCAAAACCGAGAATAAAGTGATCTTAAATTTAACAAATCAGTGACATACAACTACAATGTCATGTTTCTGAATATTATAAAATTACAAGAAAAATAAATTAAATCAAGCGACAATGTTACCTTAGAAAAAATCTTGGATTCATGCTCTTATAGAAGCAACAGCTCACATTCCTTCCAGGTCCATTCTTGTAAAAAGTATGGTTGGTTTCCAGCTTCACCCATGTTTACATCACAACAAAGTTGGTTGATATCAGGAAAGAGCAATCCACGCTTAGATGAAAGGTTTTGTTAAATGTCCAGTTAAACAAAATTAAAAAATTGTCATCATTTAAGTGACAAATGCATGAACAATTAAAGGTTAATTCAGGGACAAATAGGAAATTTCACTTTTCATGTGTTAATTTTATTTTATATAATTGATGTAAAAAATATTTTGAGGCATGTTTGAATCTTTGTTTACAAAAGCAATTTCATCAGGCAAGATTTACTTAAACTTTAAAGGCATGCTGAGAAACAATTACACGCCAATCTGTAAACACCTTTGTCAAACATAAGACCTTTTAAACTAAACTAATATTTGTTATCATGTACAATATTTGCAATATTATTATATATTTTGCAATAAATTTTGTAAACATATGTAATATGATTCGAATACATTAATCTATAACTTATTTTTGGTTACAAGGCCGGCTTTGAAATAACTGACACTAGGGTATGAAATAATTTGCAAATACACCCATGCATGTAACAATAGAAAACATAAATAGGCCTAAGTGTTATGAATATGACCTCTTAGCTTTATCTATGTCTAATGTTAACACTACAGTTTAAACATTGGGAGTAAAATCCTACAGATGCGTCTGCAAGTTGGACAGTGTTAAACTTCAGGTCTCCGGAATAATTCCTTAGTAGGACGTAGTCCAAATAATTTAGACTTTCGGTTTCTCGTTTTATCATCTGTCATTATTGGTCGCGTATGCAGGATAATACCAAAAGAATCAAAGTACTGAAAGTACTAGTAACGAATTATTTTGAACATGTATTGTAAAATCTAATTTATGAATGCAATTGATCGTGCTATTGCACAATTTAGTCTATTTTATTATTATTAATATTTTTGTCCAGAGATTTTTTTTATCAGTTGACAGTTTTAGTAAATGTAGCATTTCAACGGCGATGCGAGCGTTTAACATGCACACTAACTCTTTCACTGAGCTCTGCGTAAAGTCTGTCAAAACACCCATGGCATATTTGTGAGATTTACATTGTTAGTTCGATTTGTTTTCGTCACCAGGGGCGGATCCAGGATTTCGGCTTATATTATAACTATGTTTCATGTGAGTGAATTAATTATTATAAATCTATAATGTTTAACAAATCGCATAAAATAAGAATTAAAAAAAAAAAAGAACAGTTACAATTGGGACTCGAACTCGCGTCCATAAATAGTCCATGCTTAGTAGTTCTACACGCTCTCCATTACACCACGGTACTTTGATACAACTAAAAGCGTTACTTTCGTATATATATTAAGCTAACTGAATGCGCGCGTATGTAAACCATGATCTATAATTAGAAAGCCCCTTTGATCATCGTTATCATGTTGGAAAAAGGAGAAACAACGGCGATGCGAGCGTTTAAAATGCACACTGACTATTTCACTGAGCTCTGCATATTTGTGAGATTAACATTGTTCTATACAGCGTGGGGTCGACTTCTAGTGAATGGGCATACGACTAAAATTCATACTCGTGCCTTATACGTACCTGCCGACAAATGTAATATATATGCGCGTACTGTTAATTTGATATTTTCTAGAAAATTGATTATCTATGATGATTCGATAGTATAATTATGACTTCACTGTATTGAAATAACACGTAGAAGTTATTTTAATATCGAAAAAATACTAGGACTATTAAGGTGCAGCGAATGTGTATTCTAAGCGGAAGTGTAGTTTAACCGTGACTTCCGGAAACAAACACGATCGCGTTAACTGTATTATTTTTTGAGAAAAAATAATTCGTTAAAAATGAGCATACGCGATGTCTTCTTTTGAAGGACTAAGTAGGACGATGAAAAAAAAATCAAATAGACCTACTGTATTGCATTTTAGATATATGAGAGAAACATAGCGAAGTATACTTGAGACGAAAAGACAACATGCCATTTCAACAATACTGTAAATACATACCTTTAATTGGTCATAATCAACTACGGGATATCCACTGTCTATTCCGTTTCATTTAATATGAAAAACTTGAATAAAGAACCAGGTTTTATTATGGTTGTGAGACGGCATTTTGTGTCATTGCAAAAAAGATAGACCAAATCTGTCCAAATGACGCAATAATTCCTAACAACCGGTGCTATGGGAAATTCTACCACGGTGAATAAGGCCTAACCGAAGATCACGGTTTCTCTGCAAATGCGTCAATTTCATCTTTATTTCATTTAATGATGCACGGAAACTGACGTTTAATCGTTAATCTGGATTTATTTGCGTGATACGACACACAGAATATTTTCAATTTGGGGCCTTTTCTCTGCATTTCAATGCGTGATCAAGTATTTGGTTCACGGCGTATGAAATCTTACTGGTTATACCATTCCTGCAAACGAACACATTATTAGCATGTTCTGTTAAAATTCGTAGCTGAAATATTTATTATTCCATAATAAAATTGGAATTTCACTTTCATCAGATTTGATTTACATTATATAGGTTTATAAATGTGGTACTATATTTAGGCGTAGGTTTATATAGGTGTGAATTGGTAAAACATAGATCCTGTTGGTTAATTTACTTATTTTGACCTTTGCTATTACTTCGCGTCATTTTTCTTAAATACACAATTACATTTCATTTCCAAATTCTCTTTGAATAGCAGAACCAAATAAGAAAACACAGAGGATATAAATATATAATTCTTTCAAAGATCGTGATACATTTGAAAAGTAAGAGCAAGTATTGAGTACTACTTTTAGGGCGTATGAAATTTAAGGACTTTTCCATAAGACGTATGGCTTCAGAAAGCTATCTCTAATGTGGTCTTCATTGTCCTTGAAGTTGTTAAGTGGAGTATTCGTCTTTATAAAACATTCTTCGCATATAACAAAACTGCAGCAAACTACTTTGAAGACATTCAGATATTGAAACTCTATTAATTAAAGAAGACTTATTTACTTAAGTTTAAAACGTTGTGAGCAACATTTCAAAAGTCGTCTGCTGCAGAGGAGTCGAAAGTGTCTGTATGCGAGAAATGGTTGACCCTTCGCTGAGCCACGGTAGCTCAGTCAGTAGCGGTGTATGTTGTCAATCCAGTGCTTGTGAGTTTGAACTCAAACTCTTGCGACTTTCCTTCCGACATTTGACACAGTCAACACTACAAGTATCATTCATGGGCCACCAATGTGCTTTTAGTTCTGGTGTGAGAAAGCCAGGAAACCCGTGGTAAGATGAACTGGCCGCCCTGATATTACTGTAAACTTGCTGAAAACGGCGTTGACATGCAATCAAGCAATACACCAGTTTAACTATGTCATAAAGTCAGTAAATATACAGCAGAAATCTTTGAAAAACATTTAAGCAAAAATGATATCAATTATTGAAATGATAATGAGCAATTTCCCCCTTTGCCACATTGTTGTAAAAAGTCATCGGCTGCATACATGTGTCAGAATGGGTCAAACGTTTGGAAAAAACTAACCCTTTCTCACTTACAGACACTTTCTGACACCTCTGCAGCAGAATACTTTTGAAAACATTGTGCCAAAAGGACTAATTACTTATAAAGAGCAATTTCCCCTTTTGCCAAACTGTTTTCCAACTCTATTCAATAATAATACTTTCATTTAAAGAACATTTACATTTTATTGCCTAGATTATTTCCAAGTTGTCTGCTGCAAATTTCTGGTAAAACCTGGTTTGAAAGAGTTGTGGGAAAAAAAGTGATTTTGACACGGAGCTGATAACATTGTGAGAAAGGTCAAATTGCTTGTTCCTCCATACATGTATCTAGATAGGGGTGTATTTCATGATCTTAGATCCTTATTTGACCTCCAAAACCCTATGTTATTGGTGATCAAAAGAATTGTCTCAGTGAGATGATTCCTTTGAGTACCCACAACAAAGGTTGAAATGAAGAATTATACTTTTGTGGCGGAGAGACAATTACACTCTTCCTTGTTTAGACCTCTGCATGCAATGTTGCACCATTTATCATCAAAATAACTACAGCTTTAAGACGCACTTGGTGTGTTAGGATCTTTTGTATACTCTAACCTTTCACAGAATGAGATAGGTGGCTGTGTTGACCTAGAAATAACATGGTTTCACAGCTTAAGGTGGAATCATACCTTTGAAATAACGTCGTTTTTGACGTCAAAACGTACGTTTTTGCGACAATGACAGTGTTGTTAAAGAAATCTCCATTACTTCCTCATTTCAATTTGGATTCGGATAACATTTACTTTAAACTGAAGAGAATACAATAACCTGTATGATAATATCAATTCTATACATCTGTCATGACAATTAACGTAACATAAAGCGACTTAAAGTAGAAATTTCGCTAGAATATTTTAACAGTTATTTGATTAATTCTGATTTATTTAAAATTCGCCCGAAAGATTTTTTTTAAAATAAAATATAACATAGAACACCTATTCATCTACCATTTGCCAATCTTTCAAGCAAATCTATCGTATCGATTTTTAATAAATCACAATGTCGTTAAACCTCTTATGAGCGTCGTAACGTTCACTGCGGAATTAAACATTGAGACGCATCCAGGGTAATTAAAATGAATACTTATATTTTCCTTATAATTATCAATTTCATTCTAAATTTAAGCTATCCCCTAAAGAATAATGGTAGGTAGTATATATGTGTTTCTATTTAAAGAATTAAAGTAATTACGGTCGTAAATAATTTATCAAAAAAAAAAAAAGAAAAAAAAATGGATTTGTCATATGTATAAACTGACTCGTTAACTTTCCTGTTCAACTGATGTTCTATATATGAAATATAATTATCACAAATATTATATGTCACCCTTGTTTTTTTGTATCGTATTTGAGATAACAGTATACAAATGTTGTTCTCAATATGCAATTTTGAGAAATTCGAAGTCTATACCTGTCATGCAAAGCTTTCTTGGTAATCTATCCTTGATAATGTTGTTGTCGTTTGCTGCAAGTTTTTGATTAAATTGTAATGTGTGTTTACACAGCTGCGCAGTTATGTGTGATTAAAGGAATGACCATTACTATCTCATCTTATATTAACATCGATTTAAAGCGAATAATATAAACTCCGTCATGATATATAGTTCACCTTTTTTTCTTAAATAATTTTAAAGCAAAACTTGGTTTATTTAACGAACTCGCTGACTAATACAGTTATTACCTTACGTCTAATTTACTAACAAAAAAATGCCCTAGATATTGCTTTTAAAAGAAATCATTATAGTTCAGAACACCATTATTTCTCCTATTTACTCAAATTTGTTGGAAATATATCGGGCGGACTTTTAGTAAAACGCTATGCCGTAATACTGCTGACGTGCGCCGGTACGCGCACTGTGGAACTGAAAATGAAACACAGCCACCCATCCTTTCTTCTATCTTTCTTGTTTTACTCCATATGTCCCCGTTATTTTAAAACTACCGGTACTTCGTTTTGTCTTGAGAATTGTTTTTTACCCTAAACCCAAATTTCAAGACAAGCTATTGGGTTGATTTTAAGTAAATCACAATGCCATAACACCGTAGAAGATCACACCTTTGGTCACATGTTCGTACCTAATTACTAGTGTTGTCGACACACTTCCAATAATAAAACAAAATGTATCATTACCCGACTATACGCTGTCTACAATTTACAGACACCTGTGCAATGACATCGAAGGCTCACTACATAGTGCAGACAACGATGTGATAGCACTCCACGGGAGATGTATGTAGACAATAAAATAGTGGGTTAATTACCCAAACTATACAGGAAAATATTGTCAATAAACACCTGTTTTCAAACAGCTCTAGGTTGAATTGAACTGCGGAGCTGTGTTAATACAATCATGTCAAAACTTTCATAGAATCTTGTACATAAGGTTTTCCAAAGGGAAGAAAGTCAAATAGTTATTCTCGATGTTTTATCATATAAAGTGTTTCCTTAAATAACAAAAGCATAATCACGGATAGAATAGATAGAAAGCTTTGCATGCTGTTCAGTTATAATCTTTGAAGTTCTGAAACTTGCTTTTTGCCTGATTAAGAGAAACGCATTCTGTATTTACTGTTATCTCAAAATACATCACAAAATACCTCGAGTGACAAATATGAAAGTAATATAATATAATATATTAACAATTTCTTCCATGATAATTCTGACGATGCTCTTGTTTGAAGAATCTCGTATCAGAAATGTTGGGTTATGTAAAATCATGAAACTTCATGTTATATCGAATTACTATTTGATGTTCCCGTATCAATTTGTTTATGTAAATGTATGTATGTAAATGACGAATTACATGTATTCGAATAAGTGAAATAAAATCTATCTATAAGAACTGCAAGCGACGATTTAAGACTAATACTAATACATGGAATGTGAAAAAATGATTTAACAGATAAACAGCGAAGTAGACAGGTCAATTTATATAAAAACATATTTAATATTTAAAGGAGTATAATACATGTAGATACAATTTACCACTTTCGTAAAAGAATAAAATTGATTATTTTTATGAAAAATCGGGAGTTCATTTTAATAACCCTGGGTACGTTTCAATTTAAATTCCGCAGTGTACGGTTTGTCGCGTGACAGAGCTTTAACGTCAATGCGATTTACTAAAGATCTGCACGATAGATTTTCTTGAAACTTTGGTAAATGGTAGACAAAAGGTTGTTCTAAATTATATAAGTTTTTTAAAAAAATCTCTCGGGCGAATTTTTAATAAATCTGAAATAACCGAATTGCTGTTAAAATATTTTGGCGAAAGTTTCATTTTTACTCCCCTTATGTTACGTTAATTGTCTTGGCAGTTGTATGGAAATTACATCACTACGTAGGTAATTTTATTTTCTTCGGTCTGGTGTTAACTCTTTCCAAATACCACTTCAAACGAGACAGCCACGATGATTTCATTAACAACACTGTCATTGTCGTAAAAAACGTACGTTTTGACGTCAAAACGACGTTATTTCAAAGGTATGATTCCACCTTAATTTTGCCTAACCCTTCTTCACATTCAGACAATTTCTGAAGTCTACTGATTGATGACTTTGACATTATTCTGTCAAAAAGTGAAATTGCTCATAATAAACAATATCTCACTTTTCTACAATGTTTTCAGCTTCATTAAATAGTTCTTCTTTCATCGATAGAATTTCTATATATTTAGCTCATGTTTTTGATAATGTAAAACTCTTCTTTACCTTTATATACGGAGCTCTAGATGCAGAAGTATAATTCATCTTGTTAATCCCTTCCTATCAACATTTTCATTGTTATGTATCTGCAGCAATGATCTTTTGAAGAGGAGCAACATGAACTTGTTCAAATATCAAACTATCATTTATAATCTAGAGATTTTTTTATTTTTGAAAATATATTTCAAAGTTGTCTGCTACAGTTTGTATGTGGGATCGGGTTAAATCCGTCTTTAACCTGCAAACCCTATAGTGTGGGTACTGAAAATAATCGTCTTGAACAGTGAAACGATTCGTTTAAGTACCCACAATATAGGGCTTAATTTTTAAAATTAGAGTTAATCAGTTAACTCCTGACTTTTATGTAAAGTATACACAAATATATACTATGGTATAAATGACTTTCTGCTTGGTAGTTATGCTAGTCCATAGATTGCGTTACACGTAAAGTATATACTTGAATCAAACACAAGTAAATCAATAAAATTTACTTAGTAAAGTAGGCCTACTCAGCAGCTGTCAGCTTATCTTCAAACTTAAGCATTATTTTCTAAACAAAGTATTGATACATTTTGACGAAATGTAAATCCAGTTGAGGCTAACCACAAAACAAGCAATACATTACATGTCACTGTTTCCAGTCAATACAAATGACCACTTCAACATAACTGAGTGACCGAGAGGTTAGCGTCGGGGATAAGGAACTGGGCGCCCCGCGTTTGGTACACATTCGCGGCGGTCATTGTGGATGACTGTTGGACAAGGAACATTGTACGAACGACCGGTGGCGACTTCCAAACTTCATACTTCACATTTCACACATCACACTTCATACTTCACACTGCATAGATCATATGTTTGAAGTGTGAAGTTTGAAGTGTGAAGTCTGAAATTTGAAACTCAGACTTCATACTTGACAATTCATAGATAATATGTTTGCGTGTGAAGTGTGAAGTGTGAAATGTGAAGTATGAAGTCTGAATTTCATACTTCACATTTCAAACTTCATACTTCAGACTTCAAACTTCAAACTTCAGACTTCACAATTCGAACTTCAGACTTCAGACTTCTGACTTAATACTTCACACTTTACACTTCACACTTCACACTTCACACTTCAAACTTCATACTTTAGAAGTGAAGTTTGGAAGTCACCACCGTTCTTTCGTAACATTGCCTAGCCTAGTATTTGATTGAATACCCTGGGAAGTGAAGTGTCTCCGTAATATAACTATTTTCATTGCTATGTGATGACAAATATGTTTTTTGAAATTATTTTCAGAATGGCGTCTTCAATTCGGAAGTCATCGGATGAGATCCCACATTGTTATCCCTGCCACATGATCGATGACGTCACGATTGACGCTGTTTACCTATGTGAGGATTGCAACCACAAATTGTGCGAAGACTGTCGGAAATGTCACCGAAAAACTCTGATTACGCGGGACCATACAGTTATAAAGCTTCGTCATACACAGAGTGGTGAATCAGGGTTCGAGGTAAGCGGGCGTCGTCATAAAGAGAGGTCAGAACAGAATGAGTCAAAATTAAATCAAAGTGAAGACCTACACGATCGTGTACAAGATATGTCCCTATCTCCAGACGTCAGTACTAAGCTAGGAACCAGTAAGGCAGTCAATGGATATACAACAGCGACCCTGAAATCCGGCCTTAACGTGTCGATAGATAGTGATGATGGTCCGTGTGAAGTTAAAGGAATAGTGCTGATACAGGATATAATTGTTGTATGTGATCAAGCTAACTCTAAATTAAAAGTGTTTGACTCTCGTCATAGATTTCTATACGAACATGTATGTGCCGATAAACCATTTGACATAGATAAGTTAGACGATACGACAGTAGTTGTATCTCTATGGGACTATACTATCAGACTGCTGTCTGTGGGAAGGGATAACATGGCGGAACTTCTAAAGATCGAAACAAAGATTCAATGTTACGGGGTATGTAGTTTTGACGGCAAGTTTTACTGTGTTATGAGAAGTTTAAAAGATAAAAACTCAGAAAGGTTCTCACAGGTCCATGTGTACACACCCGACGGCAAGTTAAAACGTCGATTCGAATATCTCTCTGACGGTAAAGTGGAATGTAACTATTTACTCTATATAACAGTAAATCCCGAGACTGGTACCCTTTACGTTACTGATCTGGACCAAGGTGTTGTGGCCCTGTCTACAAGTGGACGTGTTATTGCTGTCATGTCCACTCCACTGTTAAAGAACCCCACGGGAATCGCTGTCGATAATCTCGGTCAGATTTATGTGTGTGGTAGTAATTCTAACAATGTGATACAGATGTCTGCAGATGGACAGCATGCCGTAGAAATTTTATCTAAAAATAACAGATGTACATTACCCCAATGTATAACAATTCAAGGTAACAAAATGTTCCTGGTTTGTCGTGATAGTGATACTGTATCCGTCTATGAGTTATCATAATCTGGCTTTGATAATCATATTTCATGATCGTCTTGGAGCTCTTCTTGGAAAATTATATATGATTATATTTATATCAAGATTAACACTTTACGGAGTATTTTTTTAACATGAAATAATTGTGTTTTTCAGAATATAAGGATATGGCCAAATTCCGAATAAATGTAAAAAGAAGTAGCGTATGAAGTCTGAGTTATTGTGGAATACTAATGTAAAAGGTTTTACTATTCCTTCCTATTCAGCTTTATAAATGCATATATCTCTGAAGGCAAATTTTACTTTTTTATTTTTATTTTTTCCCATTGGTTATTTAATATTTTCACCATGTATATAAGAGAAGCGTACGCAGTTTCGATTCTTTGATTTAGCCGTGTTTATGGCGCTCTTGTGTATTTCCATTTTCCTGTTTGGTTTTAATTTATTTTAATCAATGCTGTTGGCTGCTGAATGGAAAGTTGAGCCGAGTGTGTCGGGAGGTCCCAAATATTTACGGAGCCCGTACCTATTATATATCTAAGCCACTCTCTCCAGTAATAATCGAAAAATAAATACACATATAAGGAAAGCTTGGGTTCAATTTCCCGATGGTCAAAATGATATTCGAGTCGAATAAATTCAACTAATAACAACGAGCGTGGCGAGGGGTCGTGAGTTCAAATCTTGAATCAGCCATTCATTTTGTTCCTACATTTTCAAATGGCATCGTTCATAATAGACTAAACCTCTTATATGTTGGAAGATATCACTCTTCATGTGGAATACTGGGTATTAAAAGGCTATGAAAAACGAGAGGCCATGATATGACTGAAATACTGTTTTAAACGACAGTATATACTCAACAGAGTTCTGGCCATAACGTTACAAAAGAAGTGTCGTCGCCTTTTATCTCGATTATTCGAAGAATATGAGAGCTTTACTACTCGCCCCGGCGTCTGCGTCGGCGTCTCCGTCTCCGTCGGCGTCCGGTTAAAGCTTTAGGGCAAGTTGGCATTTTCTTTCATAAGTAATTGTGCTAGAGCTTATAGTTACATATTTTACCTTTCTTCACATTGAATGCTAAAGATCCTGAGTGTGACCTTCCTTTTGGGGGAAAAAAACATGATTTTCGGTGGTTAAAGTTTTAGGGCAAGTTGGTTTTTTTTTTTTTTTTTTTCTCAATAAGTACTTGTGCTAGGGCTTTCATATTTGGAATATAATTACATTTAATACCTTTCTTCATATTGTATGCTGACGAT
The DNA here is from genome assembly GCA_031761405.1 of Serripes groenlandicus. NCBI lineage: Eukaryota > Metazoa > Mollusca > Bivalvia > Cardiida > Cardiidae > Serripes > Serripes groenlandicus. The sequence goes on along the minus strand of JASEVX010000012.1, from coordinate 51,682,520 downwards.
TCTGAGTGTGATCTTCTTTTTGGGGTAAAAGACATGATTTTGGGTGGTTAAAGTTTTAGGGCAAGTTGGCATTTTCATTTAATTTTTTAATTTTTCTCAATAAGAATTTGTGCTAGGGCTTTAAAATTTAGAATATAGTTACATCTTATACCCTTTTTTATATTGAATGCTGAAGATACTGAGTGCGACTTTCTTTTTGGGGTAAAAAACATGATTTTCTGTGGTTAAAGTTTTAGGGCAAGTTGGATTTTATTTTATTTTTTTAACTTTTTCTGAATAAGTACTTGTGCTAGGGTTTTCATATTTGGAATATAATTACATCAAATACGTTTCTTCATATTGTATGCTGAAGATGCTGAGTGTGACCTTCTTTTTGCGGTAACAAACATGCTTTTGGGTGGTTAAAGTTTTAGGGCAAGTTGGCATTTTCATTTATTTTTTTTATTTTTCTCAATAAGTACTTGTGTTAGGTCTTTCATATTTGGAATATAATGACATATAATACCTTTCTTCACATTGCATGTTGAAGATGCTGAGTGCGACTTTTAGGGGGTAAAAAACATGATTTTTGTTTGATTTTGAGAATTTTAGATAAATTCATAATTTTGGGTTACATTCCTTTCTAATTGTGATCATTCATTTATCAAATATAATTCTTCAATATATCAAATGGGTTTTGCATGGTGTCAAACATTTGGAAAACCTTTTTTTAAGATTTTGCTAATTTTGGACTCGGTCAGTTTTAACATTGGCGTTTAGCTCAACGTTAAAGTTACATCATTCAAATCACTTCATACTTCACACATTTGTTAAGGACTATCGTACAATTAGGTTAGATAACTCCATTGTATCCTAAATATGGAGTAATGGCCCTTGATTGACTTAGGAAATTTGATTTTTAAATTATATATATTTAAATGTATGTATCTATTCAATTGCTTTTACATATATAGAGTATATAATATGATATTAAGTGCAATATAATGAAATAGTGCTTTATGTGAATAAGCGGCATATAATCGAGCGCGCTGTCCTTCGACAGCTCTTGTTATTAAGTGACCTAGCTTCATGTTATACACTTCCTTTGTAACGTTGTGGTCAGAACTAAAGTGTTTATAAATGTGATGGCTGCTGTTAAGGGTGTATAAAGTGTTTATAAATATGAAGGCTGCTGTTAGGGGTCCATAAAGTGTTTATATAAATGTGATGGCTGCTGTTAAGGGTTCATAAAGTATAAATGTGAAGGCTACTGTTAAATGTCCTTAAAGGGTCCATACAGTATTTGTAAATGTGAAGGCTGCTGTTAAGTGTCCATAAAGTATTTATAAATGTGAATACTGCTGTAAAGGATTCATAAAGTATAAATGTGAAGGCTACTGTTAAAGGTACATAAAGGGTCCATAAAGTATTTGTAAATGTGAAGGCTGCTGTTAAGTGTCCATAAAGTATTTATAAATGTGAAGACTGCTGTAAAGGGTCCAGAAAGGGTCCGTTAAGTATTTATAAATGTAAAGGCTGCTGTTAAGGGTCCATAAAGTATTTATAAATGTGATGGCTGCTGCTTAGGGTCCAGAAAGTATTTATAAATGTGATGACTGCTGTTAAAGGTCCATAAAGTGTTTATAACTGTGATGGCTGTCTGTTAAGGGTCCATAAATTATTTATAAATTTGATGACTGCTGTTAAAGGTCCATAATTTTTTTATAAATGTGATGGCTTCTGTTTAGTGTCCATAAAGCGTTTATAAATGTGATGGCTGCTGTTAAGGGTCCATAAAGTGTTTATAAATGTGATGGCTGCTGTTAAGGGTCCATATAGTATTTATGAATGTGATGGCTGCTGTTAAGGGTCCATAGAGTATATTTGTGAAGGCTACTGTTAAGGGTTCCTAAAGTGTTTATAAATGTGTAGGCTGCACTTAAAGGTCTATGAAGGGTCCATAGACTATTTATAAAAGTGAAGGCTGCTGTTAAGTGTCCATAAAGTATTTATAAATGTGAAGGCTGCTGTAAAGGGTCCGTAAATGGTTCGTACAGGTCCATAAAGGATTTAAAAATGTGAAGGCTGCTGTTAAGGGTCCATAAATTATAAATGTGAAGGCTACTGTTAATGGTCCATAAAGTGTTTATAAATGTGATGGCTGCTGTTAAGGGTCCATATAGTATTTATGAATGTGATGGCTGCTGTTAAGGGTCCATAGAGTATATTTGTGAAGGCTACTGTTAAGGGTTCCTCAAGTGTTTATAAATGTGTAGGCTGCAGTTAAAGGTCTATGAAGGGTCCATAGACTATTTATAAAAGTGAAGGCTGCTGTTAAGTGTCCATAAAGTATTTATAAATGTGAAGGCTGCTGTAAAGGGTCCATAAATGGTCCGTACAGTATTGTGTTTATAAATGTAATGGTTGCTGTTAAGGGTCCATAAAGGATTTAAAAATGTGAAGGCTGCTGTTAAGGGTCCATAACGTATAAATGTGAAGGCTACTGTTAATGGTCCATAAAGTGTTAATAAATGTGATGGCTGCTGTTAAGGGTCCATATAGTATTTATGAATGTGATGGCTGCTGTTAAGGGTCCATAGAGTATATTTGTGAAGGCTACTGTTAAGGGTTCCTCAAGTGTTTATAAATGTGTAGGCTGCAGTTAAAGGTCTATGAAGGGTCCATAGACTATTTATAAAAGTGAAGGCTGCTGTTAAGTGTCCATAAAGTATTTATAAATGTGAAGGCTGCTGTAAAGGGTCCATAAATGGTCCGTACAGTATTGTGTTTATAAATGTAATGGTTGCTGTTAAGGGTCCATAAAGGATTTAAAAATGTGAAGGCTGCTGTTAAGGGTCCATAACGTATAAATGTGAAGGCTACTGTTAATGGTCCATAAAGTGTTAATAAATGTGATGGCTGCTGTTAAGGGTCCATATAGTATTTATGAATGTGATGGCTGCTGTTAAGGGTCCATAGAGTATATTTGTGAAGGCTACTGTTAAGGGTTCGTAAAGTGTTTATAAATGTGTAGGCTGCAGTTAAAGGTCTATGAAGGGTCCATAGACTATTTATAAAAGTGAAGGCTGCTGTTAAGTGTCCATAAAGTATTTATAAATGTGAAGGCTGCTGTAAAGGGTCCATAAATGGTCCGTAAAGTATTGTGTTTATAAATGTAATGGTTGCTGTTAAGGGTCCATAAAGGATTTAAAAATGTGAAGGCTGCTGTTAAGGGTCCATAAAGTATAAATGTGAAGGCTACTGTTAATGGTCCATAAAGTGTTTATAAATGTGATGGCTGCTGTTAAGGGTCCATATAGTATTTATGAATGTGATGGCTGCTGTTAAGGGTCCATAGAGTATATTTGTGAAGGCTACTGTTAAGGGTTCCTCAAGTGTTTATAAATGTGTAGGCTGCAGTTAAAGGTCTATGAAGGGTCCATAGACTATTTATAAAAGTGAAGGCTGCTGTTAAGTGTCCATAAAGTATTTATAAATGTGAAGGCTGCTGTAAAGGGTCCATAAATGGTCCGTACAGTATTGTGTTTATAAATGTAATGGTTGCTGTTAAGGGTCCATAAAGGATTTAAAAATGTGAAGGCTGCTGTTAAGGGTCCATAACGTATAAATGTGAAGGCTACTGGTAATGGTCCATAAAGTGTTAATAAATGTGATGGCTGCTGTTAAGGGTCCATATAGTATTTATGAATGTGATGGCTGCTGTTAAGGGTCCATAGAGTATATTTGTGAAGGCTACTGTTAAGGGTTCCTCAAGTGTTTATAAATGTGTAGGCTGCAGTTAAAGGTCTATGAAGGGTCCATAGACTATTTATAAAAGTGAAGGCTGCTGTTAAGTGTCCATAAAGTATTTATAAATGTGAAGGCTGCTGTAAAGGGTCCATAAATGGTCCGTACAGTATTGTGTTTATAAATGTAATGGTTGCTGTTAAGGGTCCATAAAGGATTTAAAAATGTGAAGGCTGCTGTTAAGGGTCCATAACGTATAAATGTGAAGGCTACTGTTAATGGTCCATAAAGTGTTAATAAATGTGATGGCTGCTGTTAAGGGTCCATATAGTATTTATGAATGTGATGGCTGCTGTTAAGGGTCCATAGAGTATATTTGTGAAGGCTACTGTTAAGGGTTCGTAAAGTGTTTATAAATGTGTAGGCTGCAGTTAAAGGTCTATGAAGGGTCCATAGACTATTTATAAAAGTGAAGGCTGCTGTTAAGTGTCCATAAAGTATTTATAAATGTGAAGGCTGCTGTAAAGGGTCCATAAATGGTCCGTACAGTATTGTGTTTATAAATGTAATGGTTGCTGTTAAGGGTCCATAAAGGATTTAAAAATGTGAAGGCTGCTGTTAAGGGTCCATAAAGTATAAATGTGAAGGCTACTGTTAATGGTCCATAAAGTGTTTATAAATGTGATGGCTGCTGTTAAGGGTCCATATAGTATTTATGAATGTGATGGCTGCTGTTAAGAGTCCATAGAGTATATTTGTGAAGGCTACTGTTAAGGGTTCCTAAAGTGTTTATAAATGTGTAGGCTGCAGTTAAAGGTCTATGAAGGGTCCATAGACTATTTATAAAAGTGAAGGCTGCTGTTAAGTGTCCATAAAGTATTTATAAATGTGAAGGCTGCTGTAAAGGGTCCATAAATGGTCCGTACAGTATTGTGTTTATAAATGTAATGGTTGCTGTTAAGGGTCCATAAAGGATTTAAAAATGTGAAGGCTGCTGTTAAGGGTCCATAAAGTATAACTGTGAAGGCTACTGTTAATGGTCCATAAAGTATTTATAAATGTGAAGGTTACTGTTAAGGGTCCATAAAGTGTTTGTAAATGTGAAGTCTGCTGTTAAGTGTCCATAAAGTATTTATAAATGTGGAGACTGCTGTAAAGGGTCCAGAAAGGGTCCGTAAAGTATTTATAAATGTAAAGACTTCTGTTAAGGGTTCATAAAGTATTTATTAATGTGAAGGCTGCTGTTAAGGGACCATATAGTATTTATAAATGTGATGGCTGCTGTTAAGGGTCCATAAAGTATAAATGTGAAGGCTACTGTTAAGGGTTCGTAAATATTTTATAACTGTGAAGGCTGCTGTTAAATGGTCATAAATGATCCATAAAGTATTTATAAATGTGAAGGCTGCTGTAAAGTGTCCATAAAGTATTTATAAATGTGAAGGCTGCTGTTGAGGGTCCATAAAAGGTCTGTAAAGTATTTATAAATGTAAATGTTTCTGTCAAGGGTCCATAAAGTGTTTACAAATGTGATAGCTGCTGTTAAGGTGCCATAAAGTATTTATAAATGTGTAAGCTGTTGCTAAGGGTCCATAAAGTATTTATATATGTGATGGCTACTGTTATGGGTCCATACAGGGTCCGCAAAGTATTTATAAATGTAAAGACTTTTGTTTAGGGTCCATAAAGTGTTTATAAATGTGATGTCTGCTGTTAAGGGCCATACAGTGTTTATAAATGTGATGGTGACTGTTAAGGGTCCATAAAGGATTAAAAAATGTGAAGGCAGCTGTAAAGAGTATCACCAAGTATTTATAAATGTGAAGGCTGCTGTAAAGGGTCCATAAATGGTCCGTACAGTATTGTGTTTATAAATGTAATGGTTGCTGTTAAGGGTCCATAAAGGATCTAAAAATGTGAAGGCTGCTGTTAAGGGTCCATAAAGTATAACTGTGAAGGCTACTGTTAATGGTCCATAAAGTATTTATAAATGTGAAGGTTACTGTTAAGGGTCCATAAAGTGTTTGTAAATGTGAAGTCTGCTGTTAAGTGTATTAAGTGTTGTAAATCATTTGAGGGAATGAATAGCCGAGCTTAGCCGTTCACTTCAATCATTTGTCAAAAAGAAAACCAGTCCTTGCATTGGCCTAAGTGTTGTTTTACATGCTAGGATATTGACCTGAATGGGTTTATAATCTACTAACGTTCCCTTTGCACGCAATACAAAACATTAAATTTATGTTTTAAATTTTGCTATTTGTACTTTGTTGGTTTGTCATAATAACGTCGGAACTGTTTACCACATGGTTCTGAAATAAAGCCTCAGATGGTAGTTTTCTTCATTCTTCACTGGCTAAAAGCAACGCGAGCTTGTGTTACGGCGAATTGTCCTTGCGTGTGTTCGTCCGTCATCATTTATAGCTCAAATATTCGAAGAATAAGGGGAGCTATTGTAGTCATCTGGCGTCGGGGTCGGCGTCGCCGTCGGCGTTTGTTAAAGATTTTGTGCAAGCTAGGATTTACCCTTATAACTTACATACGCCTAGGCCAATGATCTTCAAACTTGGTATGGATATACTTCATAGCAAATTAGTGATGCCGACATAGTTAAGAGTCAGTAGATCAAAGGTCAAGGTCACTGTAACTTTCTATATAGAAACAGTTCATGGTTAAAGTTGTTGTGCAAGCTAGCATTTACCCTTATAACTAACAAACGTCTTGGCCTATGCTCTTTAAACTTTGTATTGACATTCTTCATTTCAAGTTTGTGATGCCTATAAACGTTGGAGTCAGTAGGTCAAAGGTCAAGGTCACTGTGACCTTTCTGTAAATAAACAGTTAATGGTTACAGTTTTTGTGAAAGCTAGCATTTACCCTTATAACTTACATACGCCTAGGCCGATGATCTTCAAACTTGGCATGGACATAAAATCATAGCAAGTTGGTGATGCCTAGAGAGTTTGGAGTCAATATGTCAAAGGTCAAGTTCACTGTGACCTTCAATACAGAAACATTCATTGCTTTAACACTACTGATTGATTAGGCCTATGACCCTGAAATTTAGTTTCGGTAATGGTCATGATCAGCACTTGTCTCAAACAGGTCATGGGATTATAAGGTCAAAGGTCAAGGTCACTTTGACCTTTAACGAAAAAAACACTATTTTTTGCAATAACTTTGAACAAGTTGTACCTAAGTTCATCAAACTTGATGTGGACATTAGTCATGATCATTAATCAAAGAGTTTTCAGGTCAATAGGTGAAAGGTCAAGGTCAGTGCAACCATCAATACGCAACCAGTCCTTCTCTTACAACTACTTATGGCCTACGCCTATAACCTGAAACTTAGTTTGGGTATTGGATATGTTTTCATCAAAACACCTAGAAATACTTTAACTTAAGTTCATTAAACATGAAATGGACATTGGTCATTATCACTTATTCACCCCACTGTCACCTTCATTACAAAAACACTCCATTCCTTATGTCACACCTACACCTATGTAAACAATCAAGTACGATAAATCTATCGAGCATATGACGCAAATTATGGCCCTTTTTTTACTTTTTGTTTGCGTGCAACTACATTAAGAGTCCTTATCTTAGTAACTACTCTATGCATTCCATATTGAAACGTTATACCACCCTTCCCAACCATCACACCTATGAACATAATCAAGTTTGATAACTCCATGCTGCACATGATGCAAATGATCACCCTTTAATAAATTGTGGTTAATGCTTTGCGTGCAACTACATTAGAGTCCATATCTTAGTAACTAATAAGCGGTTGAATAGTCGAGCGTGCTGTCCTCCGACAGCTCTTGTTATTCAACCAACTTCTCATCTGTTACTCTGGGTAAATTGGCATGAAACTTCACAGGTAGCATCCTAATGATGTCCTCTCCTAAATGCCTTCAATTGTTTTGGTACATGCAGTATTCTTGTTTCCATAGCAAAAAAAACGAAACAAAAAATAACAATGTTCTCCTCCAAAACCGGTTGGCCGAATTTTTAAAATAACTAAGTGGAAATGTTGCTTGTCTATCAGATTATTTCAAGCCATGTGGATTGCTGGATCCTTCGTTTGGCTTATATGGCTATAAAGAAAACATTAAAAATCTTCTACTTCAAAAGTTTTTAGCCGATTTTCAAATACTTTTGTTTCAATGTTTCTTGAGTGACTCTATATCAGATTCTTTAAAGCCATGTTGAATGGCCGGAATTGATGGCCACTAGGGGACGGGTTTGTTTTGCCTAATGCTATGCTAAAAACTTAAAAAATCTGCTCCCCCAAAAGTATATGTCCGATTTTCAATTATTTTGTAGGAATTTTCCTTTGATGATCCTCTATCAGATTAATTCAAACCATGTTGATTCTTTGAAAAACGTTGCCGCTAGGGTGCGCGGCTGTTTTACATTGTTATAATGCTTATAGCTTTATCAAAAGCTTTACAATAATCTCCTCCAAGTATCTGGTCGATTTCAAAAAATAGTGTAGAAATGATTCATGGGTGATCATCTATCAGATTCCTCCACACCATGTTGATTGGTCTAAAAAAAAAGACACAAGGGGGCGCTGCTGTTTTATATTATAGCTTTGGTGAAAACTTTAAAAAGCTTCTTCTTCAAAAGAATAGGCCTATTTTCAAATAATTTTGTATGGATGGCCCTTTATCGGATTCCGTCAACAATAACAATGACAATGACAATGACAAATCTTTATTCAAAAGTACTTAGGCCACCGGCCCATACTAGATAACATAATGTTTATACATCTATTACATTTTGAGAAATGTCCCTAAAACTAAAATTATTTCAACAGCATGTATACATAGTGTGCTAATTTTCTAATTAGCAAACAGTTATTAGATTGTAGTAAGCTGTAGAAACTAGTAATGTTTGTACAATATTTATACCCGTTGAAAAAGTAATGCTGTCTGATTTCGTGGAACTTTTCACACTTGGAAAATACATGATATTCACACTCAGTAATGTTATAATTAAATTTTTGAAAACGGTACAAACATATCCTTTTTTCCCAAGTAATTTTTTCTATGGCGACCAGTCTCAATTCTAAACTTATGATTAGAGCAACACAATTTTGATAAAGCAATTTTATGGTTAAGCGACATGTCTATAAGTAGATATGTGTCAGTATTCAAAAGAGACTTATAATGTTTATATTGAAGACATCGACCATATTCGTTGATACGTCCATGCCAATCTTGTTTGAAACAATATATTAGACGTTATTTAAAACATAACAAAAACTGTGTTACGTCCAAACGTTTTCAAAACCATATAAAAAAAGTAAGTTTTTCACGAAAGCTACACAAGTTAATAAGTTAATTGGTCCAAAAACATGGCCGCCAGTGGGCGAGGATGTTTTGTCTTACACAGCTTCATGAATTTTATTTTTGGCTAATGCAGTAAAGCGATACTGGCCCTCTTGGGCCTCTTGTTGGAACGGATACAATTGAACTTCTGAATTGCTTAATATACTTTTTAGATATGCATGAAACGAATATTCGTCACCATAGATTAAATAGAAGCATGACAAAATGTCAAGGAAAAAGTATTCTCTTACACAAATTTTAACATAATATTCATATCTTATTTTGAATCATTATGTCCTTTACATTTACTTCAAAGGTTCGTTATGTCCTATCATTTGTGCTGATCATTCGGTAAATTCAATTGAAATTTATTTATGATTATGTCAACCTTAACAGGTAACAGAGCCGTACATAATACATAACGACCTTTATCAAATATTTAGTAAAATACGTTGCATGTATAAACATTCTGTCACGAAAACAGTGGGAAACCTTGCAGTGCGTCGGAATCGAGTTGGGTAATCACGTGTTTATTTATTCTTGAGTTACCTCCCACTACCATAACGTTATAAATTTAGAGTAATCATTTACTAAAATTTAATTGTTTTGTGTTTTTCTCCTCATTCAACCATGTTTTAGTTATATCACTGCATGCAAATAAGCTTGCTATTCAATAACATTCAGATGAATCCATATTTGTAAACAAACTTTAATAGTTCACGAATACCAAGGAGAAAACTCTTTTTTTTGTTTAATTCTAAACTTCATTATCATGCATTTGTCTTTTAAGCTTTAAGTCTATTTCCACAGTTATTGACCTTACGTACGGTGGAGTCACCTATAGTTGTGGAACAGCGTAAATGCAAACAATAGTACTTAGCACATGGTTTAATACAATATTCAGAAACACGTATAAACAAATTCACCATTTAAGGATGTACTGAACTGAGAAGTTGAAATATAAAAAAAGAAAAAAATGTTACATTGTTATTAAATCTTCTGATTGTGTTGACAAATAAAACCTTTTTAGTCATTATACCTTTTTATAATGCTTAAAAATTTAAAACAAAGTGGTTTAAATTTGCTTTAGACAAAGGGCCTTATTTTTTCGTGAGCCTTCCCATTGTTCGTGAGCCGCTGTCCAGGTGCCATGTTTGATTAAGAAATATAACTGGGTAAAAAGAACATATTAAAGTCCATATATATATCAATTTTAATCTTGAACTTGTATAGTATCATATTGTTTTGAAAAAATGTAGAAAATATTGAAAAACTTTTATGACATTTGAAGATATGTTTGAAAAATAAATAAATATTTATTCATATTTTTACATTTTTTAGCAATTCAGACATGAACAACTGAAAATTTTGCGCAATGACATACACATTTCTTTTTAAATTTTAAGAAATGATAGTAATTGCAATAACCTGAAGAAGTTTCAGAAAAAGTTAAATATTATATAAATATGTTTTTCCCTTATTTCAAAGTTTTAAATTTGTCTATTCTTACACTTGACAAATATGGGTTCTCATTAGGGAAAAAAGTGTCTATTTTTTAGGTTTAATTACAACGTATCACATGAACTTCCAAATATATGGATAAAATAACTTCAGAAGGAGATTTAAACCACAAGAAGACAAACAATTAGCATATCATCTTTCACATATTGGCAAATTGCGTGGAAATTTTTTTTTTTTCATGTGATAATTGTATTTTTCGCTGACCTTAATTAACATGGAGTTACAAACTAGTAGACAAAGTCTTTAAATTTCATTTATAGACGTTTGTATACATCATTTCCTCCGGGGCATTAGTATAATAATAAGATATCCATAATTGTATCTAAATACATTGATTCTTTTGAATGTCATTCAGTAAACATTATTGTTTAAAGATGTAAAATACGCTATACTACCATTCTTTAAATTCACTGTAGTACGTTGGGTACCAGACACGATTTTGTTTAGATTACTCTAACCCTTTCTTAAGGATTGACCATATTAGTTGGTCGCTACGTACATTTATTAGGCTAACATATTGATAAGGTTCAGAGTTGTTGGTTGACTCTAGCGCCCTGTTATATTTTACGTTTAACCCAGCGGTCGTTTGCCGCGAGCATAACTTAACAAATAGTTCAGAGATTGTATAGATTAACATAACACACTGTAAGGTGGTGAGAGTTCTTCGGACTTGCACAATTTGATGAAATATGATTGTTTAGGCCAAAAGATCGTTAAACGACTACTGTGTTAAGTTAATCTAAATATGCCAATTGGTTTAAGGCCCATCCAGCGAATACTGACACATCGTGAATAACTAATGCTTCGAGAAAGTATATATACATATAGAACTATTCAAATAAAGTAAACATTAAAAGCAATTGATCTTGTATTTTATCTTCAACAGATGCAATCACGTGAATACTAAAGGTTTTATAGTTCAATGTGTGTTGACTTTCTTACGCTTTCATCATGCAGCAGTTCAATTTAAACGAACTATGTATATAAGTTAGTCCAGGTTGTCGGAACTTTGCTTAATAAAGTTACCAATATCGGTTATTAATATAAATTGATCAGGAAGTATGCCCAATTAACCAAATAATTAGAATTTCCTGGAAATTAGCTTAATGTTGTGATGTTTTACTTCATACCAGGGCGTCATTATTTTGTCAGTGTTTTGGGTGCAAACATATAAATAAAATACATCAAGAATGTATAAACATTACCTAATGCGAATTGTTCTTCTTCTTTAAGCCGCTTTCATGTGTTATCTTTCTTCGAAATAAATATTATATATAATTTTTAGCTCGACGTTTACATGTATACTACTTGCCTCGGCGTTGGTGTCTCACCTTGGTTAAGTTGTGTGTACCAATTTACTTTTTTGTCAAAACCATTACAGATATTGCTTTGAAAATTACAACACTTAATCACCATTATTACCTCCATCAACAGGCAAGATTATGGCCCTTTTTCGACTTAGAATTTTGGTTAAGTTTGTTCGACCAATTCACTTTTTTCAAAAGCATTACAGATATAGCTTTGAAACTTACAACACTTATTCACCATCATCCTCTGACAGTTCTTGTTTTATTTCTTGTTTGTGTATTTCGATTAACGGCGCCTTATTGCAAACACCGTGTCCTAAGCCCAATAGAGGAAACGTCAGTCCTTTTTTATATAACGGCGACAATTGTTCCCTGGGTAAACAAATCAGTACTAGGCTATGACATGTGCCTTGACCAAGAGCACTCCACCATGACCCTCGTACCTCGATAATGGATTGAAGCCGGGACGCGACCCTGGACACATGGAAACAGAGGCGACGCCTTACTCTCTACATGTTTCTCTTATCCTACATAAAATGCGTAAACTTGTGACATATGCAGCTACATGTATATCACACACCTCTCTGTATATTCTGAAGATTTGAGGTAGTTCATCGCAAATAGTATCTACGATTTCCGGATAAAAACATATCGTCATTGCTGGTGGACTTTTCGGCATTTTCCGGTTGACATGACGGACAAGTTGAGGAACAATTACGAACGCTAACAACATTGGGTGAAAATCACCGAGCTTGTATGAATTGTCAATAATACATACCTCGTAATTAAATCGCCGAGTTCTACCCTAATCCAAATTTCGTCTAGAATCAAAAGCTCATAATTGTAGTTTAAAACTGATAAAAAACGAGAATTGATATAACTTTACCCAATAAAAAAGAAATACGATATATAAGCATGGGGTATATAATATCACAATTGACAAGCAGTAATAGAGATACAACTTGCTTAGCAGTCCATGTAACTGCACGTTCACCGTTTTATAACATATCTCAATTAGAGTGTGTCGTATTCAAAACATCTATAATGATTTCATAATTAATATTTAAACGTAAGTTGTGTTATGATAGAATAAGTGTATCATAATACGAATCACTGATAAATAGTTATCATTAATTCAAATCCTTGTGACAAATGGCATTCGTTGTTCAACAATTAGCTAGAAATATCTCGATAAGACTTGTTATGTGGTATTTCTCGATGAGAATATCTTGATAAGACTGGTTATGTGGTATTTCTCGTATAGAAGATCTTGATAAGACTGGTTGTATTATATTTTTCGTTGAGTATATCTTGATTAGACTGGTAGTGTGATATTTCTCTTTGAGACGACCTTGATTAGATTGGTGGTGTCATATTGCTCGTTGAAAAGATCTTGATAAGACTGGTGGTGTTATAATTCTCCTGGTGAAGATTTTGATAATACTGATGATGTGATATTTCTTAAAGTGAAGATTTTGATAAAACTGGTGGTGTGATAGTTCTCATCGTGAAGATTTCGATAAGACTGGTGGTGTCATAGTTCTCGACGTGAAGATCTGGTAAAGATTGGTAATGTGATAGTTCTCTTCGTGAACATTTTGATAATACTGATGATGTGATATTTCTTATCGTGAAGAATTTGATAAAACTGGTAGTGTGATAGTTCTCCTTGTGAAAATATTGATAAGACTGGTGGTGTGATAGTTCTCCTCGTGAAGATTTTGATAATACTTATGATGGGATATTTCTTATCGTGAAGATATTGATAATACTGGTGGTGTGATAGTTCTCATCGTGAATATCTTGATAAGACTTGTGGTGGGATAGTTCTCATCGTGAAGATATTGATAAGACTGGTGGTGTGATAGTTCATATCGTGAATATCTTAATAAGACTTGTGGTGTGATAATTCTCCTCGAGAATATCTTGATATGACTGGTGGTGTGATAGTTCTCCTCGTGAAGATCTTGATAGGACTGGTGATGTGATAGTTCTAGTCGAGACAGGCTTAGCTATCATGACTTGAGTCCACTATGTATGCCTATATAAGTCAAATGTCATAGTAATACTAGAAAGTCAGGTACATTGCAAACTGTCAGAACGCCCAATAGACGTTACGGAATCAATATGCTACTGTACATGCAACTTCAACGGCTGCATGATGAATAAATAACACGGTCATTTGTTAAACACATTCAAATGTAAACAGACCATTAAAAGCATTCATCATGCGATAATTTAATTAACATGTTTACATCTTAACCATGTTTGATTTCATGATAAATATTACTTGCATCTACGCCGTCTGGCAAAGCTTGATAGTCCAGTAATTGGCTATGGACTCTGCCATATTTTAAGCTGAAAAAGTCCATCTTAAATACATTGCATCAACTTGGTAAAGAAATTGAGAGTGTTCAAAAGAACCAGCAAACATCTTTATTTAAAATGGCGAAGCTTTAGAAAATTAATGAGAGAGTTGCGATACCTTCTCTGTCGTTGAACGGGATATGTTTAAGCCTTTCCCGGAAACACATTTCCATGCATGCTTTGAAAATATAAGAAGGAACAAAACAAACCAAGACCTCTTTTAATCAAAGCACTCACCTCTTTTCTAGGGCATATTGTAGTACTGTTACTCTGACACTTTTGTGATAAACTATTTGTTAACTTGTTACCTTCTGTGAAGAGTGCGACTGGATGATCTGATGAATGATCCGATAAGCCGGGTTTTACAACCTGCGAGCCACAGTGGGTGGTCGGCCAGACGCCGGCATGTCCCCGGTCAAAATGTCTGTTCAGTTTCTTGCCACCATAAATGTGATAGCTATCCATCGAATTGTGTGGACATTCGGATCACATTCCTTAATTAATTCGTCAATTTTTGACTGGTCGGTAAGATAAGGGTGACACACCACCCCAATTATTCCTCCACCACTCGATTTACACCTGGAGTGTATCTTCCGATGGCAGGTCCTCCCTAAGAAAGTTTACCGACTCGTCGTTAAGCGCTATATCAACTGACGGGAACAGTAATAATGTCGTAGTAGCCCGCTGCTGAAGTGAGACACGGGCCCTACGGGCCCCCGCGGTGAATCGGCCACTGCATTTTTTGTTTATCATTTATTTTTCGTCGCAAGGGCCTTATCAGTCCCCCGGGTAAATATGGCACTGCATTTTTCACGCCCTATCTTTGTTAACAATTTATTATTCCATAGAGCGTTTTCGACTTCTTTACTCGCATAACGAGAGTAACTGGAATGAAAAGTGGAACGTATCGAGTAAGCGAACTGCGCATGCGCTTAATCTCTAATCTACTCGACTAGAACGACCCCCACTATTTGACGGGTAACACGAGATCAAAGATGGCGACGGCTGATGCCCAGAAGGTCGCCATGTGTGTAGTATTCAAAACATCTATAATGATTTCGTAATTGATATTTAAACGTAAGTTGTGTTATGATAGAATAAGTGTATCATAATACGAATCATTGATAAATAGTTATCATTAATTCAAATCCTTGTGACAAATGGCATTCGTTGTTCAACAATTAGCTAGAAATATTTTGATAAAACTGGTTATGTGGTTTTTCTCGATGAGAATATCTTGATAAGACTGGTTATGTGGTATTTCTCGTTGAGAAGATCTTGATAAGACTGGTTGTATGATATTTCTCGTTGAGAATATCTTGATTAGACTGGTTGTGTGATATTTCTCTTTGAGACGACCTTGATTAGATTGGTGGTGTCATATTGCTCGTTGAAAAGATCTTGATAAGACTGGTGGTGTGATAATTCTCCTGGTGAAGATTTTGATAATACTGATGATGTGATATTTCTTATCGTGAAGATATTGATAATACTGGTGGTGTGATAGTTCTCATCGTGAATATCTTGATAAGACTTGTGGATGCCCAGAAGGTCGCCATTTTGTAAACAACACAATACTGGGGTTAGGCGTTCGTGAATGGTTACTCGTGTCGTGTACTGCGCATGACCAGATTTTTTACTCGAGTAACTGGATTGCGAAAGCCGAAAACGCTCATAAGCTTTCATATTTGAACTCTCGGCGCAATCATTTCTAAGCATTTGTTTAAGTTATATTTGAGTACTCACGCCTTAAGTTTTCACTGATGTTCCAACAACATTATAATAATTGTTTGGGGGTGATCTTAACCTTTTATATGTAGTCTTGTTGAATCCATGATGAACCATTTTTCTGGCGCAGACTCACCTTACAATGCGTTATAGGGTGTTAACAAAATGTTAACCGAATTTACAATAAATTCGTTGAATGTTGTTTCTTATATGGGTAACGGTAAAAAAGTCACGGTAAATTGTCTATGGCATAACTATTTTCACAAAACTTATTATTCATAAAAATATATTTCCAGATCCTGCCCATTGTCATGCGTCCTGCTCGGGTGCTGTAGGTTGCGGGTTCGATCCTCGGTTGGGTAATACTAAAGACTTGTGTTAAAAGCGGCGTAAAACACCAAACACTTAATCAATCAGATCCTGCCAAACTCACAGGAAACATCGAAAGCAAGAGAGTGGCAACTGATCATCAACATACCCTATCCAAAATGTATACGAATATCATATGTTGTGCTGGTGACGCGCGAAAATGAGATTCTACCGAGAAAAGGGTGCACACTTAATATCAAGTTAAGTTAGCCTACGTTAATTACCAATACATCTTGAACTAATTACGTTAACACTAATTTACTGCGGGCACCGGTCGGATCGTGCTAATTTTACGAAGGTTTAAACTCGAGGTGATGTCGAGAGTTCCTAATATCATGACCCAGATCAATCAATAGGCTATGTGTTTGAGTGGTTTAGCTACGATCTACGAAACCGATCAACCAATACGCTATGTGTTGGAGTGGTTGAGCTACGATCTACAAAACAGATCAACCGATACGTTATGTGTTTGAGTGGTTGAGCTACGATCTACGAAACAGATCAACAAATACGCTATGTGTTTTAAGGGGTTGATCTACGATCTACGACCAAGTGTTACCAATTCGCTCTGTGTTTTGAGTGGTTAAGCTACGATCTACGAACAAGATAAACCAATACGCTAGGTGTTTTGAGTGGTTGAGCTACGATATACGAATCGGGTCAACCATTCTCTATAGCTTTTGAATGGTTGCGCTTCTATCTTCGAACCAGAGCAACCAATATGCTATGTGTTTTGAATGGTTGAACTACGATCCACGACAAAGATTTACCAATTCGCTATGTGTTTTGATTGGTTAAGCTACGATCTACGACCCGTGTCAACCATTATATATGCGTTTTGAATAGTTACGCCTCTATCTACGACCAAGATCAACACATATGCTATGTGTTTTGAGGGGTTGAGCTACGATCTACGACCAAGTTTTACCAATTCGCCCTGTGTTTTGGATGGTTAATCTACGACCTAAGACGAAGATAAACCAATACGTAAGGAGTTTTGAGTAGTTGAGCTTCGATATACGAACCGGGTCAACCATTCTCTATAGCTTTTGAATGGTTGCGCTTCTATCTTCGAACTAGATCAATCAATATGCTATGTGTTTTGAATGGTTGAACTACGATACACGACAAAGATTTACCAATTCGCTATGTGTTTTGATTGGTTAAGCTACGATGTACGACCCGTGTCAACCATTCTCTATGCGTTTTGAATAGTTACGCTTCTATCTACGACCAAGATCAACAAACACGCTATGTGTTTTGAGGGGTTGAGCTACGATCTACGACCAAGTGTTACCAATTTGTCCTGTGTTTTGGATGGTTAATCTACGACCTAAGACGAAGATAAACCAATACGCTAGGAGTTTTGAGTAGTTGAGCTACGATAAACGAACCGGGTCAACCATTCTCTATGAGTTTTGAATGGATTAGCTACGATCTACGACCGATCAACCAATACGCTATGTGCTTTGAGTCGTTGAGCTACGATATTCAACCAAGATCAACCAATACGCCAGGGTTATTGCGTGGCTGAGATACGAACTACGACCCATATCAACCTACACGCGAGGTGTTTTGAGTGGTTGAGCTAAGATCTATGACCCGGTCAATCATTCTCTATGAGTTTTGAATGGTTGAGCTACGATCTTTGACCCAGGTAAACCATTCTCTATGAGTTTTGAATGATTGAGCTACGATCTACGTAGCTATATGTTTGAGTAGTTGAGCTACAATCTACGACCCTGCTCAACCAATTATTTAATTGTTTAGAGTGATTAGCTACGATCTGCGTCCCAGGTCAACCAACTACGTTTTATCAATGGTTGAGCTATGATCAACGATATACGCGCTAATTTCACACACCTAAAGTAGATATGTTAATTCTTTTTACTGAATGTTTTAAAATCAGTATAATTATGTGCTAGAGGTCACTTCCAAAAGAAGTTCAGTTGTATTTCGGCTTTCAGTTGTTACTTACAAAGGGTAGGTATTATGACACTCAATATTGCATCATTCGTTGCGTTATCCTAGACACCTCTTACACCAGTAAGTTACTGTTACCATTTTAGTACCTGTGGTATAATTCCTTTGGTGCTTAATCTCAGCCCTGCATCAAATATACACTGGAGTGGACACATGCTTTGCTAAAAAAAGCATGGTTGGTCTGTATTGAAAAGAATAGTTTGGCTTCAATTTCGGTTAGGCTTGGCAGGCGGCTGTCGCAACTCGGCTGAACAGAAGCTAGTGCAACTGGAAGCTTGCGTTTGGTGCTCCGAACATTGTAGGGAAATACCAACTATAAAAGGGTTAAGCCGTCTGCCGAACGGTACCGAGCGCAAGTAGAATTCAGTGCAAGGCGCTTGCACATGAACCATGTAAGCTTGGGAGCCATATGTTGTAACACCTAGTGCAATTCGAAATGTTATTGTGAAATTAATGCATGTCACTATGGTCTAGAAAAGCAACATATATGCATAAACGAACGAAGTGCATGTTGCATGTGGAAAACTATAAAACCAAGTTAGCAATGAATAGAGATCCTGCACAACTATTTACACAGATGTATGTATACAGTTTACCTAAAAGAAAACTCAACATTTTTCCACAAATAGATTAAATGGCTGCAGATATTAAGGCGTCGTTATCTGTGATAATGCTACTAGTAGACATGCATTAGTTAATATTGTTACAGGAATATATGACATGACATAGCATACCTGATACAAATACCCCTTGTAGCACTGCCATGGGTTATTGCATAATTACCTGTGAAGTTATTACATTTATTTTACTCAACACCTCTATGTTATAGGCCGTCTACAGAAGGGAAATCGTTAATTTAATCCAGGTCACCCATTGGTCTTTAACATAGAGAAAACTGCATCAATTCATTCTTTCAGAGATAATATCATCGATGTATTCAACAATTCACTGATTACCCCAAACGCCATTCGAAATTCGGTGTGGGCAACTTATCCTCTTCCAATAATTATTTAATATGACAAAACAGGGAACTGGTTATTTTTTCCTCAGCTAACCCCTTGTATATTTATCTTAGCAAAACCTTGGATGTATACATCAACTCTTTCCAACATAATCTTTGGTATAGTCGAAGCAAACTCAAAGTTAGGACAATAACTATATGACGTTATATTTCTAGGCGAACGAATCAGATATTAAACAATTAGAAATAAAATAGTGTGTGCGTCAATTTAACCGTCAAAAAAGACTGCTCTTCCACATCGCTTGAAACCTCGGTTAGCTCCACTATAGTAAGGCGACATGAAGGCATGGGCAATCTGTTTGTCCTCCCCGTGCAGAATAAACATGTTGGCGAGAAATATGGTGTTCCCATATAAAAACATGTACCTTGGCTACACAATATTCTCCGCTAGCCAAATAGTAAATTCTTTACGACGAGGGTAATCAAATTCAAAACCCGACACAATGTTCCAAATCTTCGAAAAGAACCCCGGGCGCCGCAGTGGGACGGTCTTCCTACGTTATTTTGTTCTATATAACGGCCATATAATATAAGTCATACCTTATACGTATACAGAATGCATCTTATCTTCACCTCAGTATTAATGTTATTTTCACAATGTCTGTCGTACGCTAAATTCTTATTAACCCTTTCCCACTTACAGACGCTTTCTCATGCGCCTTTGCAATAGACGACGTTTGAAAAAGATGTGGCAATAGCAGCAAATGCTTATAATGAGCAATGTCTCTTCTTGCCACAATGTGTTCAACCTTTGCAGTGCTAATACGTTCATTTTATAGAGCTTTTCCATATATCACCTATTATCAGCACTAACGACTTTCAATAAGCTTTGTAGAGCAGTGGTAATTGAAACATAATGATTAACGAACAGCTTATAATTGCAGGCCAAAATTACACTCTAGGACCGTGCAGGATAATATTCGTCTATAATATTTGCAAAATATGCAGTTAAAAATTGTGAATGAGTAGGTGCTTGCCAAAATGCATAATTTATAATTTGCAAATATTATAGACTAAGATTAATCTGCATGGTCTTTTCTTGCTACATTGTAATAAAAGCATTATTTATAGAGATTTTCAATATGTTCACATATTGTCTGTGGCAAGTTTCCTTTTGGAAAGATTAAGCCTTGTCCTTCAGGATTTCTGCAGCTGTTATCAGCACTGTGGACTTTCAATACATTTAATACATTTACGGAGCAGCATAAATGTGTTCACATGTTTGTGAATGAGCAGCTTAAAGTTTCAGGCCAAGATAACACTACAAGACCGTTCAGGGTAATATTCGTCTACAATGTTCGCAAATGCAGGTACAAATCGAACATTTCGGTAAAGCTACGTATGGCAGGATAAGGGATAAAATATCAAGCAGTCGGTGGTTATGTTATCGACTAAGCTTTATAGTTCCATGTTTGTGTCACGTGCTTTCCAGATCGTACAGAATATAACATGCAAGATTTCAAGATTTTATCAATAAACACAAAACTATGCACATATACATTTTTGTCATTTGTATCTGCTTTCAGGTTAATGACAGGTATTTAACGAAATTACGACATAACAATAATGAAAATACAGGAGAAAACCGACCTTGGAAATAGCTAACTCATTTTAGTTCTGGGTAATGCAAGACATGGATGTCTCTGGTTTTGTTTTCAATTGATATGTTATATTTCTATTATTACTAGAGTAGCTCATGGTGGTGTTGTATGCAATTTATGTCCAGAGCTAAACTCTTCAAGAATCCACTAATTGAAGGTCCAGGAACAATATTTGGTTGGTAACACATTTCCCACTGAAGGCGAAATGGCCACGCCCTTTTTTTTAGGGTCACGCCCTTTTTGAGCAAAGTACTACCATCCGCCATGACTGTATCTATAGAACCGTTGGACCTAGAAGGTTGCCTGACCTCTCAAAATGTGCGCAATGGCCACATTATGGGGGGTTAGTAATACATTTTCAAGTAATACATTTCCAAAAGTCAATGTTTTTTAAGATAAATGCCAAAAACCGATTTCAGCATGTTTCGCACTACAATTATTCGTAATTGTTCTTGTTCCTATTGTTCAATTACTTGATTCCTGACCATTTCACATGGAGAAAATTGGCATCGCTTGCCTTGGGAAGTTTTTAGGCTGTGTCGGTATTGATCTGGCTTTGATTGAGACTGAAGCCTTTGCCAAGCTTGTTGTAGAGAATAGTGTCATGACTGGAGGTCACTATTGCAAAGGCAAGGAGGCGATGAGTCTTGTATCAGAGGTGATGACAGTTCTTATGTTTGAGAAGTTTCAACCTGACCAGGACAGTACTAGTTGTGAATTAGACCAGCAAATAGAGACCATGGAAACTAAGATGCAGCAGTCTTTAGATGTTGACCGTACAGAGTTCAGAGAGATTTGGAAAGAAAGCAAGATCTTACGTATACATGCAGACTTGAAGAAGTCTTTCACAGAATGGAAAGAAACGGCCTGTAATGAGAATGTGAGGTACTGGAGCTTGTTTCTGGATGAGCTGTATCCTATCCTGAGATATCTTACACACTGTATTCGGCAAGGCGATTGGCATCTTTTCGTTTCAGCTGTGCGGAGGTGCATGCCTTTGTTCTTCAGATTTGGCCGGATAAACTATAGCAGATGGGGTACACTGTTCCTTGAAGATTGCCTGGCCAGGACTGCAAAGGAAGTTCCCGGGTATCTACAGATGCGTTACAGATGGTGGATGGGTGATGTACCACACTCTCCGACAAGGCAGTGCAGTATAATTTGACAGTCATGGCACTCGAGAAGTGTTACAAAAAACCCGCGAAGGTTGCTGGAGGTATCATTGGGATGACTAGACAGAAAGAAGCAATAGCCTTATGGAATCTCCTAAAGCATTAGAAAGATCTTCATGTGGCACAGCTGCTGGAATGGTGTAACTTGGGAGAAAAAGATGACAGTGAACTGAGCCTACACCATGAGTTCAATCCAAGTTCTACGAAGATTGGCCATGTTCTTGCAAAGACGCTTCTGGATTACATAAAATCCATCAACAATCCGTTTGGCGCTGGAATCAGACTTCAGAACATCTCTACTGGAGCTGACATACCGCAGGAGGTTGTTGACGGATTACTTGAATGCTTGGAAATTGGCGAGAAGAGTTATCAAGAGTTTGTTGAGACCAGATTTCAGGATAAGGAGAAGCACCTATATGATACAATCCCTACCAACTGCAAGACTGTTTTTGTGAAACGTACTTCTACTCCGTCCACAGCGAAGACATCGATGGCGAAAAAGGATGCTGCAGAAACGATTAGGTACATTGACTATGCTAGAGAAAGAGGGTACAGCATGCTAGAACTCCTGAAGTATGAATTGACCAGCACATCCCAGTTCCTCACCACTGAATGTAAAGATGGTATCAAATTGAAGCCCGATAAAGCCTCCTTAGCCAGGAAACTTGTCAGTCAACTTCCACAGGAGACGAGGAATGTGAAGAGTGACGCTCAGATGACAATAGTGGACTTCATGGCACTTGTGCGTAAACTACCGATGAAAAAGATAAGCCTACACACATTCGGGGAATTGGCTGACAGTCTTTCCAACAGCATTCTTGCTACAGGCTCCGAGTCCACAAAAATAGACATTATTTTTTATGTTTATCAAAAATCATCAATCAAGCAAATGGAACGGGCACAGAGAATTTCTTCTAAACAAATCACTATCACCATTAGGTCTGACAATCAGAAACTCCCTGTCGATCTTGATATGTTCTGGGGCTCAATGTTGAACAAAGTTTGGTTGCAGGAGTATGTCTTCAAGTGGATGCTGCAGAATGTCAAGTCGGACAAAGATATCTTCTTTGGAGAGTATATGGGGGTGAATGCAGGAAACTTATAGCTGGCACTGAAACACAGATCGCAGAGCTCTCAAGCAACCAAGAAGAAGCCGACGACAGAATCATGTTCCATATTAATGATGGTGTTGTGAAACACAGGGTTCAATCAGTCTTGGTTGACTCACCTGACACAGATGTCTTTGTCAACCTCATCTTTCACTTCAACACAACCTGGCAACTACAAAAGCTGTACGTGAAGCTTGGTAACCGGAAAACAAGGAAAACTGTACCAGTCCACCTGTTGGTTCATCAACTGGACAACGGTTTAGTGTCGTGTCTTCCAGCCATTCATGCTCTCGGCGGTTGCGACAGTACCAGCAAGGTGGGTCCTAAGCTGTCTGGCCTGAAAGCATCCATGGATCTCTCCCTACTGGAAGGGTTTGGTGTAGAAGAACTGTCACCACAGATAACAAGCAATGCTGAAAAGTTCCTTGTGTCTGGATTAAAGAAGACCGACTGTTCCACTTTCGATGAATATCGATGGGAGTAGTACCACAACTCCAAGAAAGAACTGGACTTCAACCAGCTTGTGTGCTACTCATCAACGCTACGAGAACACATAAAGCGAGCATATCTGCAGTGTAAGATGTGGTTGCAAGCCCCAACTCCTGTAGTCACCAAACCAGATCCACTCCAGTATGGGTATGAAGCAACAGATGTTGGTATAACACCAGTGATACTGCCAGTATCGTGCGGCCCGATGACATGCGCCCTCCATGCAAATGCCCAACATCATGTATGAGTACCAAAACTTGCACTTGCAGAGAAATGAATATAAAATGCGTGACGTTTTGTGGCTGTAGTAGTAAAGGCAAAAAGTGTAGAAATCCAAATAATTAAATTCCAAATAGGAACAATATGCAAAAGGTACAACAGGTAATATGATAAAGTGTCATACACATGTTGTGGCTTTGGTGGTATTATACAATTGTAGTGCGTAACATGCTGAAATCGGTTTTTGGCAATTATCTTAAAAACCATTGACTTTTGGATATGAAAATGTATTACTGACTCCCAATAATGTGGCCATTGCGCACATTTTGAGTGGTCGGGCAACCTCCTAGGTCCAACGGTTCTGTAGATACAGTCACGGCAGATGGTCGTATTTCGCTCAAAAAGGGCGTGGCCCAAAACAAAGGGCGTGGCCATTTCGCCTTCAGTGGGAAATGTGTTACCAACCAAATATTGTTCCTGGACCTTCAATTAGTGGATTCTTGAAGAGTTTAGCTCTGGACATAAATTGCATACAACACCACCATGAGCTACTAGAGTATATATCTATAGGTGCTACCTATTAACGAAAAAACGTAAAATAATTATAAAAAAAATTAAGAGCATACTTAGGCCATAACAAATGATTTATAAGTAATTGACTAGACGATAATAATGTTAATGTCATGTTTCTTGCATGATCAACACATGTTCGGAATTCGTATTGCTGTCGTATATTATTGCGAACAGAAAATAATAAAGTAAAGACTTTAAGAAAATCAAGGAATACATTTATAATGAACGAAGTTAAAACATGAGGGCCAATATGATCCTTAATCGATCACCTTCATTATTGTATAGAAGCAAATATATCGGCCTTTTTCTGATGCCACCTTGCGACTGCTTATTTCAACTAGTTAATATGACTGGAACAAATTATAAAAGGAGTCACATTTCTGCTAAACCCTTTGCTTATTAGAGAGAGTTTCTGACGCCTTTGCAGCAGACGACTAAGGAAAAGTTTGTCGCCAAAAGAACAATTGCTCATTATAAGAAAGTTATTCTTTTGCCACAATGTTTGGTAAATAATAATTACTTTGTATGAGTGAGTATATTCCTCGTGTATAGGAATTTGGGGTCTTTCATGTTGATACTACTTTGTTTGCGGGAAACGACGTCGCTCCATTTGACGTTACGCCAAGATGAGGTGTTACGGAAATGACGACACGTCCTTCTTTGGCTACGGTATAGTCAAAATTTAGTTTCGGGCCTAGTAGGCTAATGCTGTCGTTTTAACAAATGTTAATTCACACGAAAATAACACAGCACTTTAATGAACTTAAAAATAGATTTTAAAAAAGTATTATTAAAAAGACGACAATAATTTTCAGTCCGTGTTTTTCGTCTCATTTTATACTTACCCAAAATGGCAGCCCCGTGGATTTTGCCAGTTTCATTTCAGAAGGGTTCATGGGTTATTGAAAAAACCTATTTACGAAAAAAACGGAAAGATTATTATAAACAAAAATTAAAGAGCATACTTTGGCCATAAAAAAAGGATTTATAAGTAATTGACTAGACAATAAGAATGTTAATGTCATGTTTCTTGCATTATCAAAACATATTTGGAATTCGTATTGCTGTCGTCTATTATTACGAACAGAATATAATAAAGTAAAGACTTTCAGAAAATCAAGAAATACATTTATAATGAACAAGGTTAACACATGAGGGCCAAGATGATCCTTAATCCATCAGCTGCATTATGGTAAAGAAGCAAATAGATCAGCCCTTTCTGATGCCACCTGGCGACTGCCTATCAACCAGTCAATATGACTGGAACAAATTATGTAAGGGGTCAAATTTCTGCTTAACCCATTCCCTATTAGAGACGGTTTCTGAGGCCTTTGCAACAGACGATTTAGGAAAAGATTGTCGCCAAAAGAACAATTGCTCCTTATGAGAAAGTTATCCATTTGCCACAATGTTTGATAAATAATTATACTTTGAATGAGTGAGTCAATAGCTCATGTATAGGAATTTGGGGTCTTCCATGTTGATAC